>OX439483.1:39453716-39808704 GCA_949320155.1 Melangyna quadrimaculata
ACCCCTCCGTGTTGGCCACTATGTTGACAAAAGGAGTGTTAGCTGTTTTCGGTGATATTTTGAAAACCAATACAAATTTCCCGCTTCACATAAAATTAAAAATATCTAGTTAGCTATACGGAAAATGCAAGGCTCAGCCAAAATTTTGTATTATTTTATTGATTAGTAGATAGATAATAAAAGCAATTTTATGTAACCCTGACATACCCTTATTCCCCTTCCCACATTTTTTTGATATTTGAATTTTAGTTTCCAATACTCCAGTGGAATGCGAGTTCAAAATGTTTGTTTCTCACATCGAGATACAGAAACAGATAATTTTTACAGATCGAGAAACGTTGGGATTTCTTGTTCCACTTTTTCTCGATGCGAGAAGTTCTCGACCAAGTTACAGAACATAGGCACTGGAAAGGAAATAACCAAAAGATGGGTTAGTTTCCTACTTTGATTATAAATTCCTTCGTTAAACGAAAACCAAAAGATTAACTTTTGGTTTATTAAAATCGTTATACCAAAATAAGATTTTCCTTGGTTGTATACTTGGTTTATTTTGAAAATTGATTATTTTTGAAAATTAATAAAATTCAACTTGCCCTAAAAGAATTCGTCCAGGGCTGGCTAGGCTAGGATTGCAGTACGAATATACATAATAGGCGTGTACCATCAACTGAGCGCTCCGAGCACTCAAGGATTTTTTAAGTGAGATAAAAAATCTCAACTGACCACTGAGATTTCTTGGATTCATTACTCAATTTTTTTTCTCAGTCGAAAAAGCTGTTTGTTTGACAACCCAGTTATAATTTTTTGAGGGTGTGCAAATAAGAAAGTGGTAAATAAATACAAAATAAAGACGAAATGTTGATAAAAACTCAAACTAATTGAATTAGCTATAATCATTTTCATCAATTTCAATCAATATTTTGCTTTAAGATTTAAATATTAAAAGAAAAGTTGAAATTTTATTTCTAAACTTGTATGAGAATAATAACAGGTTTTTTTTTTTTTTGAAAGAGAGCAGAGAATGTTGTCCCACCAAATGATTCTGCCTCCATTAATCTGATATTGAGCGCTCATTGAGCGCTCAGTTTGTGGTACATGGACATGCCTAATGTACCTGCAAAGTGCATGCTGACATACAGAAGAAAGAAGATCGTATACGAGTGCAGAATAGAATTTCGTCTACTCTCTTTTTCCATCTACTTTGTCATCGTTTTAGTGTCCGGATTAATTTGTTTTAGGGACCAGTTTAGTTATAAAGAAAATTTGAAACAGTATGAAAAATGAAATTGACCTGAATGGTCGCTTACAGTGAACAGGAAAAATTATGTCGGCTGACCATTCTACCGCCAAGTTTTCCTGATTGAAAAAAACACGGAATTTTGTTTGTTAGAAATTGAAACTCAAAGCATTGCAACGTTTTGTTCGATTTTGGAAAAAAATACGATCAGCTGGCACAAAAAATGCATTTTTAACAAAAAGTATTGCCTCCATTGAAAATTTGTTCAGTTATTTTTCATCGATAATTGTAGCTTTTCAGTTTCAATGTCAAATGAAAAAAATTTCCTATTATTGTTATTATTGTACTATTTGTACTAAAATGTCAGCTTATAAGGCTTGACCATTGAATCATTGAATTTTTGAACAACAACAACAACTTAAAAATATCCATTCAAAAGTTTTTCTTTATTCGTTTTCAGGCGGAGCTTTCCAAATTTCAAGATGGCTGCCCTTTGTGTAAGTACACAGTAAACAAAAACAAATTTGTTTTGATTGTTTGAAATTCAATTGTTTTACTATTGATTTTGACAACATGCGCAGAACTGAACAAAAATAAACAGGCTAGTATTATTACCTGTAATATATGTATCTTGGCTATCATTGGCCTTTTAAAATGTAATTGATTTTTTATGAGAATGTAAATTTCGTGAAATTCTGCTGGATGTACAATACACGACTGATGTCATGTTTGTCAAAAAATATGATTAGGTATATCAATATAAATTACTTAATTCTTTTATTGGTACGAATTATGTACATGCACAAGCACATAACGCAGATAAAAAGTTATTGATGAAAGTCTATGCATAACGGCAATTGAAGTAGGTACATATGTAGGTACTTTTTTTGTTATAAAATTTAACTCATGGTTTTCGTTTCCTTTGTGATTCATAGAATTTATTAAGTTCTCAATTAAAGCGATTTATATTTACGGGGACTTTTTTAAAATTTTCTTGTGTTAAAAACGATAACAAGGTCAAAGTATAAAAGAGAGCGTAGAACAGAATTTGGACATCAGTTGATTCTTAATGCCTGGAACTTAAAGACGATTTTCATCCATATCATACAAAAATGGCAGATGTAAGTACAAATTTTTAAGAACCGTTATTGGCCAAACGAATCATGAATATTTAAGTCTTCCATTAGCTGAATCAAAAATTCAATATTAAAGTTCTACAAATGAACTTATATGTGTGTAAACTGTCACTTTTAGGACAAAGTAAAACATATGAACCTAAAGTTGGACTTAGATTTGAAAGCTTTGTCTCGACAAACTTAAATATGTTATGATTATTTTGGCAAACGCATATAAACTTAATTTAGCTAATATAATGTAATATATTCCATATATTTTTAGAAAGTAGTAAAGCTACCCGATAATGAACCCAAGAGATCAGTTGAAGTACGTGGAGAACATCATGGACGTCATGGGGCAAGTGCTAGTGTAACCTACACCCATCCTGTTGGTAAAAATATGGATGTCTATGCTCAAGCTTCCAGGCAATTCAAATATAACGACAATAGTGGACATGTTGGTATGAGTTATAAATTTTGATAACTTTTTGCCGAATAAACTTTACTTTTGAGTATTACTTTGAGTATTAAATACCTATTAATTATTTTATGTATGCATAATATAATAATGCAATAAATAAAAACAAACTTTATATAAACCAATAAACTATAAACAAAATTTATTATTTAAAGATGGTAGAAAATATAAAATAGGTTGAAGTAATTTCTTGTAAAAGTTACATTACCTATATAAAATGTACGACTGGATCGCAAGAACTTTCTCTGGTGTCTGGTAGTTAACAACAAGATAGACCAAGAGCCCACAGCAAATTTGGGGAGAAGATTGATAACCAAAATATGAGTATGAGGGGTTGTAGGTGCATATATCGCGGTATCAAACCCCCACTCCCGCCAAAGGCTGAAAAAGAAACCTGCCATACGGTTGTTTTTGATACTGCGATATATGCACCTACAAACCCTCATACTCATATTTTTGCTATCAATCCACTCCCAAAATTTGCTGTCGGCTCTTAGACTAAGAATGTAGCTAGACATCGACAGTCATATTAATAAAAACAGCACTTAACTCATCTGTGACTTTCGAGCATCGAGCTATCGTGTAGGAATAGATTAAGAGATAACTCGTGAATTAAAAAAACTATGTTTATTTTTCTTAGTTAACCCTTCGCTTAACCACCTTCCTTGTTGGTTTAGCTAGCTCGTAAGTGCAGAAATCAACTCCTAGTTCACGAGATAAAGATAACTCACCGCTAGCTCCGTTTATTAATATGGAGTTGACAGTGTATATTAATGGTTCGATAATATGTGTATATCGTTACCAAGAAAACATTAACAACGAGGTTAGATAACAATTTTGATTTGTTTTGATTAAACGAATAAAAAAGAAGAAAATGTGACAAAAACAAGAGAAGTAGCCTAATTGCGAATTATGACAAAATCAACCAAAGCCACAGTAGATGGATAGATAGATAGATAGATAAGTTGATTTATTTTGTATAACAAATTTTTCAGTAAAGCATGGCATAATAGCCGTCTGCCAGGTTTCGTGTTATAATAATTTGTTCTCAATAAAAGTAAAAATAAAATACATAGTTGCTATTGTAATTTTTTTTTAACGATATATACATACATACATACTATACTATATACATACTTCTTTCAAAATTCTTCGTAATTATTTGTGTCCTATATTTTTGTGCCTTGATTGCATATTTCGAAAGAGGAGGTCCCAATTTGAGCCATTTAAAATATCAACCATTTCCTTTTTACTCAATAGATATTTTCCAAAGTATGAGATCCTAATTTCTTTCAGCACTGGGCATATTCTAAAAAAAAATTAAGGATATCCTCTCTAACGCGCAGATTACACAATGAACACAATATCGGTAAGTCTTCCCGGTGTGGCTGGAAGTTGAGAAACATGATTTCACCTCTTAATTTAAATATTGTGGATATTTGCGAAGTACTAAAGTCATGGCGAAAATGATTTTTTCTGCAGGGCAAACATGACAATGCGTTTTGTAAGTCTAGTGGAGGGGAGAGACATTATCTTTATAATGTAATCAAAATGCATTTTCAACGTTTTTGTGAATAGCTCCGGTAGTCCTGTTTCAACGTACAACATATAATTTGGTGCGGTTGTCGGTAGCCTAAGGGTTCTTTTAAGAAAGTATCTTTGGATCTGTTCAACATGATCGAATTTTTCATATCCCCAAACCTGTGCTCCATAAAACATAATTGATTCCGTAGTTTCTTCAAATATTCGGTATTTTGTGTGGTGCGAAAGATTTGTATTGCCAAGGCAATTTTTCCATGTTGAATTTATAGCATTTTTAGCGGCAGCTAATTTTTCTGATAGGTGCTTTTTCATGTTCAAGTTGCTTGCAATAGTAACTCCTAAGTATTTGTACTCTCTAACAACCTCAATTTTGTGTCCGTTGTAGGTCCAATGTTCGCTTCTTGAATATCTTCCACCGCCATTCCTAAAGATCATAGCCTTCGTTTTGCCCAGATTAACCGTCAAACTCCATAATTGACAGTATTCATGTAAACGGTTAATCATTAACTGCATAGCACCGGCGTACTTGCAAAAAGAACGAGGTCGTCAGCAAAAAGTAAAGCTTTTATTTTGGTTCCCGCAAAATCAACACCACCTGGTAACACATCTGCCAACTCATTGATGTATAATATAAAATTTATTGGACTTATATTACACCCCTGTTTTATCCCCAGACAAGTTGGAAAACTATCAGAAACGATTTCGCCGTCCCATACCGCTGATGTAGTGTTTTCATACAGGTTTTCTAGTGCTCTTCCAAATGTTTGTGATACACCCAGGCAGTACAATTTATAAAAGAGCGCAGATCGGTTTACTGTATCGAACGCGGCTTGGAAATCGACAAATAGAGCGTACAACTTTTTTATGTTGTCGATGAAATATTCTGCCATATTTTTCAACACAAAGATGTGATCCAGTGTTCCGCGCCCTGATCTAAACCCCGCTTGATATTCCTTTAAAATACTATGATTGTCCAGCCACGTCTCAAACCTTTTCTGTAGCACACTTGTATATATTTTCGCAGAGGCGTTCAGGAATGAGATACCCCTGTAGTTGCTGGGGTCTTCAAAATTACCCTTCTTGTGAATTGGGAATATGACAGCGTGCCTGAAGTTTGCTGGAGTTTCTATAGATTCAAATAATCGGTTATACTCTTTTGTAAGTTTTCCAATAAATTCTTTTGACGAATATTTGAAAAATTCAGTTGGCACTCCATCGGACCTAGCAGCTTTCCTATCTTTGGTTCTTGAAATTGCATGCTCGACTTCAAATTTGGAGATTGGTGCATCTAATATTTCGTTGGTAAATGCTGGTCTTGCATATAGCGGTGACAGGCTTATAGAATCAGGATTTAATAAAGATTGAAAGTGTATATGTAGATCAGCTGCTCTAATTTAAGGACTTGTTTGAAACTTTGTTCCATTTATTTTTCTTACCCCTTTCCAGAATTCCTTCGAGCTCTTACAATCCACAAGTGTCAAAGAAAGCCACAGTACACATATATATGTATCTTGAACCAAAGCATTGACGAAATATTTGGGATATGCACGCAATAAGCAATTAAGGAAAAAACCCTAAACTTTATTTCCGTTATTCGATTTTTTTTGACAAAAACCTATTGTGCAGTATTATTAAAACTGTCTTAAAGATTACTTTCATATATATAAATTTTAATCAACATCCTTAGAAACACTGTATGGCAGCTACACCCGTTCTAGATGAGCTAAAACCAACAATTGAATTAATCCTCTAGAAATCGCATACATATGCTACACACTAAATATGGCGCAAATTCATCGATTCGTTTAGACTTGCTATCAGGGTTTGAACCTTACTTCAATTGAAGTAGATTAACTTCGATTTTAAGAAATAAAAAAAATCTACTTCGACACTACGCTTTTTCAAGATCTACTTCGATTTTTCACAAAAACAAAACATTATGACAGTAAACGACATCACTGTGTTATTTCACTTTCAAATTTCTAACAATCTTTGCAGCAACTGAGAGATGAAATGAACTTAATAAAAAACAATTTCAAAAACCGATTAAGTGTTAAAACTGTTGAAAATTTAATGTTTTCACGAGTTCTAATAAATAATCGTAAGGTTATTAACGAACCATCTAACAATTTCTTAAAGTTCATAAAACAATACGAATTTCTTCATGGCCAATTTATTTTAAAATAAAACTATTATTAAAAAATAATAATTCGATAAATAACAATTAATGTTGTTTTTTTTTACTTTTTGTTAATAATAATGGTACACAATTTTAGTCAATTTAGTACGATGGTAAATCATTTTTAGTATAATACTAAGTTAAAACGTGTATTTTGCTAATTTTAAACAAGTTTAACATCATACTATCTCCTAACATTTTACTTTAGTTTAAATCACCAAATAATGGCTATTCTATCTTTTTAGTATCGTACTTAATCCATAATACACTTTGACGTTTAAAATTGTCAAAATCAGGGGTGTTTGTGAATTTTTTGCACGAGTTGTCACTTTTTTGGACGTGTTCAGCCGAAGTTTTTGAAGGAAATCGGTTTAGTATGATACTAGTTAAAAAGCATTTAAAATTTTGAAAATTTTAGTAAACTGTTAAAGAATTAGAAAAATGTTAAGTAGAATCATAAATAAATAAATAAATAAATCGGGTGGCACAACGGCTCATGAAGAACCAGGGCCTAGTGACTAACAACTCGCAACCATTCCTGTGTGCGCCTTTCGACAGGAATGGAAGGGACCTACAATTATATGCCGAATCCGAACGGCTAGACGAGAAGCACTTATTCGTGACAAGTGATACTCTCGGAGGATTTGTCAATTCCCCGCAAGAGGCAGTAGCCCTGAAGAAAATCTTTTTTAGTTTTTAGATGGACGAGGCTGGGAAGCGATCCCAGACCTCCAGCGTGACAGTCGAACGCACTAACCATTACGCTACGGGCTACTACTAAGTAGTATCATACTAAATCCTTAATAAAAGGCTTTTTAAAATTTTGCGGCAATAACTTTTATATTTTTTTTGTGAAAAATATTTTTGTTCTTGTGCTTGCCAGATGCACTTTACCTTTTCTCAAATGCATTTTTGAACTTAACTTTTTTTTCCTATAAGGTATAACTAAAAGAATGGTACGCCAAATTATCAGAAACACTCTCCTGATTATAAAAATGTGTGTCCAAGACGTTTTGGTTTCAGCCTTGTACGTGCCAGACGCACGTTAACTTTTCTCAAATGCATTTTTGAACTTTAAACCTTAATAACTTTTTTTCCTTTGAGGTACACTTGGAAAAATGCTATTTTAAATATTGCGACTGGACGACCGACGATACGTGAGTCTGGCAAGCACAAGGCTTATACCAAAACGTCTTGGACACGCATTTCTATAATCAGGGGGATATTTCTGTTGTTTTGGTGAAGCATTCGTGTGGTTATCACCTCCACCCCAATAGATGCTTTTCGCGCATTTTGGTGGGCTTCTGGCAAGGGGAAGGCTGAAAGTAAAACGTCTTGGACCGACTTTTTTGGCATCAGTACACCATCCTCTTTCGTTTATATATTAATTCAAGTGGTTATCACTTCGACCCCAAAATCGGAAAAATTACCGTTTTCGAACGGCCACCCCCACCCTCACTCCACTCCCAAAATTTGCTGCCGGCTCTTAGACTAATAGCCATGTTAACCAATTTTTTTAAAAACTGAAATTGAAATCATGGATTTGGACGACCTCTGGTTCGTTCAGGATGGTGCACCATGCCACACAGCCAATGCCACAATCGATCTTTTGCGCACCAAATTCCGAAATCGTGTTATCAGCCGTCTTGGCATGGTGAATTGGCCGACTCGGAGTAGGGCTGTCCACGAGACGAGACTCTGCGAGACTTTTGTAAGTCTCGTCTCGGTCTCGTTAAAATCGATAATTTTCGGTCTCGTCTCGGTCTCGTATAATTAAGTCTCGTCTCGTCTCGCTTTAAAAGCACTCTCGTCTCGTCTCGTCTCGTCTCGTCTCGTCTCGTCTCGTCTCGTCTCGTCTCGGTCTCGTCATGGTCTCGTCAGTACGACAAGTAAACTTTTCTTTTCTAAATTTTTAACACCGCCCAAAGTTTTTTTTATTTCGTCCATCAACAATAATAATAATCCATGAATATTTCGCTCACATAATAATAATTGCACTCTTTATATCTATTTATAAATTTATTTTATAGATACCTATGTTCTACAATATATACATAAATGCATACAACAAGGGGGAATCCCTGATAAAAATATAAAACCACAAAAATGGATAATGTTTCTTTTGTGATTTATATCACATGAGAGTGAATTTGCAGCCATCTGTTTCTGTTCTTTAATTGAAAGCAATTCATATATATCCACGGGGGCTTTTTTAAATATTTTTAAAAATGATAGCAAACTCAAATTCAGTATAAAAGAGGACGTCGACTATAATTTAGATATCAGTTGATTTTTAAAGCTTGAAACTGAAACTTAAGAAAGATTTTCATCGTACAAAATGGCAGATGTAAGTTTTCAAATAATAATTGTGACCAATTAGACACAAAAATTATAAATCAAAGGAATGATAAATAATTTAAATTGAATATAATAAAACTTCTAGTTGAACTACTAACTTAAATTAGCCTCTTATATACTCGTAGAAATATAAAAGATACATTTGAGAAAAATATAATGTAATTCAATCTTTATAATACCTTTTTTCATATTTTTAGAAAGCAGTAAAGATGCCTGATAACGAACCAATGAGATCAGTTACAGTACGTAGCGAGCACAGTGATCGTCATGGGACTAGTGCAAGTGTAACCTACAAACATCCCGTTGGTAAAAATGTTGAAGTTTATGGCCAAGTTAACAGACAATTCAAATATAACGACAACAGTGGACATGTTGGAATTGGATATAAGTTTTGATAACTTTTTTTCTAAAAAAAAACCTTTTTAAAAGTGTGTTCTATTTTGTTAAAAAGTAAAACATAAAATTTTAAAATAAAGCCTTAAAGGTTGTAATGCAAAGGTAACCCCAACCCGAGAAAACTTAAGAAATGTTTTTTTTTTTTTCATTTAAAAAATAGCTGTTTTAATACAACGCTTGATTTTCATTTATTGATACATATTTTCTTGCCACCAACAAAATAGTCCTATTTGATCCAACAAGTGAGTTGTTGTTTTTGAAAGTGAAATACATAAGTCTGTTTTAGAGAATATTGTCAGATTTATGAGATAAGGGCCCATTTGTTGAAAAGAAACTTATAAGTATTAATGTTTAACATAAGAAATTATGTATGTGACCGTTTATGCTGATGAGAAAGTAGAACACAAGCGTTTATCTATAGCAATTTTTTTTGAGAGAGAATGACTCAGCAACTCAGTAAAATTTTTACACGGAAAACATAAACAAAATTCTCTGTATAGTCTAGGAGCTAGTCCCCCTTCCCGTATGCACTTGAATGTCACCTCAGTTTGAGGGTGGTTTTTTATGTTTGGCGTGTGGGGAATCCGAATCCGGAGTTTGTTTTTCATTGGGGCATATTCATAGTCGCAGATAGACCCAGGTTTAACTAAACTACAGTTAAAGACAATTTTGGCTCAATAAATACAGACCGATTTTAATTACAAATTGTTGGTTTTATATTTTTATAAGATAGTTAACTATACTACACAAACAGCTTCAAATATTTTGAAATGATAACCTTAAAAAAATAGAATCAACGTCCGAAAATTTAACCAAAGCTATGTTTAACTTAGACCCAGGTCTAAAATGACTATGAATATGCCCCATTGTTATTAACGAATTTTGATGCATTTTTGTAATGCCATAAAAGTTATTAATGTTAGGAAAAAATGCTCCGAGTAAATGTTAATAAGGTGTCACAAAAGGCTAGGTAGGTTGGACTTAGACAAGAAAAAAATCGAATGTCTATTTCAATTTTCCAAAAAATCATTTAAACAAAAAAAAAATATTACAAAATAACGGTAATACTTACAAATTCATGCTGTTGCATTTTAAAAAGCCAAAAGCCTATTCTTTAATATTGTTTTCATATTAAGTTGTTCGAGTGAACAGATTTTGAAAAATTAATTTTCAAACTCAAAATTTTGAAAACAAATATTGCAAAGTAATTTTTTGTTTATACTAAGATTCTGGTTTCTTTATTTTTAAATATCTTGAAAAGTCAAAGTTCTAAATACATGCGATTTTCAGTGTTTGACTAAAAATTAATAAGGGCATTGAGTTTTGAAAACAAACATTTTGTAAAAAATTAGTTTGTATTTTTTTTTTAATTTTGAGTTTGAAAATAAACTTTTCAAAAACTGTACACTCGAACAACTTAATTTGAAAATAATATTAAAGAATAGACTTTTGGCTTTTTAAAATGCTATAGCATGACTCCGTTAGTATTACCGTTATTTTTTAATATTTTTGTTTCTGTTTTAAGCGATTTTTTTTTGAAAATTGCCCCTCCCGCCTAAACGGGAGGAAATAGACTCCCTCCCATACGATTTTTTTCTTGTCTAAGTCCAACCTACCTAGCCTTTTGAGACACCTTATGAAAATTTACTCGGAACATTTTTTTCTAACATTAATCACTTTTATTGCATTACAAAAATGCATCAAAATTCGTTAATAACAATGATTTCGCACCGGATTTTGCAAAAACTAACTCCGGATTCGGATTCCCCACCCCCCGAAAACATAAAAACCCACCCTCAAACTGAGGTGACATTCAAGTGCCTACGGGAAGGGAGTATAGCTCCTAGACTAATAATAAATTTGTCTTGTTATTGGTTTGCGTGTTAACATTTTGCTGAGTTGCTAGTCACTCTCTCAAAAAACACGGCTTTTATACAGAATTTAATTTGTGTTGTTCGTGTAAAAAACGAACAAAAACACGGCTTCCAGTAAAAACCATCAGTTCAAATTTTCTTTTGGATAATTTCATGTGTTATAAAAAGATTTGAAACATAAAAATGATACGAATCGATGGCAAATTAATTAAAATAATTTATTCTGGCAAAAAATAAGCCCAAGGAAGAATAATTTTTGTAAAAAAAAACATTTATTTATTTTCTGATGGAAATTCACTGAACAGACAAAAAATGACAAAAAATGGAACATTTAGTTTCAGTTTTCTGTGTTCTATTTTTTTACTCTTCCACTCATCAGTAAAAAAATTACTGAAGCATTTTGCATCATAAAAAACAATTAAAAGATTTTGGCTGTAGGTTTGACATTTAATTACTGATATAATTTTACTGATTGCTATAACCTACCGTTCGTACAAAATTTCAGTTTTCACCTGTTTCAACTTTTACTCATGGTTTTTCCAGATCGCTTTAACTGGCCCCTTTTGTTCAACTTAAATATGTCTCGTATAAGCAACCGATCTTTTACCGATCTGCTGACGAACCATACAAAATATTATTTGCGAACGATAAAATTTACGATCCATTCAAAACTATGGCTCGCTCACGAATAAACTATTTTTTTTTTGTCTATATAAACCTCGTTCGTGAGTGAACCGAAAAATAAAATTCAGGTAGAATATTGTTTGCTCGCAAAAAGAAACGGAATACATCCGTGAAATTAATCATACCTTTTGAAGTATTCATTCACTTTGGTTGTGAAGTATTATATTTTGATAAATATTTCCTGATGAAAAGGGTAAATTAAAGACAGCTTCCAGCTGATTCAATAGGTCGTGAAAACAAACCAAAAAATGAAGTTTATGATGGAATCAAAAATAAAATTCCTTTCTGAATGGTTCCCGAGAGAACGAATCGAATTTTATCGCTCTGCGAACTTTGCTACTTTGAAAGCAAGAAACCATTAAATTATCAGAGATATTCGAATCAAAATGGACCTTACCGAAAAAAAAAAAACAATATGGCAATGAAAAATCTGAAAAAAACACATTTTAGTTCTGAAACTCACCATCCTTTCTTAACCTAAAAGAAGGTTGAATCAATTTCTTACATTGCCATCTTCTTAAACATTGTTTTTATATTTTTGCTTTTTTTTCCATCAATTGTTTTGTATAGGTACTCGAACCCAAATATGTACATATGTATGTACGAGTATATCCTCACAAGTCCGATATTTATTAAATTTGAAAATATATCAAAACTGACTATAATCAAGGTATGTATGTATGTATTTATATGTATGGAGGTTGGTAGCCTGTACACTAGGGTGGATCGTTTTCAATATTTTTTGCCAAATCACTGTGTGCAACTCATAGTATATGCTTAATGGTTTTTTAACGTATCCCCATCATTTATTTTGAGTCGCCTTTGGGAAAAACAAAATCGGGAAGCCATCGAAAATTTGTATTTTTTCACAAAAAAAATCATATACCTAACCTACCTTTTAAGAATTAGTGACGCGAATAGTTGGCGCAAAATAATAACGGATTCTTGTAGAGGGACAAAATACAAGTATTTTTCACCACGGAGGTAGAGGTCTTTCTCCTTCCGTATTGGTGGGAGGGAAACTTTTTAAAAAAATGATATAAATCGCTTAAAAAATTATTTAAAAACAACGAAAACACAGATGATAAAGAATGATACATTTTTTGAAAGCCAGAAGTCTGTTCTTTTATTCAGTTTTTGAATCAAGTTGTTTCGTTCAACAGTTTTCGAAAAAAATATTTTCAAACTCAAACTTGAAAAAATATGAACTGATTTTTTCTTTTAAAAATTTGGAATAAGGTAAGAAATTGGTTTTAATTCCTTAGTGATAAGTCCTCAGATAAGTGCTTCTATTAAATCTTCATCAAGCACTGAAAACCAGATGAATAAGTCTTCTATTTTTTTTTTAGAAAATCTAAAATCACGAAAAGTACCTATTGTATTCAATCATTTCGTTTATAAAATTGACCCTCCTGTCTATACTGAAAGAGATAGACCCCCTCCCCCCATGGTGAAAAAAACTTGTTTTTGGTCCCTCTACAAGAATCCGTTATTTTTTTGTCGCCAAATATTCCCACCCCGAATTCATTATATTTATTTTTTTGTGAAAAACTACAAATTTTCAATGGCTTCCCGATTTTGTTTTTCCCAAGGGCGACTCAAAATAAATGATGAGGATAAGTTCAGAAAACCATTAAGCATAAACTATGAGTTGCACACAGTGATTTGGAATAAAATGTTGAAAACGATCCACCCTACTGTACACATCCTTTTTCGTGTATTTTATACAGAGACGTGTGTAGCTATAATATAATCCTCCCCCACACACAAATGCTTTCACCATATACGAAATCAATCTTTGTCATTATTTGATTAAGAAACGTCGACATATCCTTAGCTTCGTTTTGTATCTATAGTTGAACGACTATAGAAACCCGTCTTTGGCTGCATAACATATTAACATAAGATATTTTATATTATGTTCGTTCGTTGTAAGCACCTTATTCTTTATACAACAAAAGGGGGTCCTTTGAATGAAATAATAATTATATTTTTATATAATCATCATCGTATACCAATACTTCTATTTAATGTCCAATGAACGATATTGAACACATCGGTGACTGCAGTTCAAGAATAAATCAGTTATTTTGAAATATTTAATCGGTTTAAATAATAATATGAGCCGCCCCGGATATACAATTTTTCCGAAACGGGGCAAGAACTTTATTTCGGCGCGAATACGTTTGCGTGCACGCACCAACACCAGTCTTGGCCACGGTCATTAACACCAACAAATTGCCGTAGAAATACTATATTGCATTGTCAACAAATTCTGACATAAAAACAAATATTGAAAGGGGTAAATTTAAATATTGAAGAGCCAAACATAACGGATTTTGATTTAAACATTGAAATACCTAATTTTGAAAGGAAAAATTTTAGTGCTGAAGAATTAAATATAACAGATTTTAATAATAAAAGAGAGACTGAAATAATTAATCCAATGCATGGAGAAAATCAAAATAATGCTCAAGCAGCGGGAGCTGCTGCTGCAGCCACATTAAACTTTTTAAACTCACTTAAAATCCCTCATATAGTAAAAGATATCCCAACCTTTGACTGTAACCTTAGACTCTTGTTTGAATTTATTAACAATGTCGAAGAAATACTTTCACTTCTCGGAGCAATTGAAGGAACCAATTTAGAACGAATAATAATAAGAGCAATCCGGAACAAAGTAGTTGGCCCTGCCAACGAAATACTCAATGTCTATGGAACCACATTAGACTGGTGTTCTATAAAAACCAACTTAGTTAACCACTATTCTGATAAACGCAATGAAACCTCCCTCATTAGAGACTTAGACAACTTAAGACAAAACAATAAAACCATGGAAAGTTTCTATAGTGAAATTATTGAAATCCCCGGACTAGGGAACCGAAGATCACCAGAAGAATTTTTCTCTCGAATATTCCTAAAGCGTACTCATCTGCAAGTAAAGAAGGCCCATGCTTCTGCACCATGTTTTGTCCAGGGACACTTTAGTCATTCGAGATAGGGCTTTACTTTTCAATTGCCTTCTTAGCCCGAAGAAACAGCGATTGGCAAGAGTTATCCTTCGTTTGATCTCAGCGCTGGTGTCGTTGTCTGAATATATAGCGGAGCCCAGGTAGACAAAGTCCTTAACTACCTCAAAGTTGAGCATCCTTTCTAGATGACAGCATTAACTTTGTTTTGCCCTCATTCACTGCTAAACCCAGCTTCCTTCTGAATGCTTGCAAAAGCTCCAGTGATATCACACTATGTTCTTCCAATTATGTCAATATCGTCGGCGTAAGCAAGTAATTGGATGGACTTTTGAAAGATTGTGCCTCTAGTGTTGACGTGAGAGTTCTGCACTATTCTTAAGATAGATAGATAGATAGATAGATAGATAGATAGATAGATATGATGTTGAAGAAGTCGTATGACAGCTGGTCGCCTTGCCTAAATTCTTTTTTGACATCGAAGGTGTCGGTAAGGTCTTTGCCACCCTTGAGCAGCGTGTGTTCTCCATCGTCATTGGCACAAACGAATCCAGCAACTTTGTTGGACTTAGCTTAGATATTGCTAACTTCACTTCGTCGAGGTCGGGTAGACGGAATTGTTGACCTTCATCGTCTAAGTTGAATGGTGTAAACTGCTTACTTACTACTTTTGATGGCGCTCACAGCCCAGGATGGGCTTCGGCCTCAACTAACAAGCCCCTCCAGCCAGCTCTGTCCCTAGCTAGCCGCTTCCAGTTGCGCACACCGAGTGCTTTGATGTCGTCATTCACTTGATTGCGCCACCTGTTACGGGTTCTTCCTCTGCTGCGTACCCCATCGGGGTTGGATTCGAAGACTCGTCGGGCAGGTGTGTTGCTGTCCATACGCTCCACGTGCCCCAGCCATCTTAGCCGCTGTATTTTCAGCTTTTTGACCAGGTCAACGTCGCTGTATAGCCCGTATAGCTCGTCGTTGAATCTTCTCCTCCATACTCCTTCGATACACATCGGACCGAAAATCACACGAAGAATCTTCCTCTCAAAGCGCCCTAGCAGATTTTTATCCGAATCTTTCAGTGTCCATGCTTCTGACCCATAAAGCAGGACCGCGATGATTAGGGTTTTCTATAAAGTCTCCTTGGTTCTCTGAGAGAGGGCCTTACTACTTAAATGCCTTCTTAGACCGAAGAAACAGCGGTTGGCAAGAGTAATTCTTCGCTTGATCTCTGCACTGATGTGGAGCCCAGGTAGACAAAGTCCTTGACAACTTCGAAGTTATATCTGTCCATCGTGATATTTTGCCCGAGTCGACGATGTTGAGATTCCTCTCTCGATGACAGCATATACTTCGTCTTGTCCTCATTAACCGCCAATCCCATTCTAGCCGCCTCCGATTCAATGCTCGCAAATGCCCCTGCCATAGCTCGCTGTAAACGGTGTAAACTGCCTGACAGCTGAATTAGATTCGTCATCGCCATTAAAAAGTCTTCAGAAGTGATCTTTCCATAATCTCAGCATCGACTGTGAATCTACTACGATGTTCCCTCGCTCGTCCTTGCAGGCTTCGGTTCGAGCTCTATAGCCCTGATAGCTCCTTTTTACCTTTTGGTAAAACTTCAGAAACTCATTCCTGTTATGACATCCGTCAATCTCCTCAATCTCGCGCTTCTCATGCTCCCTCTTTTTCTTTCTGAGAAGCCGGTGGTCCTCTCTCCTCCTTTGCTCGCAGTGCTCGCGAGCAGCTTTGGTCCTTTAGTGCAGCGACGCCTTGAATGCCTGCTGCTTCGTTACATGTGCGTGCCGGCAATCATCGTCAAACCATGAGTTTCCTTGTGGTGGTCGAGTGAAACCCAGCAGATGCGGTATCTCTGATGGCTTCCTGGCAATATTGCCACTGGCTTGCATCACTTGGTGCTGGCGGCATAGGACCTCTTAAGCGGTTATTTGAGACCCGATCGGAGAAGGACCTAGTTAGTCAGACGATTACGAATTCGCCCAATCTCTGGCGATTGTAGCCGCCCGACGTCAAACTTCCTCACAGCATTTCTTCGGTTTGGCTGAGTTCGAGATATCAGAAGCTGTACCTTGGCTACAACAAGGTAATGTTCCGAGTCAACGTTGGCTCCTCAGGAAGTTCGGACATCCCTGATACTGGAGGAGTGCCTTGCGTCGATATAAGGTGTTCACTAAGTAGTTCAGCCTGACTGGAACTGTAGACGCCACCGTTGATTCCATCTGGGAAACTCGTCCGCTGTCGCCTTGATGAAAGGAGAAGTGCCTTAGTGGGAACACTTCTCAACAGCTTACAGCTGTCTGTCCCCAACAGCTTTCCATAGGGATTAAAACCCTATCTCCAGCTGAGGTACTAGACGCCCGATGTTCACCACTAGGAGGTGAGAGAAAAACCTGTGTACGCTTGTGTTCTCATGAATGCACATATCTACCCTTTTGAACATCATCTCGAGTTCAGGTTTCTTTTATATCAAAACACATTTTTTTTCACCAAATTTATTTGAAAAAAAGCGATTTTGAGTGATTTCATCTTCAGGACCACAAACATTTTAAACATAGTCGTTTTTAAGCAATATAAAGTTTATCTAATATTTTATTCGAAAGAGGAATAAATGAAGAGATTACTTAGAGGTAATCTGAAATTTATACATATTTTCGCAGTTCGATTTTAAAGTTTGTAGACCGTTATGTGGCAGCAATTAAAATAGGTATACATGTATTTTTTAAAGTTCTTATATTTTTTTTTAAATTCGTGCGTGAATTCAAAACAATTTATTACAGACCTACATAATATTCCACATAAGTATCTCTATATGTATATGTAGAATATGTATGTATTGTATTTGAAGTGAGCAAATGTTTTGCCTCTTCTATTTGTGTCCCATAATGCAAAACGCACTCAATAAAATTATCCCACAGATTCAACATCACCCTTTTTTTAGCCACAAACATTATGCTGGAGCCAGCCAGCAACCGAACGGATAACCATTGATGCGCTGAATGGATATAAATCTGCCAATGCACTCGCCATTTCCATTCCAAGTGCCATCAGTGATTTCCATGTTACTATATAGTATAACTATACTATGCATGGTTTCCTGCGGTTTGGAGCATTATTGTGTTTAGGCCGCCATCGCCATCGCCACCATATAATTCCAATGCTGTTCATTGTTCGAGAACGTGTGAGAGCAAAATATTCGCACCTCCTTGGAACCCTTGTACTCGCACTCGCACTCTGCCATATTATACCACATATTGCGGAATGGATGCGTGTATAAGACAAACAGAAATTGTGGCGCTGTGCTATGATTGCCTGGACCTGGGATTACCCGCCCCCGTCACCGATTTCAGTAAAACTAATCCCAAATGAGGAATTATATAGAAATATTCTGGCGACCGCAAGACTATCACGAATCGCCTACAAATCAAGCTTCTAGGTTCTACAAACCGCAAGCCGGGTGAGGTGATGCCAATTCCATACAGTAAATCAAATTTAAATGTTTGATATAAAGTGTATTGAAGTAGATACCCAAATTTATTTGATTTCTTCTCGTGGTTCTTTCACCATCCCTTGGCTTTAAGCCTGATGATAACTAAAAAATGATATAATATGCCCAACATTGGCAGAGATAATTTTCCTTAAAAAACTGAAGATGCTCCTTGGAAAATAATGTGATGGACAATTTAACTAACTTTTTGTGGGAATTTATATATATATATTTTTTTTTGCTGGAGAAAATATAGGAGCAAGGCTGATTTATGGAGCAAATTCGAATAAGCTCTCGTGGGATGACGGGGAAAGTGAAAATATAAATCATAATGTGAAGGAGGTGGTAAAAATCTTTTTGAAACTTATGACACTGGTAAGCCACTGTTTTATTTTTTATAGAGGACATCTACCTACTTCTGATTTACAAAAGTTTTTTTGTTAAGATTTTTTTTTCAGAAATTTATTTACGAACTTATGTATATACGATTACGATACAAAGATAAGAAATTGAAAATTCCCCTTTCAATAAAAGAGCTGGTGACTTTTTTGTGACTAACGTAATAAAATGACAAAGCAGGAGTGGTAGCTTAAAAAAGGCATTGGATTCGTTGATAAAAATTGATACATGATACAGTTGTCTCTTGCTTGGAGTATGATCGAAAGTACGTTCATAAACGTATCGGACAAAACATTTGCAATTAAAAGTGAAACAAAGCAAATTCTTCAAAATAATAAAAGTTTTACTCAAAAACCTAAATATCTCAACAGAGTATAAAAGCTTTGCATTCAAAGTACATCAATAAAAATATATTATTTTCAAAACTTTCATTTACCTTAATAGACCTAGAGCCGGCGGCAAATTTTGGGAGTGGAGTGATAACCAAAATTTATATACAAGTATGTGTCTGGGAAGTTTCTTTTTCAGCCGGGGCGGGGGTGGGCGTAATTTTTCCGATTTTGGGGTCGAAGTGATAACCACTTAAATTACTAAATTAATTAATTAATGGTTTCAGCCTTGTGCTTGCCAGACGCTCGTTAACTTCTCTCAAATGCATTCTTGAACATAAAACCTAAATAACTTTATTCCTATGAGGTATAACCAAAAGAATGGTAATCAGAAACACTCTCTTGAATGCATTTTCTACTAAAAACATAAAAAAAACTTTTCTTTCCAAGTACAACCATTATAGAGGTCACATACTCTGCACAACTTGCTCATTAGTTATGAATAATATTTAGGTAAAACTACAAAAATGTAAGCCTTGGGAACATCACTCAAATTTTATGTCATCCTTTATTATTTAATCATTCAATAAAATAATTTTGTATTAATTAAGTAAAATTAATTCAATAATTATTCCTCAAACGAAAAAAGTTGTTTTTGTGCATTCTTCATGGTGGTTGAATGTTTCTGATTTTTTGGTGTTATCACTTCGACCCCAAAAGTTGATTTTCGCGCATTTTGGTGGGCGTCTGGCAAGGGGAAGGCTGAAAGTAAAACGTCTTGGACCGACTTTTTTGACATCAGTACACAATCCTCTATGGTTTATATATTAATTTAAGTGGTTATCACTTCGACCCCAAAATCGGAAAAATGACCGATTTCTAACGCCCACCCCCGCCCCCGGCTGAAAAAGAAACTTGCCAGACAGTCGAATTCAGCATAACACTGCGTTTATCTACACATACATGTATATACATTTTGGTTATCACTCCACTACCAAAATTTGCTGTCGGCTCTTAGACTATAAGGAATCTAAGTTGGATCAAGTAACTTCAAATTTGCACTAGACAAAACAATTGCAACACAACTATTAACAGGATATCAACCGCTAAATCGACATTGTTTTGAAATTTTTGAACTTTACAATATTGGGTATGTGTCTGAAGCAGAACTGTCAATGAATCATTATTGAACAAAATTATACAGAAAATGTTCGTTTCAATTTAAAAAGTTTTTTTCTTAGACGTAGTCCGTCTATCAGTTGGCTATTTTATCGACACATTCTTAATTTTGTTGTTGTAGGTAATTTAACCGCGCTATCTGAAATATTTTCCAATAAAACGCGCCAAATATGAATTTAAAAATAATTCATTTTTAGAAAAGCGTTTCAGTAGGTGTGTATTTTAGTGCCCTCTATGTTAGCTTACAAAAACTTTCCATGTAAAATACAACAACAAATATGGTTAGTTCGCGGGATAAACATCTCTTCTTAAGAATTAAGCTAAAATAAAAACAGTGCTTCCATACACTATTTACTAAGTTTATCTGATGAATTTTCAACAAAAGTCAAAAATTCATCCAAAAATTCATTAATTTGGCAGATGGATCTTAAAGCACGGGTCGAATGGTCGAGAAAAAGATGACAGAAAAAAAGTGATGCCAAATGCATATTTTTGTAATGCAGATTTGAACTTTTTCTACAAATTCCTCACTTTTGGTGTCAAAGGCTGATGCTGAAATTTAGTTGCTTAGCTTGCTTATCAATTTTTTGTCGCAGTTGAGTAATTAAAAAAAAAAATTGTTGAAAAATCATAAATACGACGCTCCAAAATTTAGGTTTCTGTTTGACTTTCAATTGCAATTGCATCATAAGAAGTCGTTAAGGCAAGACAACCAAGTGCGCTTATTTTGTGCGGATAATAGGTTATATCTGTTTAAAATTTTGAGATCAGTTAAAAGTTGAAGATGTTTTCTGTACTTAGATAAATATGAATAGTAATAAATCATTTGATATTAAAATAGGCAGCAAATATTCGAACCTACACTTTGATTGAAAATTGACATATCTACTTTGTGTTGAACTGGTCGAAGAAAGGGCGGAGTGTTTAATAACAACTACCCGTAAGATGATTTAGAGCTACCAATTTCAAATAGCAAGTACAAGAAAACACAACAACTACCACTTAAAACAGTCTCTGGTCTAAAGGTTATAGCCTAAAACCTCAGTTGAAAAAATATTTGTACAGAAAGCAGGGGTGGAAGCGGCTAAGGTGATATGTGATAAGTGATAGTCATTATAATCAAATTCCGTCTGCATAACAAGTGATTATCATATTTTGTGATTTTTTTCTGTGATAGCAAAATATCTGTCACAGAAAATAGTCACAAAAATTTGATTATCACTTGTGACAGTCACCTTACGCAGACGGAATTTGTCGGTATTGACTATCACTTATCACATATCACCTTAGCCGATTCCACCCCAGATCTTCGGTAATAAGAATAAAATAATTAATAAGATGCGTTAGACAGCGTATTGTAGATGATTTTATTTCGGGCATTATACAAAAGTATTGTTCAGTAAAATACAACGAAATAAATAGGTCGATATTGCAAAACAAAAGAAGTAGCTATTCTGCATAGCGGTGGTTTGCCACGTAAAACAAGCTCTCGAAATTACGATTACTTTTTTCTAAGTGTATCGTCTTAATTTTGCTTTGGATTATGGTTAGAGCGCTCAAAAATACCCTTTAACAATGTTCCTATCATATTTCGTAAGGGTACATCGATTACACAAAAATAAAATTTTGGGATAAAAACTCATATTTTCCCTAAAATAACGATGATAAATAAGATAAGAACGCGAAAAAAGTAGGTCCTGCAATTCTGTCTGTCTGTCTGCACCTCGACCTGCAGCCTTAGCCACTGAAGTGTTTTTTTTTTCAAACTTTGGACTTAAGGTTTCTAGGGATTCCCTAGAGTGGAAATTGAATTTTTTTTAGCTCAAAAAATAACGGTACCTGCCATACAACCAATATACGAAAATGTAATTGTTTCAAAAACGGCTGTAACGATTTTGACAATAAAAATATGAGCAACTATATTAACTATATGGTTAATATTTTGATTAAACAAAATTTCCAATAATGGTTATTAACGGTACCTGTTATATAACCATTTTTTTTTAAATTTCTCGTTAACGGCTGCACCGATTTCAAACAATTTTTTTTTAATACAGGAGACCTGTTTTATCTCGAACAATTTTGCATACATAAACTTTGGTTTTTAAAAAAATATTCACCCATGTTCTGATTTTTAGTCGAATTTCACATTCAATTTCGGTTTGTTGTTTTTGTTTACTTTGTTTAAATTCGGGTTCGTTTGTTTATTTCAATTCGAATATAGGTACATGCGGAGTCAGTTTTTAGAGCGAATTTATACGAATTTGAATCATTTGAATTCGGTTAGCTTTTGTGCTAGGATACACGAGTGCAAAAATGAATTAATTCACCAAAGAGAACGGATGATTTTTAGAAAGAAAGAAAGGGATGGCATTTTCTTCCATCCCTTTCTTTCTTTCCTAAAATCACAGAAAGAGAAGGGATGATTTTTAGGACGAACGAAATGGATGACATTTTTTTCCGTTTCTTTCTTTCTTTCTAAAAATCATCCGTTCTCTTTCGTGAATTAATTCTTTTTTGCGCTCGTGTATCCCAGCACTTTATCGAATTGAGAATCAGAATATTTGTACTGATTTCTATAGAAAATGATTTCGCAAAACGCAATAAATAAACAACTAACCGAATTTTAACAAGGAAAACAAAAACAACTAACCGAAATTAAATATGAATTTCAGAACGGGGTTGATTATCTAATGATGATTTTTTTTTATTTTGTGTAAAATTATATTGCAATAAATACTAAGAGTTGGCAAGCCAGAATTTATTTTCAAAATGTTCAACAAATGTTATATTTAAAAATTAATTTTTAAGAAAACTTCTCTAACGATTTTTAATTTTTTTTTTTCATAAATTCATATCTTTTAGTTTTTTTTTAATCAACAAAAAACTAATTATTCCATAATCATTTGCAAACAAATCAGTTTATTAATTTTGGTTTTTTGCGACAGCATTTTGAGTGGAATTTTACTTCCTCCGAAAAATTTAATTCTCACAGCATCCTCCAGGCTGTTTAAAAATGTTTATTAACCTGGAAAACATACAAATGTTCCTGCTTAATTCTTTCTGATTGAACAAATTTAAATAAATATTAGAATTAACTTATTTCTATTATTTATCATTTGTTGAAAATTAAACCCCTTTAAGTTCAATTGATTAGAGCATTAGACGCATCAGTCTAAGTGCCATCATTATATTGTTTATGCGATAAATTTAAAGTGTAGGTATGTTAGAAGAGGAAGAAGCAAACGTTCTCCCTGTCACTTTGAAAATATTTAAGCGGGCACAATGGCAGTGATTGATTGTAGATTCTTCCATCCATTATGGGGATGGAATCCATAAAGATGGAAATTTTAACTTATGAAGCAGGAGCATCAGCAGCAGCAGTTGCCCATCCAATCATTGAACGAAAGAAAAGTTCGATAGGGGTAATGATGGAGGAGCTGAATCATGCGGATAGCTTGATGGTTGCTTGCTGGAAGTAGAGGGTTGTAGATAGTAGAGCATTATGTTATGACTTGTTCTTGTACAGGCGGGCGGTGCGCTGAGCTGTAGGCACTTAACACCCTGTGAGTAATTGCTCACAAGCGATGATTTATTTCTGAGCGTGTTAAATAAGAAAATTGACTTACTCCATCATCCTGGCGGAACAGCTGAATTATAGCCTTTGACTGTTTCTTTAGCTCTAAGACCTGATGGCTACTTCCGCTTGATTGGCATATTTAAGAGGAAGTAACAAATTGAAAGAAAAAAACTGGACATTCTGTATATAGACCAAGAGCCCACAGCAGATTTGGCGTACGAAAGTGAACCAAAAAAAAAATAATGAGTCGAAAGGTGTATTAAGGCTGATAAAATAAATGCAAGTCTTGCAGTCCCTGGTGGCGGCTGTTAGGTGGGAGGGGCAATTTTCTAAAAAAATGACTTAAAACAGAAAACAAAATATTAAAAAACAACGGTAACATGTACAATGCCCTGTTATATTTTCATGAAAGGCCAGCAGTCCCTTCTTTCATTTCCTTTTTAAATAAAGTTCTTTCAATGAATAGTTTTTGAAATATTAATGTTTGAACACATAATGTTTGAATCAAAAAAAATTAAAAAAATGGCAAAAAATATTTTCTTCGCAAAATTTCACGTAACTAAGTACTATTTTTGTTACCAAAATTCAATGCCCTTATCAATTTGTAGTCAAAAACTGAAAAACGGATGGTTCTAGAACTTTTACTTTTTAAGATATTCAAAAGTAAATGAACCAGCTTTTTCATAAAAATAAGACAAATCCGGCTAAATTATTATTTCAGCAACCAGTTAAAATAGGACAAACATGCGGAAAAAATTATTACATTTCTGAAACTTGGTGGGAATGTCCATCCGGTTTTCAGTTTTTGACTACAAATTGATAAGGGCATTGAATTTTGGTAACAAAAATAGTACTTAATTACGTGAAATTTTGCGAAAAAAATATTTTTTACCACTTTTTTAATTTTTTTTTTTCAAACATTATGTGTTCAAACATTAATATTTCAAAAACTATTCATTGAAAGAACTTTATTTAAAAAGGAAATGAAAGAAGGGACTTCTGGCCTTTCATGAAAATATAACAGGGCATTGAACATGTTACCGTTGTTTTTTAATAATTTTTTTCTGTTTTAATTCAATTTTTTAGAAATTTGCCACTCCCACCTAACAGCCGCCACCATGCAAGACTTGCATTTATTTTATCAGCCTTAATACACCTTTCGACTCATATAATTTTTTTTTTGGTTCATTTTCGTACGCCAAATCTGCTGTGGGATCTTAGACTAATAAGGCAATTTATTAAATTAATCTTATTTGAAAGGTATGAAATATGTAAGGACGTAGATTGATCAAGGTGCAGTAAAAGAAACTTTGTTTTTTTTATTTTTCCCCATTATAGCTTCGATCTGAATCCATCTGATTTGCAAGAGCAACAAAAAATGGAATTAAAAGTTTTGTTTAAATTGTATTAATACCGGCTGGCTTATCAATCAGCAAATTTCATAGAAGAATTTTCCTATTTTTTTAAACTAAGAAAAAAATTCAATCAATCATTGGAACACAAAATACAAACATTTAAACCCAAACAGACCCCAGGAGACGATATGGACCTTTTGCGTCAAAAAAAATTTGAGAAAGACGAGGATTTGATTTATTCAATTGGGCTGGGTGTATAGCATTTGTTACCACTTGAAAAGGATGAGCATAGGGGATTTACTCAAACCCATATCAAGAACAAAACAAAATAAAAACAATCTCCAACTCCATAACTAAATAACAAAATTATTTAAATGAATAAAAAAAAAATGCAAAAAACGAACCTCAAGCAGGTGCTATCGAAATATCTGATTTAAATGCACGCCTTTCTGATGTCACGTCAAAATCATAGTTAAATTAAATTGGTAAATTGGTATAGGAAAGGAAGTGTCATTAATTAAATTTTTGATGAAATACATATTCGTGAGTTTCAAATGTCCATGAGATAACTGAATTTCCATCTGAATTCGTTAGGTATACACCCAATGGAATATTTCATGTTTTTTTTTTCATCAGAACAAAAATACTATTTATTCAACCGCATGTAGGTACCTTGAAACAGTATGTCTTAAAAGATCAATATTTTCATAAATGTCGTTTAAAATCAAAAAGGTTTTCTCAAAAACAGAATTTAGAAAATTAAAAATAAAGAGTTTTTTTTTGTAAAATGGTTTGACTTTTAAAATGGCAACACTGTTTTTAGTAACAGTAAATTTGACAGCTGGCAGATGATTTCTGCTTCTTTGTTATCCTTTAAAGTGCCTTTAACATGATCTTCAAACTGCGAATAAATCATTTTAAGAAATTTTACGAAATATCAATTTCTTTGTTTTAACTTTTCGACGAAGTGAATAAATGATCTTATTTACAAAATTTAAAAAGAAAACAATAACACAACAAAATGACAAAAAATACATTTTGATATTTTCAACGCGATTAACAAAAAGCTGCTACAAACTGTCAAATGTAAATTCACAATCCACAACAACATGAGGCGTTCCACAGGTGCTGCGGATAAATAATTAACAAGATTACCGATTTTACTTAGACTGATTTGACACAAGGAAACTACTTGCTGGAGATTTTTCGAAGTTTTCTTTAATTGTATCAAAACTCTCTTGTACTTTTCACACGAAGAAACAAAATTGCCAAAGATTTTGGTTGTTTGCCTATAAAGTCAATTGATTGAACGCACATTACGGACAGTGTGAGAAGGAGTACCATGAAAATCTCTTCATATCGTTGGCCGGGGAGATTTTTTCCCCTCCCCTTACTTCTTGCCCTTCTCACCTACAAGCTCGCACTTACTGGCAACTCTGTTTCCTTATGTGAAAGGGGACTTATGATATCGCAGCAGTCAGCGACCATTCATGTGAATGATATGTTGCGACTAATCGCAAGTCGCAGTTCGCAATTCGTGTCTCATGTGCAAGCCACTTAAGAATTGGAATCACATTAGGGGACTGGCCTAGAGAATCATTTGATTGGGATAGTTCAGAAAAATTAAAACAAAATACAAGAGCAAGCGAATCCATAATTTTATTCGCTCATGTATTTTGACAGGAGGCATCTGAGATATCATTTTCGTTAACTTGTTACATTCCTTTTTTCATTCGTTTCGTCTTTCTTCTTTTTGACAGACTAGGCGAGGGGAGTTGAAATGTAAGGGTAAGGAAGTAATGAAAGTGCGAATGAAATGTTCAAGACTTTTTCTGGTTGAACCTTGACGTTTCTGTTTTGACAAACGCAATGCTCCTCGATGTTAGCAAAAATTATAGAGTAGTAAAATGGGTTTTCGTAATTGAATACATACATATATGACGTTTGAAACGTCGCCGTCGTCTGATTAAAATATTTAAAGCAAAACGACCTAAAGCTCACTTAGAATTTAAACATTGTTTTAAAAAAAGGTCACGAAGAAGGAATAATTATTATAATGTATTTGAGAAAGAAGTTATTAAAAACATTTTGTATTATTACTACAAATTATTTGTCCACAAAACAACCACGGACGTCAAAATAACGAAAGGAAATAACGAAAGGAAGCAATAAAAAAGCTTTTTAAGAGGGCTTTTTTATTGAAGAGTTAATACCTTTGAAAAAATTGAAAAATCGCTATTTTCAAGCCCCCATATCAATCCACTCCCAAAATTTGCTGTCGGCTCTTAATACTACATGTGAGATTGCTACTTTGTGGTTTTACTTTAGGCAATTTTAATAAAAAATCTATGTAAGATCAGAATCCTTTTAATCCTTATCCTTTTAAAAGCAGAACGTAGCCAGTAAAAAACTTGAATGCAACTTGCCTGGCAAGTTGGTTGCTGCCTACGTCACAGCATATTCACGCATAGGAATTAGACAGTCAATCTGTGTAGCCAACTTGCTTGCCAGCACTGGCTCGTGTGGCCTCACGGTTATTGCGAGAGTCTACTCCATACATCAATCAGAGTCAATCAGAAATTCTTGATCGAATTTAATTTTCTATGTATGTATATCAATTAGAAAAAATTCATATAAGGTCCGTTCCTTTACTTTAAATTTCTGTGATTTTCTGTGCATTTGTGTGATTTTCAGTTAACAGCCGTTCCCGTACTCAATAATTTGACAGTTTTTTACAAAAAACAACGCTCACGAGAGAGTAAATAATTTCCCCTACCTGTGATTTTCAGTCCGAGAAATTTCTTCGAACTGAAAATCACAGCACAGCAAAATGTCAATTTGGGAGCAAAAGAATGAAAGCCAAACATCGTGCCTTACTTGACCAGCACATTAGGTAATACGGAATTTGGTTGAATTTACGTTCCCGTACTTTGGCACAGTTATGATATTTTTGAGAATATATCAACGTTGCTCTCCAAGATCTGACAGTTTGTGATTTTCTGTGCACAAAGTAAAGGATCGGACCTATAATTTCATAGTTATCTGACAGGAAAATATTAACGAATAGATTTTTGAAATATCGAAAGTAGACTTTAAGTCTATTCGTCATATTAATAGACTCTAGCAATAAGCCAATAGATATAAGTGGACGAAAATTGTGGGACTTCTATATTGTGCTAAGCTTGAGCCATCCGAAATATTTTAAAACCATTTTAAGGCAGACCATCAACTTTGAAGTTATTTTAAGCGAACATCTTTGATACTGATAAAACTATTTTCACCAGATGGTTTCAACAATCTGCACCTTCAACACACTGTAAAAACTGCAGAATTTAATTTTTTTTAGTCAAACAAGTTCCTTCACAAAACTGCTGATGATGGTATCCCTTTGAATTGAAATCTTTGTTTTTTTTTTATTTGCTTCGTGTCAGCTATCAAACAGTTGCCATTGCCAATCTTTTTCATTCCTTCAACGAACTAGCCAGCCAGTACCTATAAGCTATATAACCACCATGCCGACACAATTATCGTGATTTTAAATGGTGTCCTCTATTCCATTGAATGTTGAACCTTTTCTGCTCATCTTTTTTTAAGGTTTCATTTCAAATGTAGGTACGAAGAAATGGTATAAAACTACTGCTCTGTTTATTTGATTTTGGTCAACCATATGCAAAACAACGACTGCTTCAAAATGATTCGTTTTCTTTTATGATTAAGATGAATCCTGCTGATAATATTTTGTCGTGTTTAAGTTCCGAAGTGGCAAACACGGATTGCAAACAATTTATCTATCTAGAGTAAACTCTGGCCTTATAGAGGTTCGTTGTTCATTGCCAACCGCATACATCTAAGCTACTGATGCGGTGTTGTGGGTAAAGGCGTGTATTGTTAATGGAACCCACGCCACGTTACAAACTGTAATCGATTTGTGGCATCATCAGGTGGACGTGGAGACCATTTTCTCTGTATGTGAGGCTACTCTGATATCTTTTCCAAGAAGGAGTTTTCGAACAAACATTTTTCTGAATTTTAATGAGTTTGGAATGTGTACCCACCTTCCTCCATACTTATACATAGATTGTGATTGTGTGACCGGAATAAAGGATACCATCAGAAAGGTGTATTTGGGCATGTGTATATGTAGAGTACGGTTAACACTTGAAGGTTTACCTTTGGTTTTAATTTTGAGAGAAGTTGGTTTGTTTGTAACGTTTGGTTAGGTTTTGCAATCAAAATTTCGACATGATGAGATGCATGAATATAAAAGTAGGCATATGTATTCTTTGCTTATATTGAATGTTGTACTTGGTATACCTTCCCTACATATACTTGTTAGCATATTAAAGGATATTGTTGTAATATATGCATATTGAACAAACAAATATGGGACTTACGTTTATTTGATAAGGGTTTAATTTCGGGAATATTAGCTAACTAACTTAACGTTTAAATAATAGGTATAAGACACAATGAAAAGGTTGACTCTTAAGTTCTTCATCAGAGATATCAACTAGGAGTTTGCATTTTTCAGTTCTGACTTTGACTAATAAAATTCCTATAATGCCAAATATGGTATTAAGTGTAGGGGGATGGGGGTAAAGTCTTGAACAACATACAAAAAACACCAGCATTCGTTATATCAATGTCAAAATGTCGTCGGTCATACAAATTTGCTGACAATTTAACTATGGCAGTTCCCTTAATTGGCTGAACACAATAGAAGTAGAACAGTTGTCAAAAAATATCGTACGCTCTATTTTCTATGTGCCCACAATGCAGCAGTACAGCTTGATCATTTTTGCTTAATAATTGTTTCACATTCAGTCACTATTCTTATAACAAAATACATACAACACAAAAACGCTGAAAACAAGAAATAATTTATTTTCCTCGCAGTAGATTGTTTTTTTTCCTATTTAGAATGTGAAAGCGTGCAGCAAAAGTTCAAAGTTGACCAACTTGTGAGATACGGTGCGATGATGCGATAGCAGCTGCGTCGCATTGTGTTCGCAACACTAAATTTGTGTGTATTAAATATTTTGACAAATACTGCAGCACCGATTGAAAATGCGGCTACGTCTTCATTGTGTTCAACCAGTAAGGCTCGTCTCTATTCGGTTTGTATTCGGCTGTGCCTGATATGTGTGAAACAATAAAACGGCAAAAATAAAAACCTAATAGAAACCGTATAGCACCGAACGATCCCTCGAAACGAATCGGTTTCATTCGGTTTCAAAACGGCACGTATTCAGGTCTAGGGCACGTAAAGTAAACGTAGCGTACACATATTCGGTTCGGCTTCGGTTTTTCCGAAGTTTTTTTATTTTTTATACATTTTATTTAATTTTAATTATTAGTGAGTAAAAACCGAATCTGAACCGTCTATGTGTGAAGGGGTCTAGACGGAAACCGAAATCGAGCTGAATACAGACCAAACCGAATAAAACCGAACATGTGTGAAACGAGCCTTAATCAGTAAAATAAAATTCTTTTAAAAATTATTACACGGTGCTCAATCACCCTAGCCGGTGATTCTAAAGTTTTTGCAAATGGTGAAAAATGTCAATTTTACTTTGACATTTGTGGAGTCAACAGATACAAAATAGAAGGAGCAACGGTGGCGTATACTGCACGAACCACAATCGAAATTCTATTATCCTATTATCTCATTTAGGGGATTTGCACTGACTCGATCAAGTTCGCCTGATTAAAAGACCTATTTGAGGGTGTCAAAACAAATATTTAAACATAACAAAAGACCATCGGATGACAATTTTTGGACCACCATGTATAATAATCGCGTGAGCAAAAGTCTAAAACCTGAAATCTTTATGAATTTTTTTTAAAATAAACTTTAATAATTCCTTGACAAAATTCGATGGGTGGCTAATAATTGAAACCTCGTAAAATTATAAATTACTAGTAGGTTGCAGGTCGGCAAAGGTGTCCGTCGAACATGTTATGTTATTTCATGTGAGTCAGGGCTGAGCGTAAATATATGTATTTAGTTGACAACCTCACCTTTCATTTTCAAAAAAAAGTTACTTCTAGAATTTAAAATTTTAAATTTTACCTAATCTAGATCTATTTAAGACCTATATCTTCTGACATATTGCCTGTATTTTAAAATTTTTCATTTATGAGCAGGAGCCTACTTTTTGATTTTAATTTAAAATCTTACTTCTAGAAAAGTGACAACCTTAAAACTTTTAACCAATGTTGGCCTACTCAAGGCCTACCTTCCCACATCGCCTGTATTTTTCCCATTTAAGCTTATTATTTATCAAGTACGAAAATATTTATTTTTACATGAATATGTTTTGTTTTTCTGCAAAAAATGTTTTTAATTTTGTAAAAATTAATTTTTTTAGAAGAAATACATTTTTTACAGCAAAAAATATTTTTTTTTTTTGTAAAATAGTTTTTTTTTTGTAGAAAAGTTATTTCTTTTTTGTAGAAAAAGTAATTTTCCTTTTTATTTTTTAAAAATGTTATTTTTTGTTTTGTAAAAATGTTATTTTTTTTTGTTAAAAAGTCAATTTTGTTCGTGTAGTAGTATATTTTTGTGAAATCGTATTGCAGCATTATACAGCCAGTGAGTCAGGGATGAGTGTAAATATTTATATGAATAGTGAAGTTACCTCGACACTAAAACTATTTTAGTGTGATACTAGATGAAATTAAGGGTTCTATCAGTTTTAGTCGATTTTGTCAAATTCAAAATTTGATTTAAATTTTTTAGTGTGGCACCAGTGCGTATGTCATATTTTTTCGCACGACCTGTCTTAGATTAAGTCCTGGTTTAACTTAAATTTCTTAAGGAACTGGGTGTTAGCGTGAAAGTGAACGTGATCTGTTTATAATTTAGGAAAGAGAACTACATTAATGTTAAAAAATAGAAAGCTTTAGTGCCAAGTTAAAACCTCCACCTTTAATTTTGCAGTTCGCCATCAGGTACAATGAAATCTTATACGCAATACTATGGTGTTTTCCATTGGGAAAATAAAACAATTTATTTTTGATTTGGATCTGTCAAAATACAGATTTTGCGTCCCATTGGGATTGGGCATATAAATTGATTTATTCTTTGACTTAAAATGAATGAAGCACATCTAAAATTTCCGGAAGATTAACCCCTCCCTCCCTGTTCTTATACCAAAATAATTGTAAGCTATCAGTTTGCAAAGGAGTATTTTTGCTTGATTGAATGTATGTATACATATTTAGATTGTGAAAATTAGTGCGTTGGACTACCACGCTGGAGGTCTGGGTTCAATCCTCAGCCTCGTTCAACTTAAAAACTAAAACAAAATCTGTCAGCGCTACTGAATGCGAGGAATTGACAAATCCTCTAAGAGTATCATTAGTCAATCTTGTCATGAAAAGTGCTTTCTCGTCCAGCTGTTCGGATTCGGTATAAAATTGTATGTCTCTTCCATTCCTATCGAAACGCAGACACAGTCACTAGGCCCTGGTTCTTTAGGAGCTGTTGGGCCACCATATTTTTTATTTTAGAAGGAAATTATTTCTTATATAAAATGTTAAGCAGTTTAAAATAAATTGGCTAATTCATCATAAATATGTTTATTATTTTCTTTTTTGAAATCGCATAAAGTTATGAAGAGCTTGTTCAAAATATGGCGCATATATAAAGTTATCCGAATAAAATGATAAAAATTAAATTAATTTGAAATAGTGTTCCATTCGCCACAAAAAAAAGAAACATTTTTAGACTGAATTATAAATTTACCAATGGAAAACACCATAAGCAGATAATACCCCAGGTCATCTACAGAACAGACAGCTTAATAAAATTGATTTTTCACTTTGAATTTGGAATGCTCCTAATGTTAAATATTGACTTTCAGCCAATTGCGTAATCATTTTTGCAAGATACCTAGCTTTTCACTGAAGAGGACTGTTGATATAGTTAGCAAAAATGAACCTATGTATCATCTTAATTTTAGTTCAAGAAAATTCTTTGTAAATAAATGTTTTTATGAAGAGCTATTTGAAATTTTTTTCGTACACAACTGTTAAAACAATTAATTTTAAATTAATCAATATGACGACCAATCAAAACAGCCCCTAATCTCAAAGAGCAGAAGAAGATCGAACAATAAATCAGTGACCAGTAACAAATAAAGTATGTAAATCCCTTAGCTTTCATTTTTCTGACTAGGGAACTGTCATTGTCAACGAAATAAGCCTTTCATGTTTCATAGCACGTTTTAAGATGCATCACTGTTTCGATTCACGGACACGAATTTTCTATGCTTTTATACCTATCTATCAACAGAACCCGGCACTGACTTATTTTAAAGGAATTAATTGGAAGCAAGTGCCATGTAAATACGTACAAATTAAACATCAAGTTTAATCTTGTGCCATGTACAAAGAAAATTATGTCAAAGTAGTAAATTGACCTTTATTTGACAGATGTTAAAAGTTTTAGAGACATAATCAACTACACCAAAAAGTATTTTAAAACGTAAGTTGACTACATGTCATACCGGCAAAATTTGACCCAACTTAGGTATGCACTTGTTCAGGTAGTAAGGTATTATATTAATTTATGCTGCCTAAAAATATGTCATCATTCTACGAAATATTTCAACTGAGAGTCATATTTCTGACATCAACCTACATTTAAATCAAAACAATTCTTTATTTTGTTCATTGGTCTTTCAATTTGCTGAGCTAAGCTTCATTTTCTCAAACACCTGTTACGTAAAGTGACCTTTAAAATTTTTAACTAATTATTCACGCTGGGAAGAAATTTTATTTTAAATAGAACTGCAAACTAACAAAACCATGTAATTGTCGTTAGCGGTCTTATTCACTTAGCACGATGAAATCGATTCATTTATTATTCATAATTTCTCTGGTCGGTAAGAACTGTGTAACTTTTAATTTTTTTTGTGTATTTTAATTTAGTTCAATTTTGATTTTATTTATTTCATCAGGCTTTCAATTGGCTAGATCAGCTCCTATGGAAGAAAGAGCTGATTTTTTTGCAAACATCGATTACAATCAAGTGGTGAGTCATATGAAGGAACTCATGATGTATTTGCCTGTTTTGATGACAACTGTTAAGGAAACTATGACTGGCTTTCCAAAAATAAATGAAGGCTTAAATGCTAAGCGTTTTTTATTGGGCTCTGGCAGAACTAATGATGGTAAATGTCGATGCAAGCAACTTAACAAATTTCAATCCGATCCAAGTATGGAAGATATGGGCTATTAAGTAAAATCTTTAATATATAGATAATATGTAATCATATAAACAAAAACACTACGAGTAAAAGTTACATCACAGTATCGGTATTTTGTTGGATCAATATTTTTCTTTCTTTTTTTTTTTTTTTTTTAATAAAAATTACTTTAGAACTCAGATTTCTTTTTGTTTTCTTTGGAATAATATAACTTTTATCCATTTTCGGATTAAAAATATAATAATTATGTTTATCTACGAGAATACCAAAAAGTTTTCAACCTAAAATACGTCATCTTGGTTTTGGGTCGAGAATTTATTATTGTTTAATTGAAAATAACTGACATTTTTACTTCTCAAAGAAAAGTTTTTCCAGATCGCGGAAATGTAATAAAATTAAGCTATTTCCAAACTAGTGTCTTCTTGTTGCGTCAATTGAAAGTACAATTTAAGTATGTACTTAGTAACTTTTACTTTTGCGTGCAAGGTATTGAAAAATCATGTTAAATCTTTTGGGTATTTAAGGGCCTTCAAAAATATTATGGACTTTTTGGTAAACAGTCCTTCTTCGGAAAAGAAGAGAAAACGCTTCTGGATTTGATTTCAGAATCAAAACCAGAAGAGTTCATACACACCATACCTATCGAATTGGTCTTCCGGGCTGGCTACCGAACAAAAACTTCTTTATATTTCAGAGGTTAGAAAATATGTCATCGAAACTTTTAAGCCCTATTTCGTTTTGAATTTAAAATTGTTCGAAAACTTAGTCGACCAGCTGGGCAATTGGACGGTGAATATTCATTTTAAAGTGGTTCAATGTCTGAGTGAAGTGGAAGAATATACTAAGCACAAACCATCTGACAGCTGTCATATTTACTTCCAATAGAAACAGGGATGTCAATTTACAATTTTAAATTATGTGAAGGTTATAGCTGGAAAAGTATGAGAAAAATTTTAAATAAAGCTAATATGAAGAATGGAATTGTTTTAGTAGATAATGCTTATTTTGAGATTCGAACAAAACGTTAATTCGAGTTCCATTGAATTTTTGAACAACAACAACAACTTAAACAACTTAATTCGAGTGACTAGACTAGACTTTGTTTGTTTTGACATTCGAATGAAAAATATTCATTGTAGAAAATAAACCTAAATGAACATTATTTTGGAGATCAGCTGTTTGAAATGATTTGACATTTCTATTTGATTAAGTGTAACCATACAATGTTTTGTTTTCGAACAATCTTATTTTCGATTCAAAGTTTGTCACACCATTAACAGTTTCTTAATTGAAAAATTAAGTGAAGCCAAGCTTACTGATAGAGTAACATCAAAGCCATGAAATTTAACATATTGTAAACTAAGGTAATAAGTTTTGTTTAAATTTCCATGTCATCTTGATAACCTTTAATATTTTATATATATTTGACACACATGGTCACCCTTTTCAATGGAACAGTAGAAAATCAAGAATTTCAAATCGGTGTAAATTTGCATATTTTGGAATTACACACCGATTTTAAGAAATTGTGCATCGTCTTTAGATGGAGGCCCCTAGCTATTGAGCTTTCACGGCAGCATCTCTCCGAAACCGGTCAGTATTAGTTGGGTTTACAGAAAAACCCTTAGTAACCTCCAGATTCTCCTCCATTAACTTGGCTTTTAGTTGTTCCATGTTAGTGCACGTGGAATGCAATTGCGCCCTTAATAAAATGACAAGAAAAAAATCTCATCATAATAACTTATTTTATTTAATTATCCTATACGAATTGTATAAACATGTTTGTTAATCTATTCACCCGGAAAAATTTGATCGACACAAAAATGACATTTAATTCAAATCATTCGAAAGTCAAAGTTTGCTTAGTTTTCGAAAATAAAGGAAATTTACATTTACTTCGTTTACATGGAGAATTGAATCAGACTTGAAGTCGGATTCAATTCCATATAGACCTGGATCGGATTCAAACAGGATTTATCGATCCGATTCCACTTTGCGAACTGAATCGAATCGAAGAATACAAGTAGACCTGGATAGAAAAATTAAAGAATCGAGTTTTAAGTGTGTGTATTTCTTTGCTTTGCTTTGTTTTGTTTTGTTGTTTTTTTTTTTTTCTCTCGTAGTCACCTCATAACCTTATTTCCGCACACACACAGTAAAGTTAATGTGTCACTTTTCAAGTGTACTTCGATTCTATTTGAATTCGATTCGGTGAGGTCGTAAACCTAGATCGAAATATCAATCCGATTCGATTCGATCGTCGAATCCTGTCATGTAAACGGAGTAATTGATTCTATGAACTTTCAAATCGATCGAACTTCAAAATGCAGTTTTTTCGAATTCGACTAACTTTCGACCGAAAGCGAATCTTAAAATAAGTATGAATAATTATTTAAGAGTTCGTTTCTGCGTCTCACTTGATTATGGACATAAAATTTGTTTCTTAAAACATTTAAAAACATTAAAACATTTGCCATTTATGACGATATGTAAATATATCCAATAGTTGCAATTGTTCGCCCTAACCGATTTTGATAAAACTTCGTACCAGGGAGTTGATATTTGAAATTAATAACTGGAAATCACGTTTCTGATTGTTGCCAATTTACACTTCGACGTTTCTTCAACCAGTTAAACACAAAGTTTTTTTTACGAATGTCAATGATAAATCAATGTGTATTGGTATTATTTTTCTTTCAAGATTTTCAACCTTAAAACGCCTGAACTTTGCCACACACAATTTATCCGTTTGGTATTTTTGCATCTTACGACTTCACTTGCAATTTGAATAACCAAAATCTTAAGTTTTGGTCGAGGTATTTTGAGCAAAACATCTATTTTTTAAATTAATCAACTGTGACAAAAAAATAATCAAGCCATCAATCCTCAGCTGTTTTCACAGCAAAAGTTAGGATGTTGTAGAAACAAATGAAATTTTAGGTAGGTACATATATAGAAAGATTTTGTCAAATGCAGTCAGCACATCCAAAGCAAACCCTATAAGGTCTAGTTTTCGATATATTTGCATTCAAAGTTATTTTTTTGAGTTTTGAGGGCTTGTATGATTTTGGATGCCACAAATAAGCTTCGAATGTCATTCCGGTTTAAAAAAACTTAATAAATTTTTCAAGAGCTATTCATAGATAAAAACAAGAACATTCTATGAGGTCTGATGGCGAAGATATCCTTATTCAAAGTAAATCCATTATTTTAGATTTTTTTTAGTTTTGAAAGTTTGGATGACTTTGTGGATGTCTACAGTTCCGTAAATAAGGCTCGGAGGGCATTCCGGTTCAACACTTAATACATTTTTCAAGAGCTATCCACAGATGAAAACTAAAACATTCTATGAGGTCTAATTGCGAAGATATCTTAATTCAAATTAAATCCATTATTTTCGATTTTTTTGAGTTTTGAAAGTTTGGATGACTTTGGATGCCTACAGTTCCACAAAGAAAGTCTCATAAGGCCTTGCGGTTTTAAAAAAACTTCATCAGTTTTTTTGGGACCTATCCATAGCTGCAAACTAGAGCATTGTATGGGGTCTGGTTGCAAATATATTTTGATTCAAAGTACCTAAATCTTTTTTTTTTTTCAACCATAAACTAAAATTCTTTTAATGGCCATAACTTTGCAAATCAGGCTCGTAAGAGGTTGCGGTTGACGTTGTTGAATAGAGAATGGACATGCCTTTGCAATGTCGTTCAAAACTCAACCGATTTTCGAAAAAAAAGCATGGACTACCCCTTACTCACTAAAAATGCATTTATCACGAAAGTCTCTGGAACCTATTGAAACGTACATAAATAGAAAGTTTTTGTCAACTACAATCAGCACATCCAAAGCAAACCCTTCTATAAGGTCTAGTTTTCAGCAAATTTGCATTCGAAGTTATTTTTTGAGTTTTGGAGGCTTGTATCACCTTGGATGCCTACAATTCATTAAATAAGGCTCGGAGGTCATTCAAGTTTTTAAAAAGCTGAATAAGTGCTATCCAAATCTGAAAACTAGAACATTCTATGAGGTCTCGTTGCGAAGACATCTTAATTCAAAGTAAATCCATTATTTTCGATTTTTTTGAGTTTTGAAAGTTTGGATAACTTTGGATGCCTACAGTTCCACAAATTTTTTTTTTTTTTTTTTTATATTTAGTGCGCGTTAAAGGGGTTATGAATACCCTTAAAGTGATAAACACAGCACGAGCGATTAGGTAGGTTGGAGGGGATTTGAAAGGAGAAACCGATTTTCATTGGTTTTGAATGTCAGTAGATCACAATGGGAGGGAAGGATAGAGCTGGGTAGAGCATTCCACATTCGTGTAGTGCGACTAAAGAAAGAATCTCTGTACTTAACTGTACGTCCGAAGTTGGGCTCAAGGGTAAACTGATGGGCATTCCTAGAAGCGCGAGTATTACGGTTGAATTGTTTAAGGGGAGGAATGCAACTGGCTATTTCGCTAGAGCAGTTTTTGTTAAAATAACGGTAAAATAACGAAAAGCATGAAACATTTCGACGGTGCTCCAGAGATGTAAACGTTTCCGTTATAGTTCTTTCACCTATCATTTTAAGAGCTCTCTTTTGAATTCTATCCAATAGACTCAAGTGGGTTATTGGAGCACCTGCCCAAATATGGGAGTTGTACTCAAGTTTTGGATGAATAAAGGCTTTGTAGATCACAGCCAGATTGGAGGGGGAGAAAAATTTCTTGCATCGACGGAGAAAACCTAAACACCTAGCAGCATTTTTGGCGATGTCAAATATGTGGTCATTCCACAAAAGGTGGTCTGTGACACACATACCAAGGACTGAAAGCTGTTCAGATTCCTCTATGCAAGTGCCGCTCATGGATAGCAGCATTGGGGGTGGGTTCTGCTTTAACGACAGGAGACAGCATTGAGTTTTAGAAGCATTAAATTCTACACGGTTTTTTATTCCCCAGTGGACAATACTGTCAAGATCAGAATTTAATGAGCTTATCATACGCTGCCGTTCTAGTTCCACATCCGAAGGACATGGATGTGAATCAAGAAACGAATATGAAAAGCTGAGGGTACTGTCGTCAGCAAAACAGTTTAATGGATTAGAAGTTTCAGATAAGAGATCGTTTATGAATATTAGGAAGAGGGTCGGAGACAAAACGGAGCCCTGGGGCACACCAGCATTTATTATGTGGATTTCAGATTTGAAACCGTCCAATACAACTTGTATTGAGCGGTCCGAAAGGTAATTTCTAATTCAACGAAGAAGAGATTCATCGATACCAAATGCACGCATTTTCGATAAGAGAGCTTGATGCCAAACTCTATCAAATGCTTTGGAATATCAAGCGCAATAATCTTACTTTCTCCAAAACGATGTAAAGATTTGTGCCACTGTTCGGTGAGATATACCATCAGATCACCAGTGGACCTATTGCTACGAAAGCCGTACTGCCGGTCATTAAGAAGCTTTCGTTCTTCGAGATATTTCTTTAGCTGAAAATTAATCAGCGTTTCCATGACCTTGGAAAGAAGGGACGTAAGCGCAATTGGTCGTTATTGGAGGGGGAAGAAGACACGCCTTTTTTAGGGACAGGCTGGACAAATGCTGTTTTCCATCCACTCGGAAAGAGACCAGTAGAGTAGGACAGATGGAAAAGCTTACGCAGTGGTTTTGCCAGCGTTGAAGAACACCTCTTCAAAACAATGGGAGGGATACTATCCGGGCCAGCGGATTTGTGAACGTCGAGATCTCTTAGAACTCTAGCAACTGCACGAGTGCGAAAGAAGACTTGTCCCATAAAATCATTTACGCTCTCAAGTACAGGAGGAGTCATAACACTTTCTGGCAGCGTCGAATTAACAGCAAACTGTGCTGCAAGCAAATTGGCTTTATCTTGCGAGCTGACAAAAGGAGTATCATTGAAGACGAGCGTTGGAACCGAGGACGAGGTGGTGTTTCGTATGTTTTTTACAAATGACCAAAAATTTTTACTACCTTTGGGACATTGTAGTATTTTTTGCCGTAACTTTTGATCATGTAAAAATTTGGTTCGTCGAATATGAACGTTACAGGTCTTTCTAGCTTGTTGAAACTTTTTCCGGTTTTCCTCAGTAGGGTTGGCTTTATAACAACGGAAGCTTACTTCTCTGATCCTGATAACCTCTTTACAGCTCGAATCAAACCATGAGTTTTCTTTGGGTATGATAGATTTTACCCTATTCGGGATAAAATTTTTCATTCCACAATGAATTAAATTTGTGATCATATCTGTACTGGCATCTACGTCACTATCGAGGAAGCATAGTGACCAGTTAAAGCTCCTGAAAAAATCATTGAGACCGTCCCAGTTGGCTTCCTCATATTGCCAAACGGTTCTCTTGGGAGTTTTTTCTCTAACTGGATTTTGTTGGCATGAGAAATTTGCAGATATGACACAATGGTCTGATGTGCCTAGAGGCGATAATATACTAATAGTGTATTTATCGGGGTCAGAGGTAAGGAACAAGTCTAGAGTGTTAGCGGATTGACCTGCAACGTCAGGAATCCGAGTAGGCTCGTCAACAAGCTGAGTTAAGTTGTTTAACTCAGCAAAAATCTCGGCGTACCTTCCTTCGGGTGTTGTCTGACCCGAATAGCGTAGCCACGAAGAATTATGTACATTGAAATCGCCCGTAACAACGATTTCACTGTGCGGAAAACGGGAAATAATTCTCTGGATGGAGTCAGATAGTGCATCCAGTTCATTGGAAGTCGAATTACTATCCAAACTAGGACTACGATAAACAAAACAAGTATGGATGATGCCTTTGCCTTCTTGTTCAAAAAATAGACTACCCCTTATCACTAAAAATGCATTTATTCACGAAAGTTAGCTTCAGTATTTTTATTTCTACAAAAACTTGTGATGAATTGCTTCTTCAAAAATTAAATTTGTAATTCATAATTGGCTTTTAATTGGTAAATATGTTAGCTAGGATTACTCAATTTAGAGCTCAAGTGACCTAAACTCCATGCGTTTCGTCTGATTATACTAATAGAAAGGCTCTTCAGTTAGAGGCTGTCAGTTATAACTAAAGAGCCTATCTGTTATCATACTTAGGTAAAACACACGGTGTTGAGGTTACTTTAGCTTTTAATTGAATTTTATCAATCACTTCACTAAAACAGAATTTATTTATTTCTAAATTTCTTAATAATTAAGATGAAGAAATTTAAATACTAAAATATTGAAATTGCTTTTGTTTTAAGTGAATATAATTAAATTTAAAGTACAAGTGACCTCAACTGAAGAGCCCAATGTCATATCCGGACGAAACTTAGAACGTGTCGATGATTAAGCCAGCAAATAAACAAAAAAACGTTAAATAATATAAAAGAAATTGGCCCTTATTGTGAGTGTCGTTTGCTTTTCGATGAACGACTTTTCTCGAAAGTGGATCTTCGGAAATTCAAAATATCTTATATGGTTGCATCAGATCTCAGTAGCTTTTACAAAGGATCACAACAACATAAATCTATCCCAATAGCTTTTGGCAGCAATTTTAATTCACCAAACTTTTTGGTATTTTTGACTTTTGTCGTATCGAACGTTGAACGACACTCGCAATAAGGGCCATAGAATATCTTCTTTTCCTCATACAAATTTAACTTTATTCAAACTATAGTTTTCGAGAATATCTTCTCATCTTCAGGTTTAAATTCATTCGATAATGATTTGTTGGTAGCTCCAAATTTTTTCTTGAAACAATCCCTGCTTCGTACATTAAATGTCTAAGGCGATTGGATTTAATGTACATTTCATGATCCAATGTTTTAGTCTTACTTTAGTTACTTCTGACTTTTCTTCTTACTTTCTCTTTAATAATGTCATTGTATTTATAAGCTATTACTATACTTCTTTAAAACTAAGCCACATTTAATCTTAAGGCCAAGTTTGAGTGATACAGTAGTACAAGAAAACTTTTGGGTACACTCTGGCGTATACGTACTTTTTTTGTTCGAGTATTTTATAGTACTGTGAAAATTGTACTTTGTTTTGAACTTTTCATTTTAATTTATAGTTACATATATAGTTAACTGAAATTTTATAACAGATTTATCAAAGGGCATAGTAGTGCCGAGTCAAGTTCTGGTGCTGCACCTTTTTTACAGGATAAAACCCAGGGCCCTTTTTATGAAATACGAAACGAACGGCAGAAAAAACGAAACCCAGAAATACGTTAGTCATGGCGTGGAGTGATTATAAAAAACGAAAATGGAATCAAGAAAATGTTGCCAGAAAAAATTGAAAAATTATATTTTTTTAAAACGCAACTAACTTCACACCTATTTACAAAATGTCAAAATACGAATGTTGGAAAATTTTCAAGTATAAATTTGATTTGCATTAGTTCGGTAATATGTTTTTTTCTTTCATAAAGATTTACATATTCAAAAAAAAAAAAAAAAACCAAAAATGTTTACGCAAAAAAGTAAAAGTTAGAATTTGTTGAAAGCGTAGAAGAAATGCGAATAACGAGAGGACTCTTAAGAGACTTATAAAATCCAATGAGCCTTTCAAGTTCCAAGTAAGTAAATGGAAATCCTTTTTGTTTATGTTGTATTTAAGAAAATTCCTTAAATATTTTCAAGTATCAAGCAACTTTCGTCTGAGCACGGATGCTTAAAAATATACAATTCGAAGAGATTGATCCCCATGTTCCAAGTCTTAATTCTACAACCAAAAAAGCTACATTGAAATAAGCTGGAATTTCGGTGTCTGGCAGAGGATGAGTACCAAAGAGAAACCGGACAGGATTTTTTAGTATGGCACAACCAACATTTTCGATAATTTGCCAATAATTAATTTTAATAATTTTTCATATATAGTGAAAAACAATATGTACGAAAGTACGGGATACGCATCAAAGACGTTATGTGAACGAAATAAAGTTTTTTTTTATTATACATATATATGTCTGTTCTTTTACTCTGAATTTCTGTGATTTTCTGCGCATTTTGGTCCCAAGTTCTGTCAATTCCATTTTTTTATATGAACTTGACAGGAATTCGGACTAAAAATCACAGAAAATCACAGAAACTCAAAGTAAAGGAACAGACCTTATAATAATAAATACGTCAAAAAAGTAAATAAATATAAAATTAACTCCCTACAAAAAAAAAAACTTCAAACAAAACGAAAGCCGAACGACAGCTTGAAGGCACTCGTAAATAAAAATACGAGTATCGGTTTTTTACGATTCTCGTCTCTCGTAATCGCATTTTGACAAATACGCGCAATTTAACAAATACTCCGTATTAAAAACGATTATCGTTTTTCATAATAACCCCCTAGGTGATTTTTATCCCCCTCAATTTCAGTACCAGTAAGCTCATCAAGCACATACACCTCACCACCAGGGGCTGTACCAATAAACTACAAGTCTTGTACAAGAGGTGATTTTTAACAAATTACAATTTATTGTGTACCACAAAGCTACAAGTAAATTTCAAACTTTTACTTTTGTACAAAAATTAAACAGTATGGAAATTACAAGTGTTTTTCTCATTCTGTACCACAAACTTGCAAGTGTACAAATAATTTGTTAAAATGTGCGGTAAACTAGATGCGTTTTCAGTTCTGTACCAAGAAACTACAAGTTTAAAATTCTACAAATATTAGCTTAACAAGAATATTTTACAAGTAACTATCATTTCTGTACCACAAAGATTTTTGCTACAATTGTAAATTATGAAAATGTCCCTTTTTTGTACAATTCACTTGTAGATTTTTTGTTGGATAGAGTAAAAGCATAATATCACTAACGATTGATGCTTTCAAGAAAAAAAAAATATTGATATAGTTTTTGATTTAATAAATTTTAACAAAAATATTGCAATAAACAAAATATTGTTTGTATGTAAGATCAATTGCACATAGTCGAAGATAGTATTCGTCAAAATTGAGTCTTAACACATATTTACAATTTCTTTAAACAAGTGTAAGGTAATATAAAAGTGATAAGGAACTTATAAAGCATCACTAGCGATGATTTTATAAAATATTATTGTGGTCTTCTTTCAATATGATGATGTATGCGTTCAGCTTGATTGACCAATATACTCGTAGTAATATTTTCCTAAGCAATGCTAAATGCGTCCATCTTGACGAAGGTACGTTAAATTATATAAATACATAATATGGCCGTCGCGTCGTTATAATCCCGTGCTGTATACCATCTTGAACTTTCCGCCGTTATTACCAAGTGAATTGTTGTCGAAGATAGACCTCTTTTTTATAAAATATAGTTGATTAATTAAGAGATATCAATCTATTCTATTTTTGCATAATTGAGGGACAAAACTGCTTATTTACCAAAATCAGAGTCAGAGTTGAGTAAAAAATAAGGAACTCATTCCAACGAGGTATGCCAATTTATAAGACTTTTGATTATAAAAATAAATTTTCAACAAATTCATAGACTCATTTATTTATAGACACAAGTGCTCTCACAACGCCAAGAACTAGGTACCTGACTACATTGAGAAGACAAATCAGTAACACAAGACAAAACTTCGCAAAAAGGTTCAATTAAATTCCGAGCTCGAGCGTATGGCCAACAAATTTATGTGAAATGTCTTTTGCATTTTAACAGTTAAGATTATTTTTACAAACATAGTTATGTAATTTTTGTATAACATTTTTTTTGTCTTACCTGTTTATATATGTTTTCTCGCAATCGTTAATATTAGTCAGAGAGAGAAAACATGATGAATAAAAGTGTCAACTTAACTTAAGAACAATAAATTTAATCTCTCTTTCAATCTCTAACTTTAAAGAGAGAATCAAACTCCATTCTGAAAATTTGTTCACAATTATTTCCAAAATAAGCAAAGATAATGGCATGTAACTGCAAAATATTGAAACTTATTTAATAAATCTCTTAAAATCCTACTTGTAACCACTTAACAATTTTCAATTCAATTCGCAGGTAGAATTTTTTTTTAGTTGAGCGCGCACTAAAGGGATTTCGGCTGCCCTTAAAATGTTTAAACACAGTGCGAGCGTTGGGAAAATAGGGTAGGATTTAAGAGAAGATACCGATGCACATTGGTTTTGAACCTCTGAATATTAAAATGGTCGGGAAAGATAGAGCCGGGTAAAGCATTCCACATTCGAGTAGTGCGGCTAAAAAAAGAATCTCTATACTTGACAGTGCGTCCGAAGTTTGGCTCGAGGGTAAACTGACTGCATTCCTAGAAGTACGAGTATTATGGTTGAATTGTTTTAAGGGAGGAATGCAGCTGGCTATTTCACTAGAACAATGTCTATAAAAGTAACGGTAAAATAATGTTAGACATGAAACAATGCGGCGGTGGTCGAGGGATGCAAATGTTTCTGTTATATTTCTGTCACCTATCATTTTCAAAGCTCTTTTTTGAATCCTATCTAACAGACTCAAGTAGGTTATTGGGGCACCTGCCTAAATATGAGAATTGTACTCAAGTTTCGGACGGATAAATGCTTTATAGATTACAGCCAGATCAGAAGGGGAGCAAAATTTCTTGCATCGCCGAAGAAAACCTAAGCACTTAGCAGCATTTTTGGCGACGTCGAATATGTGTTCATTCCACAGAAGGTGGTCTGTGATACACATACCGAGGACTGAAAGCTTTTCGGTTTCCTCAATACAAGTACCGCTCATGGATAGCGGCATGGGGGGTGTGATTCGTTTTGACGACAGTAGACAGCACTGAGTTTTTGAAGCATTAAATTCTACGTGGTTTTTGATTCCCCATTGGACAATGCTGTCGAGATCAGAATTTAATGAGCTAATTATACGCTGCCGTTCTAGTTCCACATCCGAAGGACATGGATGTGAATCTGAAAACGAATATGAGAAGCTGAGGGTGCTGTCGTCAGCGAAACAGTTTAATGAATTAGAAATTTCAGACAAAAGATTATTTATAAAAATAAGGAAGAGAGTCGGAGACAAAACGGAGCCCTGGGGCACACCAGCATTTATTTTGTGGATTTCAGACTTGAAACCGTCCAATACAACTTGTATTGATCGGTCCGAAAGGTAGTTTCTAATCCAACGAAGAAGAGATTCATCATTACCAAATGCGCGCATTTTCGATAAGAGAGCTTGGTGCCAAACTCTATCAAACGCTTTAGAAATATCAAGCGCAATAATCTTACTTTCTCCGAAATGATGTAAAGATTTGTTCCACTGTTCGGTGAGATATACCATCAGATCACCAGTGGACCTATAGCTACGAAAGCCGTACTGCCGGTCATTAAGAAGCTTTCGTTCTTCAAGATATTTCTTGAGCTGAAAATTAATCAGCGTTTCCATGACCTTGGAAAGAAGGGACGTTAATGCAAACGGCCGATAGTTTGAGGGTGAAGAAGATACGCCTTTTTTAGGGGCAGGCTGGACAAATGCTGTTTTCCGTCCACTCGGAAAGAGACCAGTAGAATAGGACAGATGGAAAAGCTTACGCAGTGGTTTTGCCAGCGTTGAAGAACACCTTTTCAGAAATATGGGAGGGATACTATCCGGGCCAGTGGATTTGTGTGTGTCGAGGTCTTTTAGAACTCTAGCAACTGCACGAGTGCGAAAGAAGATTTGACCCATAGAATCATTTACGCTCTCAAGCACAGGCGGAGTTCTATCACTTGCTGGCAGCGTCGAATTAACAGCAAACTGTGCTGCAAGCAAATTGGCTTTATTTTGCGAGCTGACAGCAGGTGTGTCGTTGAAGACGAGTGTTGGAACTGAAGAAGAAGTAGTATTTCGAATATTTTTTACAAATGACCAAAAACTATTGGGACATTGTAGTATTTTTTGCCTTAATTTTTGGTCATGCAAAAATTTGGTTCGTCCTTTACCCTATTCGGGAAAAAAAATTCTCATTCCACGAAGAATTAAGTTTGTTATCATATCTGCACTGGCATCTGCGTCACTATCGAGGAAGCACAGTGACCAGTTAAAGTTACTGAAGAAACCGTTGAGACCATCCCAGTTGGCTTTCTCGTATTGCCAAACGGTTCTCGTTGGTACTTTCTCTTTAACTGAGTTTTGTTGGCACGAGAAATTAGCGGATATGACACAATGGTCTGATGTGCCTAGAGGCGATAATACACTAACAGTGTATTTATCAGGGTCAGAGGTAAGAAACAAGTCAAGTGTGTTGGCGGATTGACCTGCAACATCAGGGATTCGAGTTGGCTCGTCAACAAGCTGAGTCAGGTGGTTTAACTCAGCAAAGAGCTTAACATACCTTCCTTCGGGTGTTGTCTGGCCAGAAAAGCGAAGCCAACTAGAATTGTGTACATTGAAATCGCCCGCAATGACGATTTCAGTGTAAGGATAATGGGCAACAATTCTTTGAATGGAGTCGGACAGAGCATCAGACTCGTTACAAGTTGAATTTCTGTCCAGATTGGGGCTTCGATAAACGAAACAAGTGTGAATGATGTGCTTATTTACCGTAAATTTTCTTATAATTCTTATGTATACAGCAAGACCATGATTAGGAAAGAATAATGGCACTAAATTATACTCAAATAAATTAAATTCCGAGTGATCGGAATTTTCACCTATCTGAGTTTCACTCAGTGCCAAAACAGCTGGCCTGTTTTGTACAGTATAGACATACGCAGCATAGATTTTTTTTTTTTGTAGTGTAAGTGCTCAATGAGAGAGATGCATAAAGCATATTATCATGTGAACTATTACTCTCACTGAGTAAATATACAAGTGCATACAAGCAATAACCTTGACCGTTGTCTCATGCACTTGACACCTTAGAGGCCACTCGAGGTACGTCATTTGGCAAGTGCGGATCGTGTGTCGGTGTTGTTGAGCCGGTGAACTGTACAGTCATGTCGTGACAGCTTATTTGTACAAATGAATTGTACAAAAAAGGGAAATTTGAATATTTAAGCAGGTTTTACAAGTTTCTTTGTGGTACAGAATTGATTTTAACTTGTAAAATCTGGATTTTTAACAAATTATTGTAAAATTGTAAACTTGTAGTTTTATGGTACAGGCCCCAGGAGTTCTTGAGCCTATGACACAAAAAATCGACTTACTGACTCATCTACAGATCATACAAATTATGGAGCACTTCCCGACACCGTAGAATTGTCAACTTTTGGACAATGATTTTTTCGTGAACGTGTGTTTTGCGTCACTCATTTTAGAAATCTTTATGCTTAACAGTACTTTAAACAAGTGGAGAGACCGTCAGTGATTCAGGTAGCAGCTACTAAAGCAGGAATGTTACTGTTTTTTCTGTTAAATTAAAAATAAAGAAAACACTCTTCTTTTACAATTTTATGGTTATTTTATTGGATAGAATTTCTTTTGTAATAAAATTCGTTTATTTTTCAAACAATTACATTATTTTTTTTTTGAAGAAATAAATATATAATGTGTTTATATATATATATGTATATATACGTTTTATACCTACTACTTAATATTTTTTTGTTTGCATTTTGTATAATTTAAAATTTGATTCTTATTGAACGTTTATTTATTTTTGTTTTTTTTTTTTTTAACGTCCCTCAATTTTTAATTTTTTCTGTTTGCTACTTACTGACACACAATGGCTTTCTTTTGCTTCTTAACTTAAAGAAAATGAATATCTAGTTCTTATTATGCTTATCATTCGTATACAATTTGAATCTGTGAAACCAGATGAAATAAAATTATCCTTTTTTTTTTGTTTTGCTAAATAATATATTCTTTTTGTTTTTCCTAAATAAATAAATATTTTTTTCTTTTCACATTTTAAACTTCTTTTTCTTCTGCTACTTTCGAGTTCTTGATTTTTTTTTACAATCTATTTTGTGTACTCATTCTTTGTGTTTTTTATTTAAATTAATTTCTCTGTTTGTTTTTGTGTTGTTGTATTTATAATTTTAAATATTATATAGTTTTATTTCATTTTTGTTTATAATTAGGTATTACATTATATAAAATTAAAAAATTATTGTTTGGATTTTGTTTCTGTGTTGTTTTTGTATTTAAATATTTTCTTTCTTCGTATTCATGTTTTTTTTTTTAACTTATAATTAGATTTTATCACCTATTAATTTTACATATATAATATATTTATAATAAAAATATTATCTTAAAATGTTACTTTGTATTTAGCATCTTTTGTTATTTTTTACGTATATTCGTTACAATTGCATTAAGTAATACTTAATTTATTAATCTTAAAAACAAATTTAAATGCTGGCTGGTATGCTTAAATTTAAAAACAATAATTTTTGTTTAATAAGCGCAATAAGGAAAAGAAAATATTTTTTTTTTTTAATTTTTGTTTTAATAATATTTAAGATTAAACACAACATTTTTTTCAGTTAACATTGCTACACTTATACTTAAAATATAGCATTACTGTTTTTTTTTAATTAAATTTTATACAATTATCATTTTACTGGAGTTTTATTAGTTTAAATTTTAAAATATATAAGAGTTTTATAGACTACAAGTAATAACACCAAACATCAAGCAAATGGGTACTTTTTCGTATTTTCTGTTTTTAAGATAAATCGACTCAGAAATTTTCAAAATAGTATAAAAAAAAAATATCATTTTGAATTACATATGTATAATTGTATAGCAATGAAATCAACAAATTGGTTTAATATTAAGTTTATAGCTCTTTGGAGATTTTCAAAAAAAAAAATCTTTTCTGAGTTATAATATCCATTTTTTGCTACGAATACCTTCAAATTTTAGGTATATTTCGATCACATTTCAAAAAATTTACATAAAAACAAAACCACGATATGTAATGTAACTGGGATATTAAATAATTAAAAAAGTATTTTAGATTCCATTCAGTACCGCTAAGTGCAGTTTGTATTTTCTTAACTCAGCTTAAATCATTATTGTTAAGAACAAATGCAAAACTAGCAGGTTGAAAAAATATAATAAAATAAAATAAAAATCCAACAAAATAAAGCTTTAATGGAACTTGTTTTTCAAACAATTGTTGGTAATTTTCATTGCAGTTTCACTTTGGAATTAACGTTATTTAAAATTTTCAGACCAATAATAATAGATGTGTTTTTTGTTGTGCACATTATGGTAGCATGGAAATAATTTTCATGTAAATTATCCATTTAATTCGCGGCTTTAAAAATATGCTATTATGAACTTATCACATAACACGCGTGTTAGCAGGCTCCCAGATAAAAGGCTTATCCGATTGATAACTTTTCTTATAAATAAACATATTAATGCTTTACGATTTCTTTCCAGTATTCACTATTTAAAGCACATCTACACTTTATTTTAAATTGTTTATATGAGGCATTGATGCGATCCTGAAGCTCTTTTCGACTTTTTGTGAACCTGTATCGAGTTGGTTCAATTCCCTCGGGAGCGGACTCTATTTGAAGAAAAACACGATTTGACAGATAATGCATTATAGACCGTTTTTTAATATATTTGTATATACAAATTTGGCGTTGTTTTCTGTTTTTCCACTTTATTCATTTTTTGTAATCTAAATACCATTTGAACGCAACTCCAAAGGAAGTACACAGCTTAAGTCACACAAAAAACTCGGGGTTGAAAATACGACCTTAATGCAATTCGAACTCTCGACCCTGCCTATAAAACAGATAATTGTGGCACTTTTTTTGACTCGCGAGTCGCAATTGCTATTTTGGTATTACCATTTGCGGGTCACCTAACTTTATTAGTCAGAACGTTAAAAATTTGCCAAATAGAGATGTTGCGCTATTAGAACGTCATAGTTCGTAAATTAATTCTGATTTAAAAAAACTCTAAACTCAAAACTGATAATAGGGTCCTACAATACGAATGACGCATATTATAAACATTGATATATGAAATACTAGCTTGCTGTGCTTCGTTTTAATTTTCAATTTACAAAACTTTTAGATCTTAAACGACTATTCTAGAATGCGCGAAGAAATAAAGTAAATAAATTGGGTGGCGCAACGGCTCGTGAAGAACCAGGGTCCAGTGACTAACAACTCGCAACCATTCCTGTGTGCGCGTGTCGACAGGAATGGAAGGGACCTACAATTTTATGCCGAACCTGAACGGCTAGACGAGAGGCACTTTTTCATGACAAGTGATACTCTTGGAGGATTTGTCAATTCCTCGCAAAAGGCAGTAGCCCTGAAAAAATTTTTTTTTTGAAATGCGCGATTGGTCGTGTTAAAACAAATATCTCAAGATTTGGTGCAGCTTCGATGCGAAAATGATGTGTAAATTCATAAACGTCATATAATTTACGCAAAAGTTTTTTTTTTTTTGCTATGCTGATGCACAACGCAGTTGATGTCATTGCAACGCATCAGCAAAAAAAAACATCAAGAATTATTTTTATACTGTTTTGTTTAAAGTTTACGGATCACACGACACAAGTTTGCAATAGTGAACACTTTAGACAAAAATTGAGGCTGATTTGATGCGTTTGTGGTGAAAGTAATTTCGCATCATAATTATTGCATTTATGCGTTTGTGAATTTACCCGATAACTCAAGTTTTTCCATTTAAATGCAACGTTCTACCAAATTTTACTTATTTTAGAATGGGCGAATTCGTAATCGTCTGACTAACTTAGATCTGCAAAGTTTGTGTTCGTAAACAAAAATTGAAATCTGACTTCGGTAGGCCTGCAAAACAAATTACGTTCGTAAACATGAAAAGTACGCAGAAATCAAGTCGGCGTCGGGCAGTTTGTGCAGAAAAAAAAAAATTAAAATAAAAACAGGAAAACATTTACATAGGTAGAAGTTGGGCCATCATTGAACCATTTTTCTTCGAAAATGAGGCTGGGAACAACGTTTCGGTCAAAAATGGTCGTTACAGAGCCATGTTAACCAATTTTTTTTTACTAAAATTAAAGACAAGGATTTGGACAACCTCCGGTTCATGCAGGATGGTGTGCCATGCCACAAAGCCCATACCACAATCGATTGCACCAAATTTCAAAATCGTGTTATCAGCCGTCTTTGCGATGTTAATTAGCCGCCTTGGAGCTGCGATTTGACCCGTTTGAATTTTTTTTTTTTTGTTGGGAACCGTAAAGAACCGATGTTATGCCAACAACAATTTTATTGCATTTTTAAAAAGAAACTTGTATTTGGCCCACCTTGTATATGAAATGGCTTTGATGTACATACATATATCATCAAGATATTTGTCTATCACAGCATATTTTTTTCCAAATTTCACCAAAAAGCCCTAAAATCACCTTTTACCGCGCGAAATTTAATCTCAAATTTTTTTTTTTTTTTAATAATCGCGATTTTTTACAAATAATTTTCTGCGCTGCGATGTTTACGAATACAATTTTTTTCAAAAACTGCCGCCTGCTTACTTTCTGCGGGCAGAAAAAAATAAAATCAATACGCAGAAGCTAAGCAGACATGCGGCAGATCTGTCGCAGATTTCTGCGATTACGAACTCGCCCAATCTCGTTTTTAGAACCGTAGAATTCCAAAATTATCTTCTATCAAAACCAGGGCTATCAACTCTGAAAAACAACCGGATTCGAATAATTTCCAAAAACAAAACCTTCGTCTTCAACCCATCTTTGTTGATTTTTTTTTTACTTGGTTAGGTAGATCCAGAGGACGAGTTGGAGCTACAGAATTGTGTGCTTTTAAAGTCTTAAAACAAATATAATTAGACCTATACCAAATCAGCGACAAAGTGGAAAGTAGAAGATGCAGTAAAGAGCTGTACTAACTTGGACCCAAATATTGTCCAATTTTTTTTTGTCGTAAGAGATGACCACCCATAGTTTCCGAAAAATTCGATTTTGAAAAATGGGCCCAAAAGAACGCCGCCAACAAAAAATTGATTTTTTTTCAATATTTGAATAATGCTTTCGATTGATGTCTTTTAGAACATTTATTGACCACCCTTTTAACATTTTCCGACCACCCTTAGAAATATATTTTTTTTCTTTCTAATTTCAAATTTGAAAAAAAAAGACAACTGTAGGCAATGCAATTATCCACAAGGATCACCCTTCAGAATTATTCTATTGTAAGTCATCATAAAATATTTGTTTTGGAATTTCAAAAGGATGATTACAAAAAACACAACGTGTTCAGGAAACGCAGATATCGGAGGGCCTCAGCAATCTCAATTGCCTGAACAGGATTCCTCAGCAAAAATCTCAGTTTGGCTGTCAAAATACTGAGGAACAAATTTTTCGGATTCGCCTGCTTAGCTTTTGACGGAGCAAAATCTCCGATATCTCTGTTTTGTGAACGCGCCTATTGTATTCTACAATGAAGTTGTATAAAATGTTTTGGTACTGCTCCAGTCACGATTTTAAATTAAAGTTATCTTTGTCGAATTTTTCAGTTTGTTTTCAACCAGAATATCTTAACTCTGAAAATAAATTCTACAGTTAGGTGAAGAAGCTTAATGATTGACGAATGTAGAAAAAAAAACACGAAAGTTAAAATATCAAAAGTGTTTTTTGAGTTAATCCAGATTTAAATTTAACCACGCACTGAAAAACTGATTCCAAGTACACAAAAATTATGGCTGAGTTTCAAAAAGTTTTGATGCGGCAGCAATACTCTATTGATGCGCATCTGCTACGTAAACATGCTGCTTTCACTTTGTAAACATTTTCACGTTTGAGTTTTGGAACTTATGACTTTGCATCAAATGCGCATCTGATAAATTTCGGAACTAGGCCCATCTCTCCAGACTACTTACTCCTACTTGAACAATAAGGAAATGCACACTGAGCAATTACTCGACTATTTCTTCAGTTTTAGATATTTTGTTGAGCCCTACTACCACATACGACTCATTCTTACGTGCTTTAATATACCAAGCCAAATTGCAAGGTGTTAGTACAGTCTTTCTAGATTTTGTTTGATATATCCCTTATCTCGGAAACTGTACAGAAATGTAAAAGGTAGCTTTGAGACTTTTGACTTTAAGGTATAAACAGTTTTTTTTTTATCAAAACCACTAAATCTTTTTTTTTCAATTTTCTAGAGCCCGCCGCACAATTTTTTAACTTTTCGTTTTTTAATGTTCTTAAATCTCAATTTAACAATCATAATCCATTTCGTTTTAAGCCCAGTACACAATTGTGAACCATGACGTCGTGAACCCGTACTCATGAAGCCGTGTGGAGAACAAAGTGGATAGTTTTCGTGCTACCCATTTGGGGCGTTTTGGTTTCAAACGCCAAACGTTCACAAGTGTGATCATTTACTAGTGACAAATATTAGAATTTCACTTTCTCCACGGTAACAATATCAACTGGCATTCTAAACAAAAAGTTCAAGATCTTATAAATGTTTCTCACACAAATCACATGTCTAGGTGGTTATGACAAGCTCAAAACGAATAACTACAAACAAAAACTAAGGGTGGTAATTATCGAGCACTAATAAAGTTAAGAAACTCATGAATCTATTCACCAATCAATTGGAGTCAATACTTATGAGTTTTCATAAGACACATATTTGAGTCGTGTAATGAGCCATAAGGCTAGTCCCATGTTATTTTCTGTTATATGATGAGCAAAGCATTGCAAAACAAAACCAAAACATACAAATAAAATATCTCAATTGCTAAAAATAAAACAAATGGAAACCAAATAAAAATCTGAAAAATAAAATAAAACCAAAATAATAAAAAAAACAAACTCAAAAATTTGGTTTAAAATAATATATTTTTAATATTTATTTATTTTTTTTGTTTTCAGTTTAAATGTGTAATCACAATATTTTATATTTAAATTAAACTTTGTTTCGTATATATTTTTTTAAATTTATGTGAATTTCGTTTTAAAAAATAATTTAATTAAATTAAAAAAAAAAAGAAAAACAAAACATTTTTAGGAAATTTAAATAAAGGTAACAGTAATTATGTAGAAAAATGTGATCTGAATGAAATCTATTTATTAAATACAAAAAATTAAAACAACTAAACATTAATATGGCCAAAATATATATAAAAAAAATATTTACTAAAAGCTAAAACTTATACAACAATATTAATAATTATAAGATAAAATAAATTTACAAAAAGTCTATTTTTTAAAATAAATATCAATTAGACTATATTTATGTTAATATTTTTTTTTGTTGATTTTGATCAGGAAAATAGTGGTTTATATGTATTTTTAACTTTTATTTTTTATACAATTTATAAATTTTACCTGTAGGTATTCCTATATGTATTTATAAATACTTAAACAACATAATTTTAATTTTTGTAAGTAAAATTATGTTTCAAGTGAATTTTATTTTATTAATTTTCCCCTTCTTTGCTTTTTTAAACTTAACCTATCTTTTTACACAGAGAGAAATTCGGGTCTTATATACTTAGAAGCTAAAGTTTTTGTGTTATTTTGTAGGTAAAATTTAAAATTTAAATTTTTTAAAAAATAATTTATTATACGAATATTTACAATTTTTTTTTTTTTTGTTTTAATTTGATTCAAAAGGATTCATTTTGTTAATGTTTTTTTAATTAATTCTTTTTTTTTGTATTCGATTTGACATTGATAACATAATAGTTTATGTTTTTTTTTGTGTTTGGCAGTGTTTTTGTTTTACCTGCAAAATGGCGTCCCTCCTTATACTCAGTCATTGTTATTTATATAATGTACATTTATATTTTAATTATAATAATATATAAAGAATTATAAAGAAAAAAATATTACACTGACCTCATACCATTTTGAATGGAGAGGCTTTGGTTTTATTGTTTTTTTTTTGTTTATTTTTTATTTTCGTATAGTAAATGTAATTTAAAAATGAAATAAAAAAATTACTTAATTGTGCATGTGTGTGTGTTTTTTTTTGTGTTATTATTTTTTTTTTGTAATATATTTGTTTTCAATGAAAACTATTCAATGGACTAGATAAATGGGGTGTTTGTCATATTATTTTGGTGGTAAGTGTAAATAATGGCGCCCAACAAGACAGCTTAGAGTTGGCTAAAACTGCTGGTTGATACCCAATGAGCGGTATATGGACGTGCCGTCAACTATATAGGACCATAGTCACTCAATGCCTGTCCATGCTGAGGCCCGGGCAGGGTAACCACAACTGATACAGCCCGTGAGTCCACAACGGAACCGGGTGCCGTACTTTGTCCACCATAGCAGCCACCACCACCGCCAGATAACATAACTCCACCATTATTGCCGGGTGTTCCACCACCAAGGCCTCCACCCATTCCACCACCACTTGTCATCATGCCAGGAGGACCTCCAACGCCGCTTCCTACCATACCGCCAACCGTACTACTGCTAATGCCAGCGCTCATGGGCATGCCGCCGCCATGACCGCTGCCAAGAACACTACTACCGCCGATTGTACTGCCACCTCCACCCATTGGCATGCCGCCGGTTGAAGCACCTCCTGACTCGCCAGGTCATACATGACTGGCCGGTGGTTGTTTCAAGACATGGTGGTGCAAATGGTGGTGACCGGTTGATGCAACACTGGCGCCTGCCTGAGTGTAAGGAGTTGCCATTAATGATCCAGCCGCCGAACCCGGCACACCCATTCCCGATCCTGCATACGGATGCGGAACAGGTGGACGCTGTTTGATCAGAGCCTGATTTGCACCTGTATGATCAGGATGACCGAAAAGACGTCTCCAAAAACGTCGCCAAGACTCTAAGGTCTTACCCGACCATATCCAAACCCCAGATGTTATGCCCACGGCCAATGCCATGAAGTATTTCAGCATCAACACGGAGTAGAGAGGCTTTTTGGCTGGGTCTTTAACATTAGCGCACGGACAAGCCAGAATTTTGATCCAATCTTCGAAGTAAGCTGCTTCGTAAAGGTAGCATCCAATGACAATTGTCGCTGGGACGGTATAAAGGACGGAAAAGATACCAATACGAATCATGAGCTTTTCAAGTTTATCAGCCTTGACGCCAGCTCCAACGCCTCCTTGTTGTTTGATCACCGATCGAATACGGAACAGCGACACAAATCCAGCCATTAGGAAGGTCGTTCCAACAACCAAATACACAAAAAGCGGAGCCAGAACAAATGTTTTCAGATGATCGGTATTCAAGTTACCCACATAGCATATTCCCAGGATGGGATCACCATCAACTGCTGAAAGAAGCAGCACGGCAACACTTTGTATCGTTGGAATCAGCCATGCGGCAAGATGGAAATATTGAGAATGTTTGGTTATAGCTTCATTGCCCCATTTCAAGCCTGCAGCAAGGAACCAGGTGAAGGATAGAATCACCCACCAGATGGACGAAGCCATCCCAAAGAAATACACCATCAAAAAGACCAAAGTACAAGATTGGGGTCCCGTCGATGACTGGCGTAAGATTCGGCCATCGCAGGCTATTTCGTCATTATTCATAAAAGTCTTAGATAGATAACCCACTGCAACCATAAAATAGCAGGCTGACAGGAAGACAATTGGCCTCTCAGGATATTTGAACCTTTCGGTGTCGATGATGAATGTGGTGAGTGTCATTAGAGTGCTGATGAAGCACAGGCCCGACCACAGAGCGATCCATATTCCGGCGAACTCCTTTTCTTCGTTTGAGAAGAACGGGCCCTTGCATGGTATTCCGCAATTTGCCACGCCGGCCACCCTTCCGACAGTGGTGTTGTACCAGTGGTTTTCCTTCCCCAGGAGTATCAGTGGTGGACGGCAACCGCATGTGCACTCCTTTGTTCTTTCTCCTAGGGAATTTTGGCAGTTTTTTGAATTCTTTCCTTTGCATTTGGCCGATTGCGATTGCTTTCGATTCGATTTGCCACCTGAACCACCCGACGAGCCACTTGAGCCGGAATCACCTCTTGATGAGCCTCCTGATCCCCCAGAACCACCTGACGAATGGCCAGTTCCTTCGTTCTCTGTGTATGTCGGTTGTTCCATGCAAAGATTTTCTGGATCGCCGTGGTATGGAAGGTGTTCGCAGGCCATTCGTTCGGGCCATTCAAAGCTGTATTGTTGCATGATGGGTGCACAACCCGATCGGGCACGTTCACAAACCGATCGACAAACTGGCAAAGGCTTGTGATAATCTTCAAGGCAAATTGGAGTGTACATGGAACAGAGGAAGAATTTCAAATCTGGCGAGCACTTGATCTCGACCAACGGCCAAAACTGATGGACTTCCAGACCGGCTTCGTCCTGTGTCTCATGGTTCATTTCATTTGGGAATGATGTCATGTTGTAACCGATTCCTCGGCACATAGGAATGGTGATTTCTTCGCAGCGCGAATTCGGGTCCTTAGGCATTGCCGGCAGACCAAAGGCAGGCGCAGGGCTCACTTCCATCGACATACTGCCACCACCCATACCGCCCATGCCACCACCTCCACCGCCATTATCTGTCATGTGTTGCATGCCATCGGCTTTTATTTGTGTCGCTATGACTCCAAGTATTAGCACATGGAGCAGTATGCGTAAGCTCGACAGTGGACAACACAGTGTTCTTCTTCTACTGTGCTTAACTGACATCTTGACGTGATTTTTCGTATGATTATACATTTTTTTGTGAAGATAAAAGAGTGCACTCTCCGTCGTGGTTCGTTGCTTCTTTGAAAACAAAAAACAAGGCTATCCCCCCTTTTTATTGGGATAACGTAAGACAGTATATAGATGGTTCTCCTCGCTTTCACTTGTCCTCCTTTCAGACTCTAAACGGACCGAAAAGAATGACTATACGCCAACAACGTCGTGTTGCGTCAAATCGTTCGAAAAGTTGACATCTGAAATGAAAGAAAAAAACAGATACGCATTAGGACAAGTAGTTTTGAATATGTTTTTTTTTTCTATTTAACTGTTTTAACAAATCAATCAATCATAATAATGGAAAATTATTTTTAACCCAAAAAGAACCCAAATGACAAAAACACAACAAACAAAAAGTAACAACATAAAGAGGAATCCATACAACAACGACAAAGAAACATCACAGCATCAACTACGAGGGCATCATCTTTCGGATTTAATTGAATTTGACAGATTTCAAATTGAAAATGATTTTTTGTTGTTGCTGTTGTGTTTTGTCTTACTGATGGTGGTGTTGCTCTTTATGTCACACAGACCCCCTAAATATACGGCAGAGAGTGTCACCAATCTGTTGGTTTTGGACTTTTGGGGCTTATTTAGAGGAGAGTTGGAATTTAAGTGGTCACCATCGGACTAAAAACTGATGGGAATATCAATTGCTTTTTTGTGGTGCGACATCTTAAAACAGAAGTTGTTGTTTTTTTTTTTGTTGATGAGCATCTCGCCGCTGTTTGTCTTGGTTAACAATGGTATCAGTTCCATTGGATGAGGTTGTATGGATGCCATTTTTAGGGTTATTGGTTGTTTTTTCTTTTTTTATTTTTATTAACCACGAAAAGTCATCAATTTCTGTAGATTTGCTACCGAAAAATGTTAAGCAAATCCGAAGAAAATAAAGTAGCAATTTTGTGGTTGGTTGTGTTATTTGTGACATAATGTGGTTGACTTTTTATTGTCAGCAGTTTTGGTTAAGGTTTTGTTCAAATTTAGTTTCAAAATATGTAGATGCATAAAGGAAGTTTTTTGTTTGAGACTTTGTTTTATAAGGTCAATGCCCTCTTAAAATAATCTGCGTATCTATATTTATAGATGGAAAACTTCAAGCTCTTATAAAATAACAAAAACCCTTTAATATTTAGTTTTGTACGAAAAACACAACATTTGGAAGGATTGCTCTTGACTAAAAATGGGAAAAAGATTACAACACATAAAAGTCGACATAATCCCGAAATCCAAAAATCCTTAGTCCAGTAAACCCAAAATCCCAAAAACCTTCGAACTCGAAAGTCCAAAATCCTTAAAACCAAAATTCCAGAAAACCCAAAATCCTGAAAATCCAAATTAAAAAAAAAACCAAAATCCGGAAAACAAATATTTTAGAAAAAAATGCAAAAACCTCGAACACCCAAATTCCCTACAAAATAAATTCCAGGAAACCCAAAATCCTGAAAACACAGCTAATGAAAAGAATGTTCTTGACTTGAAACAGAAAAAAGATTGCAACACATGGTAGTCGACATAATTCCGAAATCCAAAAACCCTTAGTCCAGTAAACCCAACATCCCAAAAACCGTAAGCCACAAAATCCCAAAATCCCTAAAACCCAAATTTCAGAAAACCCAAAATCCTGAAAATTGGATATCTAGAAAACCCAGACAATACCAATTCTAGAAAACGACGATAACGAGACCTCATAATCTCGAAAAATAAAAATTTAAAAACCTCGAACACCCAAAATCCCTAAGAAAAAAAAAATAAACCCAAAATCCCGAAAACACAACTCATTGCTAAATTGCTCTTGACAGAAAATGGAAAAAAGATTGCAACACATGGTGGTCGACATAGTCCCGAAGTCCAAAAACCCTTAGTCCTGTAAACCCAAAAACCTGAAATCTCGAAAACCCAAAATCCCTTAAACACAAATTCCAGAAAGTCCAAAATCCTAAAAATCCGAATTCTAGGAAACCCAAAATCCTGAAACCACACATTCTAGAAAACGGCAATATACACTTAACAACCAAAATAATGAAAACCAGAAATCCTAGAAAGCCCAAACTCCAAAATAAATTGTAGGATTTTGAAAAGCTTATATATTCTTTACAGTTGTATAATTCCGGATTTTCATACGTATTTGCCTGTACTAGTAATCGCTTTTCCCTTAAAAAAGGAATTAACATCTTAAAGACAAAATATTTTTTCGGGGGAAATATGGGTTTGTCGAATTTTCTGATTTATGGATTTTGGTGTTTTAGTTTTTTGGGTTTTAGGGATTATGTGTTTTCTGGATATTGTGATTTTGGTGACTTTTTGTTTTAGAACCTAGTTCTTCTCTGGATATTGGGTTCTCGGCATTTTGGGTTTTCAAGGGTTTCCTAGATTTTAAATTTCGGGATTTTGGGGATTTTGGATTTTTGAAAATAGCTCAGATTTGTCCATATTTTGTAATTACTTTTATTTCCAGTGTGTGATCTCATGTATTTATGTATAAGAAAGTCTCTCAAAGTTATATGTATTTTGGCCTTTTGGGGATTTTAGGTTTTCGTGAATCTAACTAATTTAGTAATTAGATTTTATACTGAGTGTGATCTCATGATTAATATCCGTCTCTGAAAATTATAAGATGGAGAGTTGAAAAAGTAGGTTAAAGCATTGAGTTTTTAATTAAAATGATCTTATTAAATGTTGGAGAATACATTAAGCAGAGTTTAGAAATCAGTTGAACTCAAACCAACCAACGAATCGATTTGTATGGTTTTCCTTTAAAATCTTTAAGCTTCAAGTGTTAAATCAATCTGTCAGTAAAGGCACTATGTATGGTGTAGAATGCATGTACCATCAACTTCTTCTCCTTCAATCCAAAAATCCTTCAAAGAAATACTAAAAAAACCTAAATTGAATAAAATATCCAACACTCAAAAGATCAACAGACCAAAAATGTATTCACGCTGAACAAACAGTTTAGTGTCAATATGGTCCAGTTGAGTGTGCCAACATTGTAGTTATTGCTTATAAAAGTATCCATTCAGTTTTTTTCTCTTTAAGTTACCTCAGACCAAAAATAAAAAAAGATTCCGCCATCAAAGTTTACTTTTATATCATCAATACCATAAACCCAGGTGACTATATATTTCTCTGCACACTCCAAATACAGTATACCTACTTTGCCACCACCATCATGATGATGATGGTCCATGGTCCAATAGTCGTCGTCGTCGTCGTGATCGACGAGATCCTCTCCTTAACTTGTTAAAATATTGCTACTGGGGGATCACTATTTTTTTTGTTGTTGTTGCATCTATATCTTTATCATGATGTTTACTTAATTATGAGTGCTTAGTTGGAAGATAAACTGAGACTCTTTAACTTCAGATCAGAAAATTTATCATCGTGTCGCGCCGAATGGATTGTCCATCGTCGTTGTGTGTATTCAGACTCAAGACATCAAAGTCTGTCTGGGGTTTTGGGCTCGGACAACAAGAATAATAAAATCGATGACGATGAGGTTGATGATCTTTTTATTTTTCTTTCATTTTAATAAAGGAATCATTATTGTCAAGTGGTTAAAGGTAGTAAATGAATATTGTGATTTAAGGAAAAGATAATAAAGGTGATTTGCACTTTTTTTGTGTTGTTTTCTTTAATAATGTGGTCTTCTTGAATCTTTTTTAAGTGTTCCTTTTGACCAAGTATATTGAATGTTTATTTAAATTGAAGAGCTTTCCATAGAGACGATCGATGTTGAAATTTTCAATTTGGCTTCTGTTAACATTGGGGCATACTCATAGTCATTTTAGACCGGGTCTAAGTTAAACATAGCTTTGGTTGAATTTTCGGACGTTGATTCTATTTTTTAAGGTTATCATTTCAAAATATTTGAAGCTATTTGTGTAGTATACCAAGTTAATTATCTTAAAAAAATATAAAACCAACAATTCGTAATTAAAATCGGTCTGTATTCATTGAGCCAAAATTGTCTTAAACTGTAGTTTAGTTAAACCTGGGTTTAGTATCAACACATCTCATAAAATGAAAGTCTTAAAACAACCTATGTATTTATATAATTAATTCAAAAACTTTTGACAATTCATTTGTGTTAAGTGGAAAATTTCGTCCTTTGCAACCCAAACACAACTCAACCCACAAGAGCAGAATGTGCATTAGTACATCTGACTTATGTAGAGGGTGTCAGGAGGAAGAGGTGGAAGAGGGCTCTTATCACTTTCTTTGTGAATGCCCCAGCTTAGCCAGAACCAGAAAAGAAGCCCTCGGAGAATATTTTTTCGATGAACTGGGCGACATCTCAATCTTGCCACTGAGAAATATCTTGAAACTCTCTCAGAATTTAGGATAGTTCAGGGAGGCCGCACATACCTAAAATTCTCTTATTCTTCTCCCCACCCCTCCTCATAACTTCCTTTCCTTCTGTCGGGGAACGCAATGGATTCATTCAGATCCGAGTGAGATGGTGTTGCCTGCCGCATCATCACCCCACCTAACCTAACCTATCTCTTGCACTCATTGTCTTACAGTTATTTTTGTTTGTACTTTTGAAATATCCATCAATTGAATTTGTCCAATAAAAGAATTCAACCGTATAAAACTCGTACTTCTAGGAACGCACATAAGTTTACCCTAGGCCTTGAGCCCAATTTGGGACGCAATGCTAGGTATGGAGTTTCTTTTTTAGGCGCACTACGCGAATGTGAAATGCCTTATCCAACACCATACCATTTTGACATCCCCAGAGGCTTAAAACAAATGTGCCTCGGAATTTCCTCTTCAGTCCTTCCCTATTTTCCTAACGCTCGTATCGTTTTTTTTTTTTCATTTAAAGGGTAGTCAAAACCCCTTTTGTGCGCGCTTATTATACAAAACAGGAAGGAATCACATTTTACTAACCGTTTTGTAGAAAAAAAAAAAAAATGCATGCAGCACTGTTCGAATATTGTTTCATATTATGTTTGTTATGATTTGTTGAACACACGTAAGAACTGTCATGGTCATGCGTCATTTTCGCCTCAACACTAACATAAGATAATATTCCACTCGTAGGTTTAGCTCAAAACTGTTTAAATTTTAAGTAACAAGCACTTACCCAAAAACCATATCAGAAACACTAAACAATTACCGACCAAAACGTTAGGTTTCCTTATTATCACAATTTGATAGTCAAATATTGACCATTGGTCTCAACATTCATTAATTTCCTTCTGTCAATTTCGACCATTTAAAAAAATGCTGATCAATTTATGGCAATGATATTGTCCATCAGAGGACCTATCAATTCTTTGACCGTTATATATGTATATCCAAAGAGACCGCAAGTCACATTTTAATTCAATTTGGAATTTTTGTCCATAAGAATCTCTGATACAGTTAGGTTTTTAATAGCCCGAGGAATATTTATGATACCACTAGACCACACCACCTATATGCCTTTGTTCTCGCATCATAACAAAACGAAAAAAAAAACAATTATGACACATCTAAAATGATAAGGTACTAAGTAAACTTTGGTCAACGAAAAGAAAGACGTTGAACAAAACTCCACACAAAATTCAATTTGACTTTGGTCTAGTTAAGAATTCAAAACAGAAAAAAAAAGTAAAAGAAAATATCAACGATAAGCTCTATGATTCACATAGCCTGGTCGAGTCATTGCCCAATGGAGACTACAAATACACAACTATGACGATATTATATGAAGGTATAAAGAAAACTTCGACTGATGCTTCAGAGACGGAGAACACATTGACCTTTTGCCATTAAAAATAAATTTAACAACTTGGAAGTTATGGTCTTCGACATTCGACGTTCGACGTTCGACCCAAGGAGGAAATAAGAACAAAATCAATGTCTGTGTGGGCAGACTCTATCTAAACTTTAGTCGTCCATCTATACCTATCCAATCCATATATCTTACCGCCTGGATGTTCGTACCTACAACGCAACGGTGGTGTATTTTTTCAAGAAGTAATTAACCTCATTTGTTGACATGATATGATTTCAAATTCCAGACACATGGTTTTTGTTGCTTCAAAATAAAAATACACCTTCACTTTTCTGTATACCGCCACGCCTGGCCCGTAGCTATAGAAACATCGTTAAGTGATTGCTGAAGATGCATTCTGTTGTTTTTGTTTTCATCATCTAACGCTGAACACATTTTCACATTATTCCGAAGCAATAAAAATGCTGCGAGAAAAACTTCCAAAAACAAAAACTATGTTTGGGAATCAAAAAATAAAACGAGGATAGGTACAAAAATACAAAAAAAAAAAACCTAAGCTGTCGAACAAAACAAACAAAGCAAATGTACTCCAGGTTCTGCAGGAGCTAATGGCGAACTACACACGATGTGGTGGCGGTATAGTGCTGCGTGTTCTTGGTATCTCCCACAGTTAGTCGAAGCCATCATCCTGTCTATGGTTCTATCGTTAATGTATCTTCTACATTTGTACATCTCAGAGTCGCCATCTCAAGTGCGTATAGAAGATACGTTTACTAACGTCTGCTTTGTTTCATTTGGGCGATGTTGCTCTTTTAGCCCGAAACCCCAGAAGCAGGAGGGAAATATGATGGCATAGTGTAACCATCTGCATCAACATTTCCTTCAAATCCATTATCAGACAGACCTGAATGAACACACCCACCGGCGAAACAACAAGGAGCTCTGTATTCTGAGTAGAAGGTGGGGTGGTGGTGCGGAGTCGAGGGTAAGGTGGAGATGATGACGATGGAGAATATAAAGGGACTATGTTGTTATGGAACAAAAGATGGACTACCGCTGGCGTGCAATTATTTTGTTGTTGTTACTTACAATTTTTTTTTTTCTTACAGGGGGTTGGAGGTAAAAGACGTCATAGAAGTATAGAAACAAGAAGCATCTCCATCTTCCATGGTATAAGATACACGATACAGCACCCCCAACCCAACCACCGCACCATCATTATCAGTATCACCACCAGCATCACCATCAGCCGCCACTGATGCCATCCGGAGGAGGATAGTCGAATGAATATGAAATTCCGGTGCCAAAGATTATTTAACATGACAAGTTAACAGCTTTTATGGTCTCCGCTGAAGGCGTACGGTGTTAACAGATTTACAGCGTCAATTATATGTTTTGGTGCGGTCGGTGATGGTATAGCTAGATATATACATATATATTTTGGAAATATGATGTTTGTCTTAAGGTGGAGCTGTCTATTTTCAGAAGATCTTTTGTTATTGTGTCTGCGTTGCTTTCCATGATGTAGGGGTTGTCGAGGGATTCTATCTACCTATAGATTTTTGTCGGAATGGAAATTCTTGAGTATGTCGTTTTTAGATATTTCCCTTAACGGAAGAGTGGGGAGACCTCCTCCTCTACTTACAAAAGTGCTAGCATTCATCAACATTAAGAAATATTTCAAAAATGTTAACCATTTGGTTAATTTATTAATGAAACTGCTTTAATAAATAACAAAGAAAATATTATGTAAGTCAAAGAAGTGATGTGTCTTCTTTTAATAGGAGGCCATTTGAACTAGGCGGTCTAAAGATATTGAAGATGAAGAATTATATTTATAATGATGATGATCTTAAGTTTAAATAGGATAGTTTTGACATCATTAAAATTAAATGGTTTAGCCTCTTGACAAAATTTTACTAAAATTCTTAATTTAAATTGATTTATCATGAATATGGGATAAATTAATCAAATTGAGTCGAGAATTTTAACGAATTTGAAAATGGGAATGTGTTGTACGAACAGTTTGTTCTTTTGGGAAATAGATGTGTTTGTTCTTTGAGGGAATATAAAATGTATGTGTAATTGTGAAAGTTTTTAATATGCCTTCTTTATGGAAGCTTTTTGGAAGCCATTACTTCATCATCTCGTCATATTTTAAATATTTTTCTTCCTTTATTTATTTCCATGTTGTTTCTATGTTTAACTTTTTTTTCCATGTTTTCCTTTTATAACTTTAAATATTTTTTTTTTTTTTGGAAATTAACATTTAGAAACATTAAGAAACTACGCTTTAGAAGACAAATTTATGGAAAATTTGTCAAAATATGCACACCAAGCCATCGATTGAAAATCTGTAATTAAAATGCCTTTAAGAAGTTGTATACAAATTTAATCTTACAAAAAACAGCAAATTAGTTATAAGATCTTAATGGAAATTTTATCGAAGAAAATGTAGATTTATGGAAATTTTACCGAAGCTAGGTATGCACAAAAAGAAGTCGATTGAAATGTTGTACCTAAAACTCTTTCAAGAAGTTGTATACATATTTAAGCTTTAAAAAACTGGAAATTGCTAATATGAAATCAATGGTAAATTTATCAAAGGATTATAGAAATTTACCCCAAAACTATATGAAGATGCAAAGGTTTCTTTTGAAATGTTGCTTATAAGGCATTTTTAAGAAGTTGTAGCTATACACAATCTAAACTTCAAAATATGCAACTTCGTTATACCAACTCAATGGAAACTCACTCGAAGAAGATACTTCTTAATTTAGAAAAAAGACTCAATTAAAAAAGATATGGATAGATTCATGTTGCCTAGGGCACATAACAATAAAAATGTAATTTAAAAAGGGTCTTTTTCATTTATTTATAAATAATACAGGGTGTTTCGGATTTAAGTGTAGATACTATAAAAAACTTCCTAGCCACGTCCACCTAAAAACTAAAAAGTTTTTTTTCAGGGCTACTGCCTCTTGCAAGGAATTGACAATTCCTCCAAGAGTGTCACTTGTCATGAATAAGTGCTTCTCGTCTAGCCGTTCGGATTTGGCATTAAATTGTAGGTCTTTTTCATTCCTGTCGACACGAGCACACAGGAATGGTTGCGAATTGTTAGTCACTAGGCCCTGGTTCTTCACGAGCCGTTGTGCCACCCAATTTATTTTTTTCTATTTTTATTTACTATACAAAATTATTCTTGGACACATTTATAAGAAGAAATTGGTTTCGAGGTGTGTCTTTCCCGGATGTTTCCAAATTAAGTGTTAGCATTTTGAAAAACGATTCTAGAACATCTTCTGCAAGAACAAAATCAGGCAGGAGGGGTATCTTCTTCCCCTAATCAGACGGGAATGAAGTGTTTTTAAATGGAACAATTTAAAATTTAAATGAATACAAAATTATTAAAACAAAAAAACAACAGCTACACTTCCAATACTATGCATTTCCATAGTTCTTAAAGCCATGAGCGCATTCTTTCATTTTAATACTAAATAAAGTAATTACAATAATTAGGTTTTGAAAAAAATATTTTAAACTCAAAATTTTAAACAAAATTAAAAAGAAAAATTAGGTATTCTGACTTTCTCAACATTTAATGCTAAATTTAGTTTTTTTCAATTTATGTTCAGTTTTTGTCCAACACTGAAAACGATATTGTTTTAGGTCTCCTAAAGTTTTTGAGAAAATTGAAAAATACAATTTTTTCAATTTCGTTTTTTGATAAACAAAATTGAAATATGTAAACAAGGTTTAGGATTTTATTTATTTCTTAGAGTCTGAAAGAAAAAAATCCAATGGGCTTATCAACTCCCCTCAATGAGGGGCCCTCATCGCCTATCCCTGGTCTAATTTGTTTTTTCCTTACAAAAAATGGATTTTTGTTTCTTCAATTTATGTTCGGCATTTCAATTCTGAAAGAATTTATCCTGAATTGCGTATAATCCCAAGATATTGGAAAAAATGGTGGCTAAGGCACAAAAATTAACAATTCCAACTACAAAAATCAAAGAATATCTTGCGGCTCTTTCTGCTGGCCAGTAAAGAAGGAAAGTTAAAGGCAAAAACTGGAGTGACTCAATAGGCAATACGTATTTAAATGATAACTTTGGTAATTAAAAAAAAAAAAAAATCATCTACGAAAATTAAATTATCAAAAAAAGTTAAGGTCTTATTTCTCGATTTCAAGCATTCTGTTGAAATTTTTAGTTTTTTTTTTCCAGGTATGTGTACATTTAAATAAAACCAATTTCTTCTAGTAGATTTGGCTATATCGATTACGAATCAGTGTTGTGACATTTTGAGGTTGGGACTCTTCAGTATAAATAGAACAACTTCCATAGAATTCCCATTACAGTAAATATATCTAGGTACACTATGGCACATCTTTCTTAATAGTCTACCTGGGGACGAAGCGAACGTATAAGATATCTTGCGATTTCACCTCAGAGCTCTCTTTTGTTTGTTTATCTGAGTCTGAGCGCACCTTTACTCGCAACTCTTTTGCGTCTTCGTTTCGTTTTCATCCATCTGTAGAGCTTTGCACTCATTTTGGGTGTAGGTACCGCAGTTATAGGATTGTCTATATGCCGCTGCTCCTCCATTATACGGAACATTACTCATAAACCAGATTCGTATATCATAGTACCTTACCTATGTACGTATACAAGACGTACTTAGCCATCACCCAGCAGCACAGCACCATCAGCACCTATCTCTTGTTAGTAATACATACACTAGACATTTTGTTTTTCTTTCTTCATCACCATTTTGTTGTTGTTTTGTTACTTCAAGCACCTGAAATGGGTACTGAATTACTTTTTAACTTTATACTCATGAAGTTTGGGAAGAGAAAGAGGTGCATCATTGCAGGACAGGAGCTTGGTTTGAGGTTCAGGCGGGTTGAGTGACGATGGTTTGGTAGTTTACCTACCTTATGTCTTGAAACGTGACTTGCCTCTTGCATTCAACACAATCCAAGAAAATCATAGACAGTGTTTTTTTGTTTTTCTTTGGAAAAGTCATCTTATCGTTGTGAGTTTTTTTTTCGTCAAATTCTTCTGGTTGACGAGGAAACCGACGATGACAATGATGGCGGACACGATCGAGAGCAAAACAAACAGCTATAAGGAACCTTTTTTGGAATCTCATCTCTCAGTCTCTCGACTTAATGTCGTTCCTCATCTCATGTGGATGGAAATACCTTACCTACCTACCGAGTTTCTTTTTAAAAATGTTGTCCACTTTTAAAGGTGACAATATTTTTTTCATATTCAATCTTCATTGAGATGCATAAAAATGTAGGTACCTTACCTACTCAAAACTTAGTTTCCCGCATAAACTAGAATATTATGTGTGGCTTTGGCCTTTTGCAATGGAGAAGGAAGTCTTATACAGAAGTTAGACGATCCATCTCATAAAAGAAAATATGTATATCTATATGTTAGCACGGCGTTGTTATGGTAAAGTTGAAGTTTTTGGTTTTTCTGATTTTTCTTTATTCCTATTGAAAAACTCTCATAACTTATTCATGTGTCAAAAGAAAATTGAATTTATGCAATCAAGATGTGAATTGTTTTGTTAAGAAGTTTGAAAATTTTCTCTTCGAAATATTTTGAATAAACTATAGGTACGGTACATAGATTGGTACCTAGATGTATTATTGACTATAAAGGGCTGTTGTTTTTATTTTTTTAACCCCAAAGCAAAGTATCTTTTGAAATTCAAATTTATCTATTAAAAACTTAAAAATTCCAATTCAAACTCATTGTTTTGAACTTTTCTTAAACATAGTATTTTGAGTCTTATCTAAGATTCAGATTTAATCCATACAGCGGTAACCTATCCCACAATTCAGTATATGTTTCTCTGAATGGTATAATCAAGAATAAAGTGACACTATAAGTGTCGAAAATAAACAAGTCTTACTGTATTTGTTGATCATTTTCATATATCTAGAGGTGAAATCTAGGAAATAGAAAAAGAAACATTTTGCTTATTTTTGAATATTGATTCACTGATTGGTATAAAATGATAGAACATAGAAATAGAATGGATATCTGTAGATGTATAAAAAAAGTGACTATCTGTCGCTGATGCAACTTAAATTAATGCACGTGGTTTTCGATTGTTTGCTCACTGATTGGTATAAACTAGTATAAAGTATGAATAGAATGGCTGCCAAGTGCTACAAATACATCAACTATCTGTCTGGTGCTGATGTCTATAGAATAATAGCAGAAAATATTACACATGCTGAAGAATACTAATCAATTGGTTGGTATAAACTGGTATAACGTGGGAGCGTAATGGTTATCGAGCAATATCAATATCTGGTGCGGTTGTCTGCTCCCATCTAATATACTGCCTGCTGTCTACTAGCCAAACAAATTACACACAAATTTTACACCAATTGATATTAATTGGTATGTGGCGCTGGTTGTCTTCTGAATAGTAGGCGAAAACAATACACTTAATGTTAAAAATACCTTTGTAATTTTTAGTATAATTTGGTCTAACAGCACAGGATTGACATATAACTTCAATCAAAACAACTACAATAACTTAGCATTTGTTGGTCTAATTTTATATGTATTTTATAAGTTTATACCAATCAGCCCTTCCTTTTATTTTATGATGTACCACAACGATGTTTGACACTAACGTTGAGGTTAGCAGTCAACTCATGTTTATTCCGGTCAATCTATGTTTATACTAGTAAGTCAAACATCTCAAGCTGTTATGTCTAGAGCTCAGTCTTTCAGCGCAAGATTAAAGTTAAACCCTAGTTTGCTCACCAGATTTGAAGACGTAACTCAAATTTGAATCCAAAACTAGTATGATGTCTTACTAAAAAAAAACTGGGCCTAAGTGTTCATATTAAATTTCAGCAGAAGAAGAAACACTTATTTTTAAATATGCATCAATTTATTGGTATGAAAAGGTGTAATGTAGAAATAGAATTATCAAAATTTACTATCCAACTAGTGATGCTGGTTGTCTGGTGAATAGTATGCGAAAACACCATCTACTTAAGAACTTCGATCCTTGTTCCACTGACTGGTATAAACTTGTCTAACACTGCACAGAATCGATATATAACTACAAATTAACCATAACAAAAGGGCACTGTTTTAAATTCTATTCAAAATGTAAGTTTTATCAGATTATACCAATCAGGAAAAAATAGGTATAATGATTTCAGTAGCATGCTTGGTAAAATGCCACAAAAATTAGATAATCCTCAGAATATTCACATTTAACACAAACATGTGGGCACTCAGTTGATGTTCATTATACCAGTTAGTCGAACCGACTAAGGCACTATATTGATGGCTAGGTGATTTTTATATTGAATTTTAATATAATATTTTTGTTTAAGGTTCAATAATCTGAGCTTTATTAACTTTGTATAAAACTTTTTCTTTAAACAAAACAGAAACTTGACCTCAAGACTTCAAACTAAAGTTTCATCCTCTCGCTCAAATGTCTATACTCATTCCCATTTCAAATCAATATATATTTTTGTAAGTAAAATTTTTTTTAAGTACATACAACTCTTTGAACCTGAACATATTCTGATGTGAAAGGATGAATCTCTGTGTCAAGGGTTTTCCCATAAGAAAACGAAACGAATAATAATAAAAATTTAACCGTCAAAGAAGTTTCTTTTACACTTTTTTTGTTTTTGTTACCTTTTGAATGATAAAGGACTTTCTTCTCTCATATTCGTATACAGTAGGAGAAACAAAGCAAAATGGGGTGATACGCGATAAAAGCGCAGACACTTTTTATTTGTTTGAAGGTAAAAAAAAATAGAAAAAAAAAAAAACAGTTTATTCAATTTTCCTCCTCTTAACTCTCTAGCCGGTTTGTTTGATATAAAATTTATATATAAAAAAACCAAACCCACCGGAATATTATTTTATAGCTCGCGATCATACATTTAATTTAAAGTTCAAATCCAAGAGGATATGCGAAGCAACAAAAAAAAAGGAATAAAAATAAACTAAATCAAGAAGAGTTTTCCCGCGACAGTGGGGTAGAGCGTTTGAAATAGATTAAAAACTAAGTATGGGTGCACAAAAATACTTATTTTCGGAACTTGTTTTTATACCATTTCAGCAAACACAGTGAACAGAACAATTTTAAATGATTGTCTGATAGCCTGTTTGTTTTAATAAACCGTTAAAGTTTATAATAAACGCCAAAGGAAGTCCGGAAATTCTTATTTTTTTTAACTAATTGTTACCTTCCCTTGTAGTTCTGAAACTTCTTGGCACCACTGTGTTGTCGTCTCTATCGTAGTCGTTCATTTGGAGATGAACTTGGAGTTGCAGTTGTTTGACGTGAAATTCTATTTTTTTGTTTTATTTCTTAACATTTTCATCAAAAGAACGAATATAAGGTTGGGATGTCCCTTAAGGGATGTTAATCTTTTTGCGGTGTTTTTGTCGGGAATTTTACTACAAGAAGCATCGCATTGCAAAAAGTATTACTACTACACTGGCGGAACTGCAATTTATATAGTTGCGATGTTTATGTGACTTTGCACCTCAAAGAGAGTCAGTCCTAAGGATCAAAGTGGACCCTAGATTATGGAATGAGAGGGTGGTCGTAGAATGATGACTGCTTTGTAATGTTCATTTCGCTATATATTTATAGTTCTTTGACCTTTAAATTAACTTCGTTTGAATATTTCAAATGTGTTAATCAAAAGTTCTTTTTACAAAGAATGAATTAAAAAAAACACTGCAAAAAGAAAGAAGAACACCTTTTTTGATGACGGAAATATAGGTGATTTAATTAAAATACTTATGATGAGAACTGAGTTTCCTATTACTTCATATAATTAAAAAGAAAGTTAGAAAAGCAGTATAGTAGCATAAGAACTGTAAAATTCTCTTTTAATGATTTGTTATTTCAACATTTCATGTGGAAAGGAAAAAGAAGTGTTTTTAAAGGAATAATTAAGATTCGTTTGAATTCGAAATTATGCTATTGCGTAGGCATATTTTGAAGTTTTTTTGTCGGATTTTAATTCAAAAATTGTAATATATTAGAATGAGATGAAACCATTAAAATTCTCTGCACGACTATTCTATATTCTATCCACGAAAGTTTTAGATTTTTTTAGTATTTTTTTGACGTTTACTATTAGCCAAAAAAAGTCGAAGGAGTCAATCGAATGTGAACACCGTCAAACATTTGAATTTTTGTAAAAAACTTGTGGATTAAACGTTTTCTTTTGTGAAGTCAAGAAAAGTCGGAAGAGTCAGTCCAATGTGAACCCCGTCAACGAAAGTACCGTCAAAAAAAGGAAAAAGACTGGCATCTGTCACATTTCTTAGCAAGAACTGTCATGGGCTTAGGCGTGTTCAACTACATTAAAGTTAATAAATGTTAAAAAAAATGTGTCACGCTCAAATCCTTAAAATATGCTGCCCATTATTTGCGATTTAGTTATACCTTCTACGTTTCCACCGACTACTTAACCCGGATTTAGGTAATGAGATTTATTTGGTGTTTCCACTGCCCAAAGAGATCAAAAAGAGAATTATGACAACACGTTCAAATAATTTTTCATTTTTTTTGATATGAAGTGGAAGTTAGATAGATGTTTTTTTTAATTTCCATCTGTCAACGAAATAAAATGGAGTTTAAATATCAATGTTTTCAAGAAGATTTAAATGAGTTTTATTTTAAACCTTCATTTGAGGAGATTAAAATATGAATAATAAATAATTAGATTTTGATAAATTTTACTTAGTCTCGGTTTAGTGTTTATTTTGGTTTTGGTAGTTTAAAACCATTTGCGGCTATCAGACTTGTTCTTCCGTAACTAGAATATTATTTTCTACATTCGAATTCAGTCTGCTATCACTTATTTTCATCAGTTTTACTTGATTATCAACCTTAGATATGTACTCCGGTAAATCCTTCAATCAATAGGTATAGGAATGACTGCGCTTCCTGACACACCATGATGGATGTTTTATAATATACCCACTCATTTATTCAAATCAAATGCCAACAGTTTTCTTTTAAAACATCAATCTAGCCCACTAGTTGTCACTTTGACAGCTGCAGAATGTTCTTTAATTTTTTGTAGTTCTTTTTCTAGAAAAATTCCTACGCACTGCCTGATGTTTGATGCTAAGTCTTCTCTATATTAAGGGTTCAAAAAAACGTGTGGTAGAATTTTGTTTGCAATTTAAATTTTAAATCCAAACATCGCACACAATGTTGTTAAAAGATAAACGGATTAATTTTGCATAAACGCCCAGCTCCATAGTTAAATCTTCCCACCTAATCCCTTTCTATTTTTATTCTACTCCGTCTTTGATGATCCTTTTTTGAATGCATTTTATACTAAAAAAAAAGTTGAGAGGAAAAAAAATATCATAACCATTTATAAATACAATATCCATACAAGCAGAATATAATGGAGGAGGAGGACAGCAAAAAAGAAATCAATTTATTTGTCACTTTATTTTCCTTATGTCTCCTATTTTTATGGCCATCGAGTAGACAGGTAGGCAGGGAGACACAACTGACAGTTAATGTCGTCCTTTATTTTTTGTCGATGCTTAAAAATAAAATTGACTCTTGATTGATTGTCATTTGGTGTGAGATGAATTCTTGATTATGATTGGTAAAGATAATGAAGAAGACGAAAAGGAAAAAAAAACAAATGTATAAGAAGTTTTTGCTTTTTTTTCTTCTGTGTATTTTATGGCAAAATTGACATTGATAAATTGACGTAAATTTCACAATAATAATGGCTAAAAGGTGTAACTTATTTGGTATGTCAAACATTTTATTGTTTTGGTCATCGTTAAAATGGTTTTCCTTTTTTAAGTTGGAAAAGGTGCTCAATGCATGGAATGAACAACCATATTAACCAATCCAAATGTCTTTTTAAAAACATGTATAAAACTATTCTTTGCAGGTATTTGCCAAGCTTATGAATGTGTGTTTAAGTACCTTTGAATATTTTGTTAGAAAAGGTCTTAAACAAAAAGTTATTACTTTTTAAGGGATTATAAAACAAAAATAATAATAAATCATCTTTGAAATTACAATAAACCTTGAATGCTTAAAATATTATTCAAAACATTTCATACTTAGAAAAATTCTCATGTTCAATTGTCGGCACAAGTGCTTTTGCCAAAGAAAAAGATTTAGAGTAGGTATAAAGAAAGAGTTAAGATGGGAACGAACGGTTACAAATTATTATTATCGTTGAAGATATTGATGATCGCGCGCATTTAAAATAATAACAAACAATTTGTATGGTAATTTAGTATTTGACGAAACAACATGAACGTTTTTTGTAGGACTGTTTCAAAGCAAAGAGGTGCTGTAGATGGGTGCGTAGGTAGCATGTAATGAATTATTTAAAAAATTACAGGCAGTTGAGTCGTTTTTAATTGAATTTTTAGCGAACAAATAAATTTCTTCGAAAATAAATTTCTATAGGTACAAGAATATAAGAAATTTCCAGCTTGGAATTTCAAACATTTAACGTCCATTTGTTTAAACGAATATTAAGTATTTAAATTCAACACACAAGTACTTATAGTTTAAATAGAACAGAAACATACACAATTCCCGGCACGAAATTCCAACTCAATCCTTCGATCTACAAGCTCAGGTGAAATGCAGCACAAATGTCAATAGAACTGCCATTAGACGTCAAATTATGTCTTCATTTATTGCTTAGAAAGAATTTTAAAGCTGGGTTTCATAAATTATTTATTTCATGAAATTTGTGGGCTGCATTAAAAATTTCCATTTCATGCCCGATTTTCTGAAATCAATTATTACTTGTGGAGGTGCAGGGTAACCCTGCGGGCTGCGCGCCTCTACAAGCAATAATTGTTGCATGCAATGGAAATTTCAAATGCAGGCCACAAATTTCTTGAAACGAGTTATTCTATGAAACTGATTTCAGCTATTTTTTCTTACCATCTATATGGCAGTAAATAATAAAATAATTTGGCATTCATACTGCCTTTTACCTTTACATGTAGATTGAAGGGTTAAGTTAGTATGGCAGGCCGGGAATATTGTATGTTTCTATTCAATTTTAACTAAACATAAAGAAGGCGTTGTTTTATTGAATGATTGATTGCAAATAAGATTTCATGCAATGATTTGCCACCTGAATGCAGAACTAAAAGTGTCTGCCATGATTTCTAAAATCAAGATAGAAATAAAAAATTGCTTGTAGATATGCAGGGTATCTAAAGGAGCGCCCCTACTATATTGATTTGTGTAAATCAACAGTGCTAATCAACAACGTTGAGTTGATATTGATGTGTAGATCAACAAGTGTTGACCCGATCGTAAGCCGATTTTATATCAACACAGCTGTCATTTTGATTGCCTTTGCGCTATGTGCGGCAAGAAGGTATTTTGTTTTTTATTTTGAGTTAAGCAATCAACTGTTTTGTTTTAATTTGTGGTCTTATTTTTAATGTTATTTAAAATGATATGGACGAGCAAAATTTATAAGGTAAAAGAGTGTTTCAAAGGACGAACCTACTGAAGACTGGGCTTTATAGATGACCAACATCACAGCAACAATAGAATCTGATTCGCATGGACCTGGTAGGCACATGACATATGGCAGTATACAATTCAACACGTACACACTAGCATGTTGATCGACAATGTAAATCAACATTTTTGATTGACTTAATATGAACGCTGCTTAAGAACCACAGCGTCTGTTTAAAAAATAAATAAATGGTATGAAATGTGGTGAATCAGGGTTGCCGTTAGGTTACTTTAATTACAACTCGCCCCTTTTTCACTAGACGACTTTTCTTTAAAATGTCAATACTTTTTAATAGTAATTAATTATGTATAACAAATAATTGATTCTTTAATTGTTTTTTTTTTCATGGTGTGGTGAATCCAAACGATTTTTGCATGCAAACAAAACTTGATTTCCATTTCGAGTTCTTGAGTTTATACAGGCTGAATAGAGAAGGGAAACCTTTTTGGTCCTATTATGGTAAATAATGCATATACATACATAGAATAGCTGGACAAGCATACTGGAGATTTTGTTTTGCTGTGCCTGTGAAATTTAATTTAGGCTTAACTTGAAAATTTCATTTGTTGTACTGTTTTTATTTTGGGTAGATGATGGTAGAGAATAAATTATTTATTAACTTTGTGTAGCGCAGTCTTCTCAAATTAGTTTTCACTTTTTGCTAATTAAATGAACCCTTTGAATCCATCCCCGAGGGACGGCGCGCGCGGCGGCGCAGAAGGGGAAGGCCGCGAAACCAGTGGCGCATGTAGGTGGAAGAGGACCTCAACCAATTTGGCGTGCGAAACTGGAAGACGCTAGCTAGGGACACAGCTGGCTGGATAAGGCTTGTTGGTTGAGGTCCTGGTCCACACCAGACTGTAGCGCCAGCATAACAACAAACAATTTAACTTTTGGAAATAAATCACCTTAATTCACGGATTTGCAAAAAGATGAATTTAGTTTGTAAAAGGTTTAGTTCATTTTGCAAAAGGACTAATTTAATTTTAGCAAAAGGGTGAATTTCATTTGAAAAAAGGTGAATTTCATGTGAAAAGACTACAAGACTCGCACAATCACAACTATGCTGTATTTGGCGCATTTTTCAAAATTTTGTTAGGGTGACTTTTTTCGCGACCGTTTTGTATGCGACATTTTCAAATTTCGCAACGGCAGCACTGGGGTATATACAAACAAAAATAGTATCCTATTATATATATATAATTTTTGTGTTTGAAAGGTTTATATCTACTTATGTAAATGAGTAATTTATACGTCAAAAAAATTTGCTACATTTTGTTAGCTCTAAAAAATTTTAAAAATTACATTTTGTTAGCCCAGCAACATTTCAAAAATTTCATTTATTTTAAAAATGAAAGAAGAATGTGAATTACAATGTTCGATAATTTACATCTTAATAAAGTATTTTCTATAAATTATAGAAACTTACAGTTAATCGCACTTTTACATAGATTCTGGTTTTCCCTATCCTAGTGCTATAAAAACGTCTAAGCTCTATGTTATAAAAAGGTTAAGCCTATCGATTGAAAAGAAATCCCTACCTTTAAATCAACACTACTACCTGGATTATTTTTAAGACTTAAAGAATCAAACTCTTGGTTTGCCAAGCCCTATGGTCACAGCAATATCACAGAGTTGATTCCAATGGAAATGTTTTTGACTCCCACTGACTACTGCACCCCTACAATGAGTATCAGTAAGGATTTCAAAGTTAAATTTCCATCCAGGAAGGATTGGAATGATAACGTCGTGACGAAAGATTTCGACACAACTATATTTACTGATGGCTCAAAGATGGAGTGTGACGTTGGTGCAGGAATCTTCTCTGAGTCTCTAAATGTATCTAGGTCCTTTCGGCTACCTGACGTTGCTAGCGTCTTTCAAGCTGAATTGCTGTCAATCAGGGAAGCTTGCAAGTTACTAAAAGCAGATCCAAACTAGAACCGTAATGAAACTATTATTACAGACAGTCAAGCGGCTGTAAAAGCCATTAATTCAGCTACAGCATCCTCCAAACTGGTCCATCAATGCCGGGATGAGCTTGCGGGTCTGAACACTGACCTCAATGTCACTCTTATCTGGGTCCGGGGTCACAGTGGCATTGAGGGCAATGAACGGGCTGACGAGCTGGCCAGGCAAGGTGCAGCCCTTCATGGCTCACTTGCGGAAAGAGTCAACATTGCGCTTGGAGTTATGAAGGGCAACATTCTCTCAATTTATCTTACTAAAGCAAACCGTAGGTGGAGCAGTTTATCAAAGTGTATTATATCTAAGAAGATTTGGCCCACCTATGACAAGAACCGAACAATTGATCTAATACGCAGACCCAGGCAAGACATAGCCAGGGTAGTTGCAACCTGTAGCGGACACTGGCCAATAGGAGAGCATGCAGCGAAGCTGGGCATACCTCACAATACTCACTGTCGGAGCAGCAGGAAAAGGAAACAGTAGTTCATTTCCTCTGCAAATGCTCTGCTCTGGCCAAAGCTAGAAAACAGTCACTCGGAAGAGCATTCTTTGACGACATTAACGAACTTTTTGAAATGAAGATCAAAGACTTGATTTCTTTTCTCACCGCGACGAAATGGCTCTAGGACAAATTTCGGCTACTTCTGCATTATACCTTCCGTCGATTCCCTATGATCACAAGATAGTGGACTAGGGTTCAGGTGGGGGTTTGTGGTACACAGCGGCCGGATGATCATCCAATCAGATCAGTGGACGCTCCAGTGCCAGCCAGCGAACTGCCTAGTGGCCTAACTGTGGATGGTGCGGGTGCGGGTGCTGATCTGGTTGAGTGAGTGATCCACTTTCTGATGATTGTGCTTAAAGCTACAACAAAATCCTATTCTAAACTCAAATAAAAAGGGACGATATCCTGAGGATATGCCCATATTCTCTCTCTTCAATTCAATCCACAGGTTCAAACGAGTTATGGTATCAAAACGGCGCATATCAGCGCTAATTGGGGTATGGGCTAGACTACCCGTGGCCGCCATTTCTACCTACCTACCTGGATTATGATGCATATACACTGACTAGAGCCTAGCCACACCATAATCTAACACCATTTTTGATAATAATTTTTTAAATGTTTTGTGGAAGTTATTTTTCTATGATGACATTGTCAGCAACAACAACATCAATTGATTTATTAGGCGCCAAATCGATGAGTGATGACAAATTGAAATGGGAAACTCATTTATATAAGACCCACCATACCCGACAACAAGTCTTCAATTGTACGTAGGTATGTATAGATGCACTGTATTATAATGGTGCAACACACACCTCAACACCTTACTACGTGTTGTACGTGAGAACACTTTATATTGCACTTCATTTGATATCAAATCTCTTAGGACACAAAGAGCCAAACGTTGATTGAATTGTATAGCTTAGGAATAAGATTTTGATCATTATTAGTGCACCACGAGAATAGTGTCGTGCTATAAAAGACCTATAGGCATATGCATCTAGTATGTATAAATAGAAGGTGTGGTTATGGTTCGTGGCATTTTGTCAACAAAATCTCACTGAAAGACAGCGTCATAATTAAATAAATAAATGTCTGTCTATATTTCTGTGGTTTGCGCCACAATGTCGACACGTTCGACGAAAACCGACAACGACGACGACGCGACGAGACGTCGAAATTGATTAAAAATATAATCAAGCTTTTCTCTAAGCTATATATTTATTTAATTGAAAATCAATTAGAATTGCAGATAAGAAGATTTCGATAAAAAGGAAATCCTGAAGTTAATCGATGACAGATTGCTTGTCAAAATGACATGTGACACATCAAGGAAATCTCACGAACACAACATTAATATCATACTCGCAACGAGGAAAAAGATGAAAAAAATATTTTCTGACATAAAAAGGTGCCTGGAACGAGCGGGAATGCTATATGATAAAAGACGTGCCTTAATAACTTAACGACCATAAAAATTAACTCAACGGGGTAATATTTTTAATTTACGACATAATTAAAGCAAGGATATATAGATGTTGCATGTGATGTACTTGATGTATATAGATCACCACAAATGATAAAAGCAATAAACCTGCTATTATGTTCTCACACTATATTCATATTATAGGACTCTCCGGTTAAGTGAGTTTTACCGTCAATGCTGGGGTAGATATGCGTATATAGTTTTCACTACACATACTTTGTTTATACATAAACATTGAAATCAGTATGCAACATTCTGCCCTTGAGGGATAAATAGACCAAAGGGTGGAACGAGTTCTAAGTCGTAGTCTGTATACGAAAACGGCTGGAAGAGTTATGAACTTCTCTGGGCCTTAATGTCGGTTAAATAGGGCGTATTTTTGGATAAGGTACTATTTTATTTGTTTCTTTGAATCAGTTAAGTACTTAACCACCGTGAATTTTCAATTTTTGCAAACAAAAAAATGACCTGCGGTGTACTTCAAATTGTGTATTCTATTTCTGAAAACAAAAATTGCTCGCTCCCTGTATTTTTTGAATTTCAAACAAATTACCCATTTTTGGGAGGTTTTTAAATGCTTTTATCTCGTTAGGCAATTCGAATTTCGAAATGTAGGTACAGGGGCTTAAATAACTGCTCATGTTGAAATTTAATTAGTCAGCTATTTTTTGTTTTAATTTGTTAATACATAATTCAAACTTGGATCAAGCGAAGAGAGGTGAAGTAATCTGTTTCCTGCAGAAATGGAATGAGCAATTAGAAGTACATTGAAAACATTACATAAATTACTGCTCAAATGAGCCCTATAAAAAGGCTTTAATGCAGTCAAATCCGCTACTATTCTTTGTCACTCATATGGGTGACACAAAAAAGTAGGGTGAAAATAGTTAGCATAACACCATGTGCTGGCTAAAGCCTCCTTTTAGTAATCCTACAAACAGGATATACAGAAGAAGAGACAGTTGACACAATGAGAATGTATGTAGTAAGTAAGGGTTAGCTAACAGATATAGCTATTCATCCACATCTACCCATCATCCAAATATCCAAACTCATAGTAATCCACGTCGTTCTCATCGCCATCGTCGTCGTTGATCGTTGTTGGCGTGTTAGGGATGAATTAAATTTTAAGGATGCACCGCACTGATTGTATTGATTGAAATGTGATTTCCCAGTGACAGGATATGAAAATGCTCTGGATGTCCTTTAAAAGTGAGTAGGTAGGTAGCAAAACTCTATAACAGCCAGATTCAGAGTCACATAGAACTTCGCGTGAATACAGCCATCTGTGGTCCTAAAAACACACATACAATTCATTCGTTGATATTTTCCATTTGGCATTCTATGTAGTCAGTCGGTGGGAGCGCTCTTTTTAGACCAAAAATGTACAATCTACATAATTCCAATCCCAACCCCCATCCCATTTGTTATATTATATTGTAAGTAACAAATTGTGTCCCTGATGATGGATCTCATTTGACAGCAGCTGCTGGACGATGATGGAATACTTTTGGTTGGTTTAGTTTGGTTCTGTTTCCAGACAATAGTGGGTAGGTGTAGGTATATATATAGAAAGTATGCTGAACTGACATAAATGGAATGACATTTTAATTACTACAAGAGAGCGTGTTCATAATGATCAATTGTGTAAATAGCGAACAGAAAATTGTAATTCAATAGCCCGTATAAGGGTGTATTAAGTGCACGAGGAAAGCCATCAGGAGCTGATGTTGTTGTTGCTGCTGATGATGAATGCTGATGCTGATGAAAGGCATTTTGATATGGAAACACTTATATTTGGGAAAATATTTGTTTAGTATTAATTTATACGTGTCATTTATAAATAGCGAGAGATGACACTTACTTATACACTTACATATGTCGGGTATATGGTAAGAGATGTTCATATATTAATAGTTAATTGTCATATACGAAAGCTTAGGTGGAGTCCAGAGAACGATGGGTGGTGTTTTGCTTACTTATATAAGAAATAAAACAGTTAGAAATTTTCACTGTAAAACCTAGTAAACCGTCCGAGTGAATATGAAATATTTATCCACAATTATAGTCCACAAGAAATGTTTATATTTACATTCCACAGTTTCTATTTAAATTGGAACCACTTCTTATTGTCAAAAAAGGCAATTTGTCTTCACTGCAGACGCTTTTTTTTCTTGTTATCCAATAAAAAATAATAATTTGAAATATCGTCTTAAGAAGATTGTGGAATGTGTTCATTCTTTATTCTAAGAGAGACTTAAATAAAAGTGGAAATGAAAGAGATATAAGGCGCGTTTTATTGCAAAAGCCATCCATAGTTCAGTACAATTTTACATGCATTACAAATACAATATCGGTAGTAGCTCTACAGCCGATAAGAAGCTAAAGTAGAATCCTACTTTTTGGCGTTTATTCGAGCCTATATTCTACTTTAGCTTCTTAACGGCTGTAGAGCTACTAGCGATGTTGTATTTGCAATGCATGTAAAATTGTATTGTACTATGGATGGCTTTTGCAATAAAACACGCCTGTTAGCTTCATATTCAAAGAAAAAAAAATAAGGAATAGATTGTCAATTCCCAAAATTTTGTACACACTTTACGTAAGCTTTTTCACATGAAAACATTAATTGAAAAATAATGTGGAACATACATATTTTTATATGTAAAACTATGAAACAGAAATTAAAAGTAAAATATCAGTGTAAAAATTAAAATTATCGAAAACAACCGTCTAAAAACGTACAATTTATCACTCACTTAGCCGTTTCCCAACCTATTGTTTGCTGCGAAATTTAAAATATGACATGAAAAAGAATGTGGAACGTATTTATTTTTTCATTTTACGACATACATAATGTACAACATGATAGATTGATTTTGAGATACATATGTATATGTATTGTATAATGATTCTGTGTCAAATTTTTGATTCACTCCTTTCACAGTCCAAATCTTATGAGCTCCAGCAGAACAGATTCTGCTTTTTATATCACTAGTTCAGTTGACTTATTCTAAACGCCATTTCATTTAAATAAAATTCAATGCTCTTTCAATCATATTCACACTTTAAAATGTTTGTCAATAATTATAACATACACATGAGGACTAGGTTTAAGACCCAACACAAAGTTTGAGTGGCATTATCAAGAGCGAGTAATAAATACTACGTTTCTACCGACAACTAAACCGAGATTTAGGTATAAGATTTGTTCTGCATAAAAAGATAAAAAAAAATCAAATAGTGTTTAATTTTTTTGATATTAAGTAGAAGTGAGATAGTTACTTTTTTTTTACATTTCCATCTGTCAACGAAAGAAAATGTCGATTAAGTGGATCGGTTTCACAAGTGTTCTCTGAAAAACAGCATGTCTGATTTGACTAAAGTTTCAAGAAGATTAAAATGAGTTTTATTTTAAAACTTAATTTGATGAGAATAAATTTTGTATGCAAAATTTTGGAGATTTGTTGAAGATTTATGATATCGGTTTAGTGGAAACGTACCATAAAATGTCTTTTAAAAAATTATCAGATAAAAAATTGCAAGAATTTTACTACTTAAACCAATCAGTAGGCAGTTTTTGAGCTTAAATGAATTGGTAGGTTCAGGAAAATGAAATCTCAAGTGAGTCAGAGAGACAGTCAGAGTTGACAGTCTGAAATGAAGTTTTCCTGAACTTTTTGAATTATTTATTACGCTGGAAAGTTTCAGGCTTAGATTTTAATTTCATATTGGGTACGTTCAAGAGACATATTTGGGACTTCATATTCAGTCAACTACATCCATTGAACGTAAATTTGCCTCAAATTAAACTAACATTTTTTTCGGCATGTCATTATATCAAACTTATAACTTTTCTGCAATACTTGAACTCAAGTTCGTTTAAAAAAAGAGAATTCTGGACAAGTTTACAATTCCGTCATAATGTAAGCAAAATTTCATTTTCAATTTAATTAACGCGACCGCACAAACAATTTATAAAAAATTAAACTGCATTTGATAAACAAATAACACATATCGACCTGTGACGTCAGTGGTCTAAAGCGGTGGAGTGCACACGACTGCTAAGACTGCGCAAATCTGATGTGCGTGGGTTCGAATCCTATGGTGTGCATAAAAAGGTTTTCAAATAAAACTGGATTAAAGCTCAGCACCACAAAAAGGAGACTGATGAGTGCAAAATTGGATAAGCACGAAATAGCTATATCTCCAGCCAAACAATTGGTGGTAGCGCCTTTCAGTTGTTGTTGGTGTTCAAAAATTAAAAGATAAACTGATTTTTTATTTTCAAAGCTGACAATTTTGAAAAGAACACGCTTGATTTGAAATTCAGTCAGACTAAGTTTCCAGTTTCCAATAAAAGTTCCCTTCATTTGAAGTCAATTTTTTGCAAGCTGGCCAATTACAGACTAGAAACTTGGCTTACTTGCAAGTCCCCTTAGTCATCTGAACGTACCCATTTTGTTTTGTTTAAAAGTGAAAAATAAATAAACTACATTAATAAACGACAAACTTTTCGGATCTACTTCTCTTCGGGAGAAATTGAAGATATCAATTGAAACTGATTTTAGTAACTAATATTTACTCTCCATTTCACAATAAATGAGTATGAACTATAGATCATGATTTTATGTTAGGGGCTTATAGCTAAGTTTACAGTTCCTTAACGAACAAAAAATGTTTGACGTTTAAATTTTGTATCGAAAGCAAACAAAATGTTCGGACTAAAACAATGGTATGAATAAAACCGAGAGGAGGTCAAAACGCCCATTTTCCAAGCAGGTACTTGATCTATATAAATAAAAGAGAAATGTCGTCCGTGTGTGCGCGCATAACTCGAGAATGGATCATCCGATTTTCACGATTTTGAGCTTGATGAATTCGTAATGGCCCAAGGAAGGACATAGGATACTGGAGGAAAATCCCAGACAATTTTCAGGAAAATTTGAAATCCGGGAAGATCCTGTTTTAAGCGCATAACTCGAGAACTCGAGAACGGATACTTAGATTTTCACTATTCTGGCCTTGATGAATTTGTATTGTCCCAAGGAAAGATATATAGGATACTGGTAGAAAATCTCGGAAAATTTTCAGAAAAACTAGAGCGGGAAGATCCTGATTTTCAAAATTTTGGGGTTGATGGGTTCGTGTTGGCCTAAGAAAGGAATGTTAGCTGTCCTGTTCATTTTGTCATTAAAATTTGAATTGGATTTGCTTTTGCGTTCGGTCAGAGAAAATAAAATGTAATAATATTTTTTTTTTAATTTTCATTGAGGAGTAGATAGTCATAGTCATTTTAAACCTGTGTCTAAGTTAAACCTAGGTTTAATTGAATTCTCAGACGTTGATTCTATTTTTTGTAGTTTTTCATTTCAAAATATTTGAAGCTATTCGTGTAGTATAACAAGTTAGTAATCTTATAAAAATATAAAACCAACAATTTGTAAGTAAAATCGGGTTGTATTCATTAAGCGAAAATTGTCTTAAAAAGTAGTTTAGTAAAACTGGGGTTTATCGGCGACTATAAATATGCCCCATTGTGTTTAAAGTATGTATTTGGAATAGCGGCTAGGTCGTTGAAAGGTGGTCGAACGCTCATTCTGCATTGCAATTGCCTGCAAATGGATGAGGAACCTACATGCAACATTTTAAAGAGCTCTGCGATGGCGAAACTTTTGCAGCACTGTAAGATTGTCATCTGGAACGAGTGCACAACGGCTCACAAACGTGCATTGGAAGACCTGAATTGTAAGTTGAAAGATTTACGAAGTGATAAACGACGTTTCGGTGGTGCAATGATTTAGCTGTCAGGCGATTTCCGTCAAACGCTACCTGTCATTCCAAGATCAACTTCAGCAGATGAATTGAACGCTTGACGGAAGGCACAGCTTTTTGGCATTACATACAAATTGCAATAAAAAACATGCGAGTTGCTTTACGAAATGATCAGTTCGTTGCAGAGTTCTCTAGGCAATTTTTTGGCGATGGATGATTTCATTGGACTAAGTCGCCAGCCGGATTGAATTTCCACCGAATTTTGTACACTTTACAACAACAACGTAAGAGCTCACCACGAATGTTTTGCAGAGAAATTGCATGTGTTTTTCGTTGTCAAACTTCTTAAGTTTGGATGCTGTCATTGCAAAGTATTGGTCTCTATGACGATTACAAAATAACAATAACAAAAAATATCGAAATTAACAATTTTGATGTGTTTTAAAACCAAAATGATGTGGCGTGTCTTTTTTTACTGAAGTGGTTTAAATTACACAACAAAGTGGTAGGTTTGCCGACACGTGAGCACGCCACATACAACGGAACTTGTGAGAGATATAGGAATTCAATATTGATGCCATAAACATCTAGCAGAAATCAATGGATATTCGGAACCCCTCTTAATATTCAACTAACTGCTGGATGCAAAACAAAAACTCTTCAAATTGAATTCACTGATCCGGCATTCTCTTAGTCTAAAATGATACGGAGAAACAATCTCGTTACAATTCGATGAAATCAGATGATGATCAGCATGTTAAAATCGTCCTAAATAAGCTTTGGGAACATATCCTCAATTGCCAAACCCAAGAATCTTCACGTATCTCTGGAATCTCTTCCAATATTCAACAACAGTCATCTAGAACGATTAAACCATCTCCAGATTCAACTCTCTGCCTTACAACACCAAGGTCTCTCCAAGCTATTCTCCAAAAGCATTCATCACCACTTCGTTAGCTATTTCACTCTTCTTCTATCAATGAGCTTTGGAATTATAAGCATGCTCGGAATTATTAATTTCATTGCATTAACGAAATTTAGGCGGAACGAAGTTCGCCGGGTCAGCTAGTTTAGTATAAACACAAGTATTAAATTTCATGAGAATCTTCTTAGATCTTTTACGGAACACCTGCTCTTTCACCTTATCTTACTGACATTTATTGGTGGAAAAAATCAATGAGTTTGCCATTTGTGCTTGCTGCAAGACTGTCAAGACTTTGTACCAAAAAGAAACTGTCAACAGGCGACGAGTACAAAAATAAATTTTTTCTCAACAACAAAATTTTTTCTTTGACGAAAAACTTATTTTCTCATCAACAACATTTGTTTCACTCAAAACAACTCTATACTTGGCTTTAGACGTTAAGGCGAAAGGCGCAATTGTCTAAACAAAAATTGACTTAAAATAAAAAAATTGTTACTTAAATAACGGCAACATTAACAATATTATGCTATAGACTTTTTCAAAGTCAGAAATCCATTTGTTTATACTTTGTTTTAAAATCCAGTTGTTTAAGTGAAAATATTTTAAAGTTGAAAAAAAAATATTTTTCAAAAACTTTATTTAGATTTCAATATTCAATGCTCTTGGTAATTTTAAGTCAAACACTGAAAACCAAATGATCCTAGGACTTTTACTTTCCAAAAGTATTAAAAATAGAGACTTCCTCATAAAAGCAAGACTGGAATGATATTTAAGCTAAATTATTCTTCTTTTTATGAAGGCGCTGGTCTCAAAGCCACCTAGTTTTGTGTTTGGCATAAAATTAATATGAGCAACGATTTTTATTTTGACTTTTCAATGCTTTTATGAGTTCTGATCAATACAAAAATGTAAAATTTGTTTTTGATTGGAAACTCTATATCCCAGACTATAGAAATATATTGATAGTTTCTATACATGAAGATTAATGCTAAGCACGATTTGATGTCGGCCACAGTTGTTGCTTTTTTGTTCTTATCCTGTTTAGTTTTTTTTTTGTTTAAATTTAATGTATGAGTCGGCCATTTTTCTTTTTTGTTAAGTGACTTACAACTTGTAGATGCCTTATCACGATTTTTGAAGTGCATGCGTGAGGTGTTTTCCATTTTTGGTTCTTCTTTCACTTTAATTAAGTTGACAGTAAAAGAAGTTTATTTAGTTATACGGAAAATGCTATTGAATATTGATTGATTGTTTTTATTTTAAAGGTATCTTAAAGTTCGTTTTGGATTCAAGTCTTAATTTGTCAGTGAAATCAATTGAAATCTTTCGTACACTAAATCATAACTTTTAAGTTTTTGGTTAAAATCATAATGAAGAAGAAGAAATTTAAATATTAAAATTACTTCTGAATGAAATGAAAATAATTCAATTTAATAAAATAATTTAAGTTATGATAGTGGGCTCTTCAGTTAGTCTGTCCATATCCTTCTGAGACACAAATTCCCCTAGAATAATATGATTCATTGTTTATGTTAAATTGGGCTTTTTTTGTCACTTTCTTCTTTATGCAAATAATTTTTTTTTTATTTCATACTTTTTCTTTACGTTTCGTGGTAATTTCTCGACTTCATCAGGGGTAGTTTATTAAATATGAAAAACTTTTGTTACATTTAATAATAATTATTGACAGGGGATGATAATTTTTAAACTTTGAAATTTTAGCACAGCACTTTAGAAATACTTAAAAAAGAAATTACGACGAAAAGTAAGGAAAAAGTATGAAATAAGAAATTTTTATTTGCATAAAGAAGGAAGTTACCAAAAAAGCCCGATTTAACAAAAACATTCATAGTTCAAGTAATTGGTCAAATTTTTATTATTAATATGATTCATTGTATTTTCTTGCGACTTTGTTTAACATTTTCGAAGTGGCAGGGCAACTGTTACATAAAGTAATGAGATTGTGACAGCGATTTCCTTTTAGTTTCCTTTCCTTTTTAGGGGCTAGTGTCTTGGAATTAAGGACTCCAAAACTAAATTTGAGGACTTTTTGTAAATTTTTCGCATTCGCCGATGTCGAGATACACGATGTGACCTTCTGATTTTACTGTGAAGTTAAAGAAAACTCGATGACACACACTATTTGATGAACTGATTGCGTATTTCTAATTTTCTAATGATAAGTTTTTCTCTTAGATATAAAATATAAATGTTGCAGATGAGAAAATCGATTTTCAGTAAACCTGTTGGTAAACATTGAGATTCGTTACCTGAAAACAAATGACATTCATATCTATATTATAAAGATTCGCCTTAGTACCTTTCTACAACGAAAATATACCTTTGTAAGATTTTATCCTTAAATGAAGTCCTTAAAGATTTATAGATGTGCTATTGCCTTTTAAACTCAGTTAATAAATTCATCAATCTTTTGTGTCTTTAATAGCTTACACCATTTTTATAGCAGCTTCAAGGACTATAAAAAAAATATTATACTGTTCTTCAATTTATGAATTCCTATCGTGCGTTCAAATTCTCGTTATCCTTATTTCAGGTAGGTACCTATGTACCTTCATAAAGAAATAAAACTTCCACCACAGACACCGGTTGCATCCAAGTCATTATACAAATCGATCATAAATATTGTTTTTCTTTGTGTGTCTTTCTATACATATCTTTACCTTTATAACCTCCACTCTCACCAGGTGATGTTGCAAGGATGCTTCGCATAAGAAGAATAAAATATACAACAAAAAAAAAATATATCATCATGAAAATGAGAAACTTTAAATACGCTTTGGTTATTTGTTTAAGGAATAACATATTTTATGTTAAGGAATATCTACATATACCTATAAAAGAGAAGACCCGACCGCCTCTGGCGATAGCTTGTTAAAGTTGAACACAAGTCGTTAAAAAAAGATGAGGAACAAAAACAAAAAATAACTCCATCAGAATGAAAAAAAAAAAAATAATAATAATTTGATTCCGACCTTCACTTCGCTTTGGTAGCGGCATCCACCACACAACACACAGTGACTTTATATGCAAATAAATTTTCTTCTGATCCAAGTTAAATATCCATAAGATGCAAAATAAGCGACGCGGCGAGTAAAAAAAAAAAAAAAACAATCTAAAGAAGAATGCATACAAAATGCGATGCGGTGCGTTTCGGTCTTTTGACTTGCAGAGTTATGTTAAATATTTTTTTTTCATTTTATTTAGGATTTAAAGGAAAACATATGAAGTCAACAATTGGGTCGTATAAACTTGTTCTTCAAAAAAAAAAAAAAAAATAATAATATTCACTTCAAATTAACAAGATTGCTCTGCATAAACTAATTGAAGCTGAAATAAAATAATTAACATCGAAATGAACCAAAATTGGTGCATGCGTTCCTTATTTTCTCGGAGGGAGCTCCTGTTTTTGAGATATTTTGGTTAAATATGTGAGAATTTTATGTGTGGTATGAACACAATGGAGTAGGTACTTACTCAAAAATCAGCTTTTCGAAGCAGGTCCTCTGTTTGATATATGAAAAATATTTTTAAATACCAGTATTTTCACATTTTCATAGCACTTGCTCAGAGTTCTACATATATGAAGCACCCACCCTAAGGATTTGCTCCGTTTTATATATTTTTATTACACTAGTTCTATTTATTGCAGAATAAAAACTGTAGACACAATTCTAAAAATTCTGTATCTTAACCTAATTGTAGAACTGGTCTCTTTGGTAATTTTTTTTTAAATTTTTAATTTAAAAAAAGTTACTTGAAGTTGTGCCCGTTTTTCCATGAACAATATATCAATTTTTTTTACGAATCCATAATTTCCCTTTATTAATGCAAGTGAAAATGTAAGACTTTGATATAGGTTCACATAAAAAGATAAACAGAAATAAACAAAACGCAATAAATTGGAATATGTTAATTTAGAAACAATCTCTCTTTGTGTTTTGGCAATTGAAACATGTTTATTGATTAAATCACGCTTTTTAAATGAGAGTGTTGTGAAACGCAAGTATGTATAGCATTTTATTTCAGTAATTGATTTGACTTTGTTTTTTATCAAATTTTGTTTTTTATAAATCAGATTCATCCAATGTTAAATTGGTATTTTATGTTGTTGTTATAATAATTAACTTTATGTTTTTGTTGTTCTTCAAATATTGAAAACCAAATTGTATGTTTCTCAGTGAAGGAGCCACACTAAAATTAAAAAAAGATAACCAATTTCCGTTCGTTGTTTTAACATATTCACATCTTATTCCTGCTCAGTACAAGTCAATCCCATTTATTTTGAATTGAATTCATCTTCGAATATTTGGGAAGAGAACCAGTTATAGCTTTCATTGAAAACCATCATTGAAAATTTTGCCTTTCAATTTTGAGGAACTTAAACAAATAAATCACATAGGGTTTTCGTACCAAAATGAAAGTTGTTGGTTAAATATTTTTCTTATACAAAAAAATGTTTAGTTTGCTTTAACATTTTCTAATAAAATCACTTTTAGTTTTTCAATGATGAAAATCGTTTTAAAATTTAAATGAACAGCTCACATTTGTTTTCCCAAAAGTTGAACAAATTCGTTCCAATGATATGTGTTCCTTGCTCTTCCTGTTCTCGTCTGTCAGTTTTTCTTGTTCAATGTTCGACTCTAACCTCAAAGTTGGTTTTTGTATGGGGATGGAGACTGGAATTTTCAATGAAAGAAATTTTGGCTATAACCGACTTGTCAAAAAATTATTTAACCGTTTCTGATTTGTGTTTCAATGATGGATTTCAATGAAATTTATAACTGACGCCTAAGGGCCAGTTATAGCCATAAGGAAAACTCATCAGGAAAAGTTGAAAGAAACAGTATGAAATTGAATATTTCTTCCTATAGTGGTCGTTTAAAACGAAGAGGAAAAAATTATATTAGTTGGCCAACCTACCGCCAAGTTTTTCTCATTGAAATGCACACGAACATTTTTCAATTGTTTTTTTGCAAGCAGGTGTCATCAGAATAGATATTTATTTCTCACTTTGGTACTTTTTTGCAAAGTAGGGCTATGTAGTTAAGCCTTTATTTGCCATCGATAAGTGTAGCATTTGTGATAATGCACTAAATGATAACGGTGCAAGAAATCCATTGGAAGGGTTTTCCCCATTCGGTTTCCTGGTCGCTATAATTGGCGGTGCAGTGCATTTACGCCCGCGGAATTATCCTCCGCGGGTGTTAATTCCCAAAAAAAAAAAGGAATTAACCCCCGTGGGTGTTAATTCCTTTTTAAATTGGAATTAACAGCCGCTGACGGGTTTTACATAATTCCAATTTAAAATGGAAATAAACCCCATCTGGCAGGCACCTATGGTATCAGTCGGCCTGCTTTCAAAGTTTTTGTACCGAATAGTACTTTAGGTGGCCCGCTTCGCGGGTTCAAGGATTTTAACTCCCTTTTCGGGTCCTCTGTCCCGCTCACGCGACTCCGTCGCTCCGCTTAGGGTATGCTCAGTCGCCTGGCAGGCACCTATGTTGTCAGTCGGTCTGCTTTCAGAGTGTTTATAGTAAACAGTGATTTGGGTAAAAGTTTTTAAGAATCATATATGTATGAAGTTTGGGTCTTAATGCCAATTCCAAAAAGTAAAAACACCCGCGGGTTTTAGTTCCTTTTTGTGGTGTGCCTTATTACCACTTTAAAAAGGATTTAACACCCACGGGGGTGAACTATTTTCTTTTGAACAACGAAAAACGGGTAAGTTTGTAAAATTTACAAACGCATGTGGCGCTCTGACAGAAATATTCATATTCTTATCCCATTTTCATATCTCTATTTCCTTTTCCTCCTCTACTTATTACGAATCAAATTTTCATTCAAAAAATGCGCATACGAACAGAAGGAAGAGTAGAGTGCCTTTCACATGAGCTGCGAACTGCGAATTCGAATACATATTTTTAAGAATTTTAAAGATGGAATATCAATACATTTTGGTTTTACCTTTTTGTCGAAGTGAACAAACGATATTATTTACAAAATTTAAAAAATAAAACGCTACGAAAATTTGTTTTTAATACAAACAAAATTACATTTTAATATATTCTAAGAGACCAACAACAACATGATTCTGCGAACTGTCAAATGTAAATTCACGACACGATATCCACAACATCAGAACGCATTCCGAAAGCCGGCGAATAAATAGGTGAGTTCCTTTACTTTGTGCACATAAACCAACAATCTGTCAAATTTTGGAGAGCAAGGATGAAATATATTCTCAAAAATATCAAAGTTGTCTAAAAGTACGGGAACGCTAATTTACACACATTCCGTATCTACCTAATGTGCCAGACAAGTACGGCACGATGTTTAACATTCATTCTTTTACTCTTTAAATGACATTTATCTAAATTCTGAACTGTGATTTTCATTCCAAAGAAGTGTTTTCTTAGGTGAATTGAACTGAAAATCACCCAAGTGCACAGAAACAGAAAATCAGAGACAATTAAAGTAAATGAATGAATCTAATAATTCGCTCAAATTTAACCTAAGGTTTCAGACGTAACATTATTTTGATATGTGTTTGAATTTGGTTTGTTGAATATTTATTTACTGAAAATAATAACAGTAATAAATAAAATCAATTGAAATGAGTATGATTGCACAGAAAAAAATATAAAAAGGCAGCCATTGAAACTTTGGGAGTCGTTGGCGACCAAAAAAATACTCTTGCCAATGAAACGTGAAAATTCATGACCATTCGCATTCGCATTTGCAACTCATGTCTAACTGGCCGACCAGAATGGAGTCGCTGTAGAAGCCGCTTGTCGCACTGTCAAAGTTGAAATCTACGAAAATAGTATAGTTACAGCGCCTCAACGGGAAACTGTAGCTGCAGCAATCGCAGTCGCCAAAGTTGAATTATTTTCTACTGAAAGTTGACCGATTTTAATGACAGCTTATGCTACAGCGATTTTTTTCGCTAGCAGCGACTTGCATTGGGGCCTATTGATAGTCGCAGATAGACCCAGGTTTAAATAAACTACAGTTAAAGACAATTTTGGATCAATTAATACAGACCGATTTTAATTACAAATTGACGGTTTTATATTTTTATACGATAGTTAACTTGGTATACTACACAAATAGCTTCAAATATTTTGATAAATGATAAACTTAAAAAAATAGAATTAAGGTGCGAAAATTCAACTAAACCTATGATTAACTTAGACACAGCTCTAAAATGACTATGAATACGCTCCATTGTGTTCAAGGGGTTGATTTTATTTGATTTGATTTATTTACTTTAAAATTGCCTGTGCCATAAAAATATAATTTTTGTAGAAAGCACAGTTAGGAACTTCAGCATTTTAGAGAGTAAAATTTACGTATGGATAAAACAACTACATAATATTGGGCACGTTCAATACAAAAACATGACAACAGCTGAAAATAAAGTAGGTACTTAAATTTTGTCGTTGAACGCAAAATTATATGAAATGTCAGTTTTGTATGGAGAGCCTTTTTTTTTTTGTATAGAAAAGCTGTCGGTCGGCTGAATTTTCAGTTGGGAATATCTTGCTGAAAATTCAGATGAAGCTTAATTAAACTTCACTAAACCTAACTGAATGTCAGCTTACTTTTTATGACAGCTGGGCAATCAGAAACTCCATCTAAAAATAAAGCACTTCAAAATTTGATGCGTTGAACGCACGGATTGTCTTTGTTTTACTGTCACGGAAATTTCGAGGTTTTGATTCTTTTCAAATAATGATATTTTGAAATTGAGAATTTATTAGGTTTCGAAACGGCACTCTCTTTTTGAAAAATAAAAACCGGTAGAAACAAAAAAAAAAAAAAAAACAATAAAGCAGCGAAGCTATTTCAAAAAATTACTATAACCACAAAAAAATATAAATACAAAAAATAGTTTCACGTCGATTTTGTGTTTAACTCACCATATTTTCCATTTCTTGTATTGTTAATTTGAATTCCTTAATTTTAACATGGTGTTGAGATTATTAATGTGACACTCTGATTATATTATATTGAGCAACCTGAAAATAAAATAAAGAAAATATTTAAATTAATAAAATATAGTTAATATTTAAATACAAATTACAATTTAAATCCTTCAATTGAAAATTGACCAGTTTATTCAAATTTTCACTTCATTGTCATATTTTTTTACTTAATTTTATACAGAAAATCGTTAAATCACGAAGCCTTAATTTATTAATTTCAAAAATTAAAATGAAAAATTATACAACATTTTACCTTCAACTAAGAATTCAAAAGACATAATAATTTTTCAGTACAAACATTTAAACCTTATTTTCTTTTTAATAATCATCGGTCTTTGCTTCGAAACAAAGCCAAGGTAGGTTTAACAGCAATGTCTGTTGCTATGTATAATTAACCTTGTTTTAACCGCTGTTCAAATAATATTACAACTTTTTATCTCAAAAAGTTGCTCATAAAAATGTGCTTCTTGTTTGAACACAGCGGTCTTTTTACTCAAAATTTTAAGATCCTATTCTAACAACAAAAACACCAAAAATGCAGAGTAAAGAAACACAAAATAGTAAAGCTTAATCAAATTTATTTGAACAGTATTTTATTTTTTTTCTGTTTAAGTCAGCACTGCCAACACGCTTTTTGGTGAAGTTATCTAGCATTTTAAAAAAAATAAAAGAAGCCACCGAAAAATTACATAGAAGCGCATACAAAAACCAACAACGAGCGATAACCAATTATATTATTGTCTACCGCTTATTTACAGAAAACAGTTTATCTATAGGTTGGTCTTGGTCCCTCGCTACCTTAGCGGGAATAAAACAACTAGATCAACAAATAAATCGGCATCTTTGAAATAGATATAAACATCGTCATCACCACAACAGAGTGCAAGTGTTAATAATAATAATTATTATCTTCCAAACCAAGCATTAAATACTTTTTCTCAAACGAAATAGAAAAAAAAAACAAGCTCCTAAATAAAATGGGTTTTAAACGCATGTGTTTCGTTTTTGTTGTTGTTGTTGAATATCTTATCTAGATATTTGTGTTTTACAAACATGGCGGACTATTTAAAAGGACAAAACATACATACATAATGAATTAAACAAGATCCAGCGATATCCCCTCATCAACAAAAATGATACAAAAAAACTCTCTACCTTTATTAAAATTAAAACTCGCAATATTCGAGACTTACCAAATAACAAAAAAATCAACGAGAAAATATATACCCGAAAATCACCACAATCTGTCCATCTTTGGGGATGCATTGCATCTGCAGGCATTAATTTTAATTAATCACCCATCGTTTTTTCATCTGTCGTTCACGACATAATACAAAAAAAAAAAGACTAACTCTAAAACAAATACCGAAAAGAGTTAAAAATACAAAACGAAATAAAAACCGTGTACACAAAAGATACAAAAATAATATTCCCGAACACTCAAGTGTCTCCCAAATCATTGTCTGTGATCTTGGTTTTTGGGGAATTTTATTGGTAAGAACCAGCGTTGCCAATTTAAGAATATTTTTTTAAAATAAAATTATTGCAGAAGTTTGTATGATTTATGGCACTTTAAATATATCTGCAAAATTTTAACGCTAACTACTGACGGATTCTGGAATGCTGTATAATATAAAAGTGTGTGTGTACAGTAAGTATGTTATGTGGTAGCTTAACGATTGGGGCGCTTAAGGCATATTATGGAAAATTATGGAACTACATTAAGTAACTAGTTTTTAATATTTGAAATTTACAAAATTATGCTCTTCTTTTGTTTAATGGTGTGTTTTTCTTTTTTTAATGGTTCAATTTTCGACTCCGATAGTCGCTTTTTTCCAACAAAAGTAGCAAAATGCCGAATTTGTGCGGTTGGTAAGGAAAATTAGAACCGATAGCTGGCGATGGAGTCCAGTTATTAACTAATTTTTAACCTATAGACCAAAATGACTGATACTAGGAATATTTATTGGTTCACAATCTGTACAAGATAGCTGGCGCTGTAGACGAGTTATAAAAAGATTTTATTTATAGAGCAAAATGACTCATATTTACAATAATTGTTTTTTAAGAGCTTAAAAATAAAGTCACTTAATCTGAAACCAATATTTGTGGAGCAAAATTACTCATATTTATAATAATGGTTGTTTAGTACCAACAAATAGAATCACATAATCAGGATGATATAGGTCGCGCTGCAGTTGAGTTATTAACAAATTCTATATTTGTGAAACAAAATGACAATAATGGGTGATTTAGAGCTTCAAAATAAAATCACAAAATCTTAACCCGCTAGTTGTCGCTGTGGTAGAATCATTTTACAAATCTATATTTATTGAGCAACAGACTTTTATTCAAAATATTAAATGGATTTAGTTTCAAAAAAATATAAAAAAATTAACGTGGATTAACCTTAAATGAGGAACAAACAAACAAAAATATTATTGCGTAAGCATGCAATAATTTAAATATCTCTAACAATGCGGCTCCATTAGCGATATTTGAGGCAATGGAAAATGCATTGGCAATGGCAATTTATTACTTGCGTGGGGGCACTTGATTGCTAGGCATTTTCAGTTAAATTCGCTGTTATTGCGAATATAAAACTTTAATTCAATTATTTTTTCACAGGTTCTCATATTTCACCTTTTATTTCAAAATGACGGAGAAGTTATTCAAAATCGGGAAATCATTTTGGGAAAGGCAAAACGTCAAGATTTATGGCCTCGGCAAAGGAAAGCATAATAATTTCTTTCCATCTTCCGGTCAACATTGTGATTGCAATTGCCAAAGCGTCTCCATTGGCATTATTCAAGGCAATGGCAATAAGCACCGCAATTAACTGCCTCAAATATTGCCAATGAAATTCCTGGGTAAGACCAATGATAAAAACGTGGTACACTGGGGGGTATACGCATGTTTCTTGTTTTATGGAATTTTTAATCAAAATGTAATACATTTTTATCTGTGCACACGCGTTAATGCCGCCAGAAGGTGCTGTAGTCAATTTTCTCCTAAATAAATTTTAACCAAAAAATGTTTTTTTTTTTAAATGTTCGTATTAGCCCGAATAAAGTTTGTATGGAAAGAAAAATTGGAAAAGTTGCTCAGAAATTTCGAAAAAAGTGGACCATTCCAAGATCATCACCGAAACTAAATCCCCGATTAAAAAAAAATCATTTGCGTTTTAAAACGTAATATTTAGGGGACGGGCTCAAAGAAAGGCTTTAGGATTAGATGTTTTACAAATCAAAGCTATTCTTAGGGTAAAATGGGGTTAAAAGTAAAAACATTTTAAAAGCTTCAGATGGTCTGATGGTGCCATAGTCAAGTTATTGGCAAGTTCTATTTTTAAAGAGCAAAATGACTCATACTCTTAATAAATGTTGGTGCAGTGCCAAAAGAGATTGCTAGTGTTTTGTTTGAGTTCAGTTAGTACAAATAAATTTTAAAAATTATTCACTTAATTGACTGCGAATCAAAAAGAAAGAATATTTTAAATGAAACTTATCACTTTTATTTTTGAATTGCTTTGCTCTTAGCCCGCTTTAAAGGGGGGGGGGGGTGTTTAGCATTTTTGTGGTTCAGGATTTCAGGAATTTAATTATTGTAGACTTTGCTTTGCAGAATTTTCAAAATTGAAGAATTTTTAAAACCTTAATTTGCTGATTCAACAAGAGAGCAAAATATGGCATTGTCCTATAAAATAAGTTTCTACAAATTCATAATGTTTTTCTTATTAATTTCATCAATAACCTACAAAATTAGAAGGATTTGAATAAATGACAGGGGATTATTCCTGTCGCTTAAACTTAAATGCATTTGGTAGTCTTTTGAAGGCAAAGTTAAGTTGGCAACGTTGTTAGGTAAAGAATAAGGTATGTCAAAAAAAAAAATCTTCTTAGCCTTTGTCTGTGTGTTCTTTTCCACAGATACTTTTTGGCATGAATAGTTTTGTTCTTTTATTTTTCATTTTAAGGTTTTGTATTTGTTCATCTGAAACCTTGTTCAGATCGAAGAATAATTAATTTAAATCGTTTGTCGAATGAAAATGAATCCGAAATGAAGATTTTTTTTTTGTGTTGTGTTGTTAGCTCGTTTATGGGAGAATCTTCATTGGAAATCAAGCATCAGACAGAATATATCTTGAAACAGTGTGATGATGTCGTGTGTGATGCCTATCCCTATGCGACGACGACACGACGACGAGACAACCATGAACCATATATTAACAAAAGCATGGAGCTTTGTCATTTTCACTCTCCCAAATGAATAAAATAATCATTTTGATTTTTTTAACGGTGGCGAGGGACCGAGTAATTTATAATATTGTATCTAGATATAAAAACAAGCCTATAGCTACTTAGGTTGTTCTTAAATATGTTGTGTTTTTTTTATTGTTAATTTAATTTTTTAAGAATATAAATGTGTGATTAATTAAAATTTTAAATGAGGTAACGAAAATAAAACGTTTAACAAAAGCAGATGCAATAAAAAAAAAAAACAACAATATAATATAAACTGGAATAATTTATTGAATGTATTTGATATTGTCCATAATTTTTTCACGTTGATTTTATTAAATGATTGTAATAAAATTTTGTTGCCAAAATAACACGAAAATAAATTAAAAAAATACAACGATATAAATTTTAAATTAACATTTTGTGGGTTTGCAATATTTTTTTCGATTTTTTCTGAGAATCGATAGTCTGTGGGAGTTTGTTTTTGTATATATTATTACATATTTATTGCTTATGAATAGTCATAAAGTATTGTTTGTTTGATTTCTTGGAATTTGACACAGTTTAATATACAAGACTAGGTATAACGATGTGTCGGTAGGAAATATCTGTAAAAGCGATTAAAATTTAAATCAGTTTTTTTTTTTGATTATATTACTATAGATAATACAGAATACTGATGTTCTTGAATAAATTTATAGGTACTTACCTATTTTCATTCAAGTTTTTATTTTTTTTTTAAGTGTATTTGAGGGAGTTAATTCGATATGGCTATTTGTTTAGTTGTTGTTGAATTTAATTTATTCAAACTAAAATAATGCATTCTACTCTGTATCCAGTTATTGAAAGGAAGTGGGAAAGTCAATTGAATTTTCAGATGAGAGCGCCAATGATATTTGCATGAAATTTTGTATTTATTAACGTTTTTATTAGTTTTGTTTGTTGTAAAAGAATGTGGAAGTAATTATTAATGTTCGATAGCTAGTTTGCAAAACGATATATCTTGGAAGCATGTTCACAAAAAGTTTGTATAAACGTAAGGTTACAGGTAGCTAAAAAAAAACATGATTTTCCTTTCACAGATTTTTAAATGAGGAAAATAAAATTAAACGTTTGTGAACAAAATAAAGAGGCTGGATGTGGAAAACATATGGTGCGATAAATAAACTTTAATGGGAACATCATTATTTACTTGAGAAGTAAACAAAACATATTTTATGTTAAAGGTGGGTTTAAGTCCATATAAATGCAGACACCTTGCTGTATGTTTAAATGATATGTTTTAAACTGTTTGAGTTTGAATAGAAAAACTCTAGATTATTCATTAATACTCAATGTCAAACACCATCAAGAGCAGCGCTAAAATATCTAAAATATCATAAAGAGGTGATGTTTTAAAAAGGAGTTAAGAGTAATCCTTTCAAATACAGCTCATGATTGAAACCTAAAGGTTAAAAATAAATGCTAAAAAAAAAACAATATAAAATGGTCTTTTAAGTAAAAAGGGGACAATATTAATACGTGCAATAGGCGAACTTGTTAATTTTCAAATATTCTCTCTCAAAAAGAATTGAGAAATTTATCGAAAAACAAGTGGGGGAAAGGTTGGGACAGTGAGAAGCCCGAACAGTGAGACATTTCATTTTCTAGCTTCCCAGAAACTTGCACAGACATTTCGGTGCAGACAATAACGTTTCTTTTCAATTCCGCAACTTTTATTTCTGTTCCGAACAACACCCAGTTGCGCGTGTGCTCTCAGTGAGCAAAGAGTTTTTTTTTTTAATTTGTGTAGCATCTTCAAATATTTAGGTAAGTGAGACACTTTTTTTTATTGGCTTGTTATTATGTGTTGTTTCAATATACAAACAAAAATCTGCGGTATTCTTTCTAGATTTGTATGCAAAAAAGTTTTTCATAAAAATGATAAAAATTAAACAGTGAGACAGATTCAAAGGTCGAACAGTGAGACATGTCTTTTCTTATCTTTGCTTCTTTTATTCAACATAAAAATATTTTTTATTTATTTTTATTTGTATTGCAACAAAATTTCTTAAAGAAAGAAACAAATGAAAAGTATGAATTTATTTAATTTATTAAAAACTTATTTAAGGAATAATGTGAACTGAAATGTGATTTTAGGTATTTTTTTTTATCTTATACTTTGATATGTTTTTTGTTGTTTTTGTTCCTATAAATTAATAAATAATATGTTATTTTGCTGTCCCACTGTGCGCCCTACGCTGTCTCAGTCTTCGAACTCCCGCCGAACAGTGAGACAGTTTGACCTTCTATACAACAATTTTACTCATAGGAAAGTTATTTTTAATTTTTTCAATGAAATTTGTATAGCAAAATGTAGGGGAAATATGTCGTAAGATACCATCAAAAATTCTTTTTCATAGCTCAAAAGAATTTGGAATTATAACCGTTTGAAGAAAAAGTGTCTCACTGTTCCAACCTTTCCCCTAGTGGAAATAGTCATGTTTTAAAATCAGCATAACAAAATTATCATAGCTTTATTAAGACATAGTTAATTCTAATTAATTAATTAATTGGGTGGCACAATGTTCGTGAAGAACCAGGACCTAGTGACTAACAACTCGCAACCATTCCTGTGTGCGCGTTTCGACAGGAATAGAAGGGACCTACAATTATATGCCGAATCCGAACGTCTAGACGAGAAGCACACAGAGTTAATTCACTCTCCACAAAACTTAAATTCACTATTAGAAATAATAAATTAATAAAAATTACATTTAAATTTCAAAAAATCAATTCTTGATTGATGATTTAAAAATTGGAGCTTACTGTCAAGATTTATTATAGAATAGGTAAGAAATCCAAGTAGACAGAACCTTATGAATGGACAATGGCGCTATACATTTTCTATATTGAATAAATATAATGACATTGCACTGTGTCATATTCAATTTTAGAAACATCTCGCAGCATAAAAATAACTGATATATAATTGATGGCAAATTTGTTAAAATCTTAGTGGCATAAGAATGTCAAATTTGTCAAAATTTAACAATCAAAATACAATAATGATGATCGTTGTAACACTTAAGTTACATAGCAATATTTTACCAACTTGAAATTTCCGACAGCCGGAAAAAAATTGTCAATTTTTTTTAAATATACAAATTTAGGTACAAAGGGTTAAACACGTTAGTGCTTTGAATGTTGAACAATTATTTTAATTATTTTTAGATTTTCAGCAATATGTATTTAGTTATTACTTGTCCCCTGCAAATTATAAATAGGTTTGAGATCCAAATCAGTGGAGGTCTGGGTTCACTTTTTTAGGGCTACTGCCTCTTGCGAGGAATTGACGAATCCTCCGATAGTATCACTTATCATGAATGAGTGCTTCTCGTCGTTCGGATTCGGCACACAATTGTAGGTCCCTTCCATTCCTATCGACACGCGCATACAGGAATGGTTGCGAGTTTTTATTCACTAGGCCCTGATTCTTCACGAGCAGTTCCGTCACCTAATTTATGTATTTATTTATTTTTTGAAAACCTAACTCGAAAACCGTTAATCCCGGAAACTCAACATTACAAAAGTCTATACAAAAAATAAATCCCGAAAACCCAACATTTCAAAAGTCTATACAAAAAAGAAAACTAAAAATCCAGAAAACTCAAAATATCGAAAGACTACAATGCAGAAAATCCAAATTCCCGAAAAAAACAAATTTCAGAAAACTCAAGATCTAGAAAACCACATCCCGAAATAAAATTTAAAAAAAAATCAGTTGAGAATCAGTTGAAAGTTAAATTTTGTTTATTATGTAGTTGTCTTTTATATTGACAGAAAATTAGTAACAAATTATTTCTCATTTGCGCAATGATTATTTTTATATTATTCTATTTTTGGTTTTGGCGATTTGAGATCGGCGAAACTTCGTCTCTTGAGACTTCTGTCGGATTGTTTATAGACATGAAGGTAGAAGGTATTGAACTAAATCTGATAACCATCATTTAAAATAGCGACAAAATTAATTAAAAATCACTGAGAATTTTGTACGAAACGTTAATACATTGTAAATTTAAACAAATGAAACAAATTTTCGAGATCACATTGTATTGAAGTGAGGAAAAAGCGAAATAAATATTCATGAAAAGTTTCAATATTGCAAGACACTATTGAAACAAGAAGTATAGAAGTAAAGATCTATTCTTATTCAACATTAAAACTTGGAAGTGACATCACAGTTCGACCAAGTAATTCTTGATATGTAGTGACACGCGCTGCATCTTTGTGCCTTGAAGTTTCTGCTCAAAATTTAAAGCAATTATGGTATCATGAAGCTGTTCCCAATATACAAAGTTTATATTTGCCCATTGATTTTAGTTTTTTTTTTCTATATTTTTTCGCATCCCACAGCTCTCTTTTTTGATTACATTTTAAATAATTTTTTAATCATGTAAATAAATGTTGCCAAATATCGATAGCAAACATTGCGAAATATTCATATTATACGGGTTAAATGAAAAACCAAATGAAAACTTACGATTTTTTATTTACGAGACGAGACAAAATTAATTTTGAACGTGGCGGGGCTGTGAAATAATATAAGCGAAATCAATTTTCAAGAAAAGACAATTTCATCCCTTAAATAATTTGTATTGCCTAGATAAATTAAATTTGTTGTTTGCAGACATAATTTGAAAAGTTTCGTGTCATTTTTTGCGAGATCAATCAATTTCTTATACAAAAAGTAAGATGGCAGGTTGATTTCTTTAAATAATAAAAACGAATCTTTTAAAAGTTTAAATCGATTTTTCATATTTTTTGTATCCAAGCTTATCCAACTTTTGTTTTCTTCAAGAGAAAAAATAACTTAAAATCCTAAAAAAAAAATCTAAATTTGATATTACCTCATATCGCTCACCAACAACAGTCACCTGCCAAAGTTTTTCAACTAACCACAGAATAGGAAGAAAACACAAAAAAAAAAATGAACTCCATTTAACCACCCAATTAATGTTGGTGTTTTATACTTTCATCGCACTAAAGTCCATTAAAATGTTTCTCCACTTAAACTAACAAAATTTCATACATATATACCATGTTCAGGATAAATATATACATTTATAAAGTCATTTTAAGCTAGTTCTAGTTTATATGTATAAAAACTCGTTTACGTATAAGGAGCTATAACTCAAACAGGATTCTGGTGACACCAGAGACACAAGGACTTTTTATGTGTTGTAGAAATATGTAGATATACAGTACGGGGGATAGATGGTCCGACATAGTATAGACTCTATAGCTTTAGTTCCCCAAACGCAGACGGCAGGCGTGGGACATGTCGTTTCCAATAACTTTTCGACATCACAAAATTTTCCTCTTTTTAGTCTCTTCAACAGAATGAAGTGCTCCTATAGTATAGAGTTGGAGTTTGAGTTTGTTTTTCGCATAGTATAGGTACCTACATAATAAAGACCAAGTTTGGTTACACTAATGACACGTAAAATGAAGTACCCATAGGTTATAAAATTCCATCTAGCTTTGCAATGAGCTATAAAATGTAACCGACACCAACTCAAATCACATACTATAATGTAAGTATGGTATGTATATAAATTTCTATATGATGGGGACATTATGTGGGTGTGTTTTCAAGTATATAGTGGGCACACAAAGCTCAGTGTAATTTAAACGAGTATCGAGATTGTGAGACCACCTCTATGAATTTAATTAACTTCTCTATACCTCTCGTCCAAAGATTCCGAACAAAGTAATCAATTATAAGTTTTTTTTTTTTGTTTGTTTGTTTTGTTCTACTCTTTATTTTAGAAACATTTTATTTAAAATATCTCATACACAACAACAACCGCCACCCGCTTGGTTAGCTAAATTGGTGATCATTTTTCATTTTGTATCATTTTAATTTAAATGCAATAAAAAATATACGCACTCACTCCTCTTTTAATAAAACCTTAACGATATGGTCATAAAGAAAATAAATGAAACAACAAAAATAATAAAACCAATGATGGAAGAACCCCCTTAATGAGGAATCCAATGCTAACCTGTATCATATTCCTTCAGAATTTCCTTACCAAGAAAAAACCATACCCTCAAGTTTCAACCAATAAAATAAAATCATAATAATAATAAAAAAAATGTTGACAATGTTTGTATGTTTTATTACGCACACAAAACGGTGATATATTACAGGTAGGTATATATATATAGGTACTTTAACAGAACAACCTGTCCTATGGTTATTTCTCACGATTTTGGTCAAACGCGAATTGGCAAATAAAATTCCCTTATTTTCTTCGTTGCTTTTTTTTTTAGATTTACGATCGATTTATAACCGAAATGATTGTCAATTTTTACTGCGTGCCATAGAATAATAGAATGAGTTTGGAAAAAAAAAAAACACTCAAACAAAAATATAAATACGATTCGAATGAATTTACATATAAATTCAGGTATAACACCATCATCAGTTAAAGTGGATGTTGTAAAAGGATATAAAGAATATTTATGGGACTTTTACTATATTGACATTGATTAGAATGATGGATTGGTTTTACAAATTTAAAGGTAGATAATTTTGTACATAGGTAAAGTAATAATAATTTGAAGATAGAAGGGGATAAACGCACACTACGCGTAGTTACGTTAAGTGCAGCGAGGTACATATGTAAGAAAAATCTTGAAATCAGTAATTAGATAGCAACTTAAACCCCTATTGATAAAAACCAATTGAATATGAATCATCTTTAATCTTTAATTGCCTCTCTTTTGACATTTCTCGGTGGAACACATTTCTTGTGAATGGGTTGTGAACGTTTGACGTTTGAAACCACAATGCCTGCACAGGTGCACATAGCTGTCAAAGCTTCACCCCTTGTGAAAGAAATCTCTTCACTTTGTTCTTCATACGGCTTCACGAGCACCTTCATGGGTGAACAAAAAGTCATAATTTGTATTGATTCATCACGAGATGATTCACTAGGTCTTAAGGCTTACTGGGTTTTAAGGCTTAGAACGTGTTGAAGTGAAAAGAAATGTATATGTGGTCTCCAACACAACATATGGCAAAAATAATCATTGAAGTGTCAGAAATTACAAAAAAAAGTACTCATGTAATTAATAAGGTCCGTCAAGCTGCTAATTAATTCTGTGCGAACAAAAAGAGTGGAGACTTTAGAAGAGACTTTCTCCAAATAATCTGCTACAATTAATGATTTCACTCATTGAACGTACTGCGAAATAAAAAGCAAAACGATAATTTTCGTTTATGATTTCGTGCTTGATGCTTATACTAGAAGTTTTGAGAAATCTCTATATTCGCATATAAATTAATTGCCTGGGCCATTAATTGTGTGTGAAAAATGACATTTGGATTTGTTCTTGTTTTTTTTTTTTGTTGTTTCTTTTATTACAGCATGGCTTTCTTTGATTTGTTTCGTTGTTTTTTACGTTTATTTGTTGTTTTATACGTTTGCAATTTGTGAAATTCTCCATGAATATTTGGTCCGTGTGTTCTCGTAAGCATTTCTTTGTCTTTTTGGAGACCACAGGAACATTTCTTTCTCATCACCAGCGTACTAGGCTTTAAACCATATTGTTTGGAAAAGTCTCCACTCTCTTTTCGCACAGAATTAACTCATCGGACCAGGAATTGTGTTCGAAAAAAATGACATTTGGATTTGTTTATGTTTTAATTTGTTGTTTCTTTCATTAAAATATAAATCGTGAAACTCTCCATAAATATTTTCCGCTGTGTTCTTGTAAGCATTTCGTTATATTGTTTGAGATCTGCGAAACATTTCGTTTAGCATCATATCAATAACAAATTCTTATTCGTGAATTAACTTTTGATTGGCATTTAAAATATTAAAGTTCCCTCCTACAGACTAGTACGCTGCTGATGCAAAACCAAATTTTCCTGTGGTCTCCAAAAAGACAACGAAATACTTACGAAAACACAGCGGAAAAATATAAAATAAAATTGAATGAAAAAAAAATCAAACAAAACCTGTGCTGTAATGAAAGAAACAAGATATAAGAACACGAAAAACCCCAAATGTCATTTTTCCGAACACAATTAATGGTCCGGGCAATTAGTTCTGTGCGAAAAGAGAGTGGAGACTTTTTAAAACAATCTGGTATAATTATCAATTTCAATGGTCAAACGGCGGATCACAAAACTTTAAGCAATTTTTTCTTAAAGCAAATCTTGGCAAAGTAGAATGGCTGTGTTCAAAATTTAAGATGTTAAGGACAAACATAAATTGTGAAGTTGGCGTTAAAAAAAAAAACAGAAGCATACTCAAAAAAAAAAATTAAAATACCTTGTCTAATGTTCAGTAGGTTGGGTACCTACCTTGTTAAAAATATGTTTCCCATCAGAAAAACTCAAAACTTCAAACTCAAACCCTTTATGAATTTATTCTGATAAGCCTACCTAATTAATACGTGTCGCCGTCATAACCATAATCATCACATCAATAACTCAAGAAAGAAAAAAAAAAAGAAAGGAATAAACAATTCAAATGATAAAGCCTTCTATAAAGTTCAATAGACTTAATACTTTGAGCACTTTATTTTCCCTTATAACCATAATTGTGATCATTTTGTAAAACAACCCAAATGAACATTTGTATTTCATTACAAAAAAAAAAATTCAATGAAATCGTTAATCTTTAAATAAATGTTCTCGATTAGTAAGTTGTTCACTTTTATTCTATTCACTCTCTCTCCCTCTCGCTCAGATATTAAAAAAAGAAAACAATAATTTTCCGTTCTTTACACGTGTTTTTATTTTTCTATTTCATAAGACTCATCATCAGGAGAAGATGGGGTTTACGTTTCCTGCTTCACTCCTTTTAACCAATATATAGGTGGCCAATTATGTATCTTATACTCGTAGAATGTATAGTATGTAGGTATATTGAGAAACAGTTCATCGCTGATCGTCATAAATCATCATCAGTTTATATAAAACGTGAATAGCAAACAGACAAGCGCATATGATGAAGAAGAAACGCAACACATGTCATCTACAGGGTGTTTTAAAAGTATTGGATAATCAATGAAAATCCTAAAGTGGGCTTTAGGTCAGATTTTGTTAATTCTTATTTTATTTTAAATGTTGTGACGTTTCGGGTGTGTTTACACTCTTACACACCCGAAACGTCACAACATTTAAAATAAAATAAGAATTATCATTTATTGTTATTTTTCAATACGAGATTTATCTTATATTTTATGTTAGTTAGTCGGAGTTAAACCCAAGTGAATTTTTAAAACAATCAACTAAGATCACCAGTTTACTCTATCTGAATCAGCTCAGAAAATTATTCTGGTAAGCTTTTTCTGGGATCAGGTAACAGGTATTTCTGGCAGGCGTGTCAAAAATCTGCATTTTGTTGCCAAATCGAATTACGTGACAATGAGTGATTTTTATAGTACTGCCTTCTCAATTTCGATGGTGAAACTTCAAATTTTCATATTATCGCACTTTGAATTCGATTGATTTTCGATGACCAAAATTCAAAGTTAATCTTCTTAACTAATACTACGTTTCCACCAGACACTACACCGAGATTTAGCAAGATTATCACAAATCTCATTGAAATCTCAAAGATTTACCATACGAATTTTAATCTCCTCAAATGAAGATTTCAAATAAAACTCATTCAAATCTACTTAAAATCATCAGTTTGTCAAATCAAACAAATTTTTTTTTTTCTGACAATAATTGTGAAACCAACCCATTTAAGCGCCATTTTTGTCTATTGACAGATGGAAATGAAAAATATAAACTGTCTATCTCACTTCCACTTCATATCAAAAAAATGAAACAACATTTGAATGTTTTGACACAATCCTCGTTTTGATCTTTTTGTGCAGTGGATTAGGTCCAATCAGCGTTAAAACATGTGTGTTTATTTTATATGACATGCTTGAACCTATAACCCTAGTTGAACCACAGTCAATCCACTGAAATCAGTAGGTAAGTTCAAATCTTAATCTGCGAATTAAATCAGTTGTGAAATGAAAAATCGACCCTAACTTACTCTGATTTAACTCAAAGTTAATTTCTGCACTAGAAATAACTATATGTATAAGTTTACTAATTTAAAGGTCTCAAACTATTTTTTCCAATTGATTTATTAATTTTCAGTTAAATTATAGAACACCCTGTATTCGATCATATGAGTTTAATCATCTAACAAAACCGATAGTTGTTTGATTTGATATTCGGTGGGAAATAATAACTAACAACATGAGTTTATTATTATTGGTGTCTCTTCTTTTTGATATACCTTACCTACTACACCTTTTCTCTTGTCTTGTTTTCTTATTATTGTTTTTTTTTTTTTTTTTGGATTTGGTGTTTTGTAATTTTTTTGTTGATAAAAGAAAGAGTTGCTGTTCATTGGAATTGCGTATTTTGTGTTTTTTTTTTGTGTTATGTTTTGTATTTGATATCTTCTTAAGATTGATTATTGTTTATTATGAGCACAATTAATCAGGTGAAATATACCGAGGTTTTAATTTTTTGCCTTGAATATCAATTCTGCTTGGGCGGGAAGATCATAAATCATTTTTTTCTATTTTTTAAAGATTGAGAAACAACAAATTAAAAACAACAACAAAAATATGAAAACTATTGAAAGTACACTATGATGATGGTTTAATGGATTTCTTTTAGAGATTGAGAAATTATGGAATCTTTTAAGAAGATTTTTTTATATTTTTTTTGGAGATTTTTGTGCAATTTATTGTGGAAATAAGTGCGAAATAAAATAAGATGTAGGTTAATAGGAATACCAACCTAGTTGTGGACCCAAATAAAATTACTCTAAATCTACACTTTGAAACTTCTTAAATAAGAACCATGGGACTATGCAATCAATTTCCTGAATCGAAAACACATGATTTTAAGTAAAAAAAAACACGGTTTTTCATAAAATATTTTCTAAAATTAAGGAAATTTGGTAGGGGGGTCTATTTCGCTCCGTTTAGCCGGGAGGGGCAATTTTCTAAAAAATAAAAAACTTAAAACAGAAGAAAAATTATTTTAAAACAACGGTAAAACTTGCATTGCCCTGGCATACCTTTTTGGAAAGCCAGAAATCTCTTCTTTAAATTTAATTTTAAATTAAGTTGCGTTTGTGAATAGTTTTTAGAAAATTAATTTTCAACTCGAAATTTTGAAAAAAAAAATAAAAAAAAACTTCAAACTAATTATTTCAAAATTTTATGTAATTAAGTATAATTTTCGTTTTTCACAATTCAGTGCTCCCTCTCATACGATTTTTTTCTTGTCTTAACCTAACTTACTCGTTACAGCTTTTTGGTCTCTAAAAATTTAAATATTGCAAACAATACAATTTTAGAAACTTTCGTATATCATTTTGCAAGGATTTACTTTTGTATGAACCCTGAATTTTACATAAAAAGAACATGAAGTTCTAGGAATTGCTGAAGTCCAAAATGCCAGAAAAAAAGAACTTCAGAAAAATAACTCCATACATACGAAGATATAAGGTAGGTAGGTATACGCACAACGGCTCATGAAAAACCAGGGTCTAGTGACTAACAACTCGCAACCAGAAAAAAAGAACTTCAGAAAAATAACTCCATACATACGAAGATATAAGGTAGGTAGGTATACGCACAACGGCTCATGAAAAACCAGGGTCTAGTGACTAACAACTCGCAACCAGTCCTTTTGACAGGAATGGAAGGGACCTACAATTTTATGCCGAATCCGAACGGCTAGACGAGAAGCACTTATTCGTGACAAGTGATACTCTTGGAGGATTTGCCAATTCCTCGCAAGAGGCAGTAGCCCTGAAAAAAACTTTTTAGTTTTTAGGTGGACGAGGCTGGGAAGCGATCCCAGACCTCCAGCGTGACAGTCAAACGCACTAACCATTCCGCTACGGGCTACTTCTATATAAGAATAAGATATTGCCTTTAAATATCTATGTATGCTCCAAATAAAATGCTTCAACCAAAATTATCGCCTACAACAGCCATTAAGATAAAGGTTTGTCCCCATTGTCCATTCCTAAGTCGTTTGATTAATGATTACTCTTCTCCATTTGATAGATAAACTCCCAATGGACATGGGTTAACTTTACTTTTGTTTTGTTATTATTAAAAATAACTATCTAGTTAAATTAATACAAATATACCTACCCATTTTTAAAGTAATTAAGGCGTAGGTGGGCAAAATAAAATGTAAAACAAAAATGAACCTCTATCTAGTTATAACCCTCCATTTAGGTTAATTAGATTCTAAAAATAAAAAAAAAAAAAACAAACCTAAAATTATTCTACACAATTTAAGCAAATTCACCCAAGTGTAATTTTGCATATCTACCCATGTATAATATACAGAAAAAGGGTTATATTTCGAAAAATATCATTAACAATCCAATTCCAACGAAATTCTGGTCAAAAGGTAACCAAATTACACCAAAGTCATACCAACCATTAAATTTTGAATTTTTTTTTTTGTATAAAAGATGCAAACAAGTTGAAAGAAGATGACAAAAATAAAATATGTAGATATACAAAAATAAAAAAAAATAAAAAAAAAAATATTCAGGGAAACCAAATAACATGAAAAAAGGGTGTCACGTTACGCATAATTTATTTTTATACCCAAGTACCTATATAGTATAGGATTTTCTATACGCACAAACCAGTATGGATTTACAGGGTGATTCAGCAATAAAAAAAGGTAAACACAGTATAAGAATTGATTATGCATTTAAGAAGATTTAAATTTGGCAAAGGTGTTCCAGCAGCTGAAGAGATAATTCCAAAATTAGATAATGTAACGAAGAATTTATTGGTAATGAACAAAATAATTACATACTCTTTATTATACATATATGGCTCGGCGAACCCCACAAGTGGAACCATAGGTGAAGCAGTTGAGTGGGAGAGTTGTAGTCGCCTCGAGATCCTGACAATCGCCGGTAAAATGAAGTAGAAGAAGAAGATTATATACGGCTGATACGAATAAAAAGCCAAGTTCTATGGTACAAAATTATAGTGAAGCTTACTCGGCCCTAACGTTACTGAAGTGTGACACTAGGCGAAATTGACATTTCTGTTATTTAAAGACGATTTAAACCCACTATACACATGAAACGCGTGCATTAAATTACAAAGACTTTGAAATAAACAATCGATTGTTTTAAAAATCGAACAATTTTTACGGAGTTGGTGGCAGTTCAAAAGTTTTAAAGCGTTTTTTTTTTAACCTTTCTCATCACAACTTTCTTGTAACGGTAAATAAAGAAAATACAAAATGACATATCGATATTTTAGGATGATTCATCGATTACAGTTCAAATTTTCAAAGTTCAACAATTTTAATGGGGTTGGTGGCAGTCCAAAAGTTTTAAAAGATGTTTTTTTCAGAGGAATCTTTTACTTTTTTCATGATTACTTTTTTGGAATGGTAAATAAAATAAGAAAACAAAATGGTGTACCGAGACTTTGGAACGACAAATTGATTTTTATTAATTAATTGTATAACCTAACAATTTTTACAAAATGCTAACTTATATGAATAAAGTACATAGATAGAAGTATTAGACATATGTATGTTTTTGTTTATTTTCTGCTGATTGGTATAAACTGGTCTAATGAACATAACATTTACGTCTATAAGTAAAATTTAAATTCTATAAATTTCTTAATTACCTTTTTTGTATGATTATCCTTAGTTTCAAACTATTTGCTATTCAAATACTTAATACTTTTCACGTTTTACGAACTTAGAAAACCTATAAAATGTCTGTTTTAACTCTAAATTGCATTGATTTCAGTGGTAAGCTGAATTTTCATACGTTGACAGTTGAAAATGTAAAACAAAACTATCTTTATCTCTTCCACTTCATATCGAAAAAATGAAACACCATTTGAATGTTTTGTCGTAATCGTCTTTTTAATGTCGGTTAAGTGGTCGGTGGAAACGTAGTATAATTTTAAGTTTAGAATGGACAAGAATCGCAGTTCCCACATTTAAGTACAAGAAGAAGATGAATACACTACTGTTGCGAAACGAAATGTTAGTGTGGTCTCCAATAAGACAACGAAATGCTTACGAAAAAAAACGAGGGAAAATATTCATGGAGAGTTTCACAAATTGCAAATAAATAAAACACAATTTAACGAAACAACAAACAAATAAATAACAAAGCCATGTTGTTATGAAAGAAGCATTAAATAAAAACTTGAGGAAACCCTAATGTAACTTTTTTGCACACAATTAATGGTACAGCAATTAATTCTGATAAAAAAACCGAGTGGAGACTTCTCCAAATAAACTGGTTTTCTCGAAAACGACTGTAACAATTTTGATTATTTTTTTTTCTTAAATTGTTGCTTTTACTATCAATCTTAATCATACTGCATACATGGTTTTTGCAAGCAAAATTCTAATACCGGAATTATAGTTTTGAGGTTTTTTGAGCAAAGTGCCTTTCTGTAAGCATATTCCCGAATATCTCTTGAATGTTCTTAGTTGATCTAATCATAATTTAACATTCTGGTACTTCTAATTTATTCAAAAAATATTTTATTTAAATTTTTCGCTGAATTTATCCATTTTGTTAAATAAATACCAATTTCTTCTGAATCACCCTGTTTAAATAATAATTTTCATGCCTTGTTAAAAACGGACTATCCCAATGGTTATCCGCACGATGGACACAATTTGGAAAAATAAAAATAAAAGAATCACTGAACAACCAAGAAACGAAGAGAACAAGATAACTATCTTTTTTTCGCTTCTTCGATATACAGGTACAGGTATTTCTAAAAAAGATACACAAACAGATAAAAACAATGATAAAGGGACATTAAAAACGCAAGGCTAGAGAAGGTATAGGTACCTATATCTTTTACCCACAATACGATGGATGCAATGGTGGCTACTACCATACCACTTTTGTCAAGATGTTTATGATGGTTTGTTGCGCTTCTTTCTCTAAACTTATTAGATTGACATCATAGATTGTGCATAAGGAATTCAAAGCTAACAAGAGGTAGGTATCTCAATGCGGGTTTTCAGATACGTACGAGTAGATAAAAATAATAAAAAAACGACAGCCTTGTTATTTTCTTTTTCGTCTGTGAAATTTATGTCAGGTACCCCTATGGTAGAGTAGAACCGAAGTCTATATAGTGCGTGTGCAACGTCTGGTTGAGTTCGAGGTATTTTTGTTTCTTCTTGGTCTTTATGTCAAAAGGAAAAACACTCTTTCACCATATCAAGGAGAAGACACAATTTCCACAGAAAATATCAAATTTCTGTTTGAATAGGAAAATTGAAAAAAAAAAAAAAACGAATTTAAATGAATCAACAAGAAATTTGAAGCGAATTGTTCTGTGGGTTGACGCTGGTGGTAGGTATACGGTCTCAGCAGGACCGTAATATTTATTTAGGAAAAAAAGGACCGAGGTATGGATGAGATGAGTCGTGTTCTGTGTGCCATTGCCATACATATATCTACCTAGAAATGGTTTCACAAATTACTCTCAATTGTGCACTTAAAGGAGAAGAAGAACAAATTGCTTTGCTATGGGCTACTGGTATTTCCACACAGGCTAGCTAAACCACCATCGTATCGTCATATCCACCTCCGCATATTTCGCATCTTGAATACTTCTTTTGAAAAAACACACATACAATTTTACCATGTTTTTCATTTCGATATTAGATTTTAAAAGGAAAATTGAAGGATTTTTCATCTAAGTATGTAGGTACACACACACAAACATACTTACATATATTTTTTATATATTTCTTCACCTTTTTTTTACTTTTCAACATTCCATATATAGAAAATCCTGGGGATGATGGGATGCGATGGTGTATAGATGTGATGGGATAAATTCTATATCCTTATGGTAGAATTTATTTTTTCCTTATCCTTATAATATCCTTGTGAAATGAAATATTGCCTCGTTTAAAGAAAATTCCTTTTTTTTTTTTAGAGATATTTTGTTCGTTCGTTCTTTTCTATATTTATATTGCTTGAAGGTTATATATCCAACAATTAAAGATTTTCTTTATTTTTGTATTCAATAAAAGCAAAATAAAATAATAAAACTGAAGGATGAATAAATATCCTTAAGGGGACAAAAGGCAATAATAGATTTTGCTGATCGGACACAATGCGTGCACATAAATCACAACTTTAAATACATTTTTTCCGTATATACATATTCTTTCACATTCTTTCTTATTTTTAAATTTATTTATTTTATTTTTTTAATTCGGACCAAACATAAAAAAGATACGAAATTCACTTGTTTGGACTTTCTTAATTGATTTCTCAGTATTTATTGATTTTTTATTTATTCTTTTTTTGTATATTTTCAATTAAGTCGATCAATTTCACAAAACGAAAAAATTTTAGCTATGATTGCTTCATGATTATCAAAATCCCGCCGATAGTTTTGATGTTGTTGTTTTTTTTTTTTGTTAAATAAATTTTCGATTCGAAATAAAAAGATCAGGGAGAAAAATTCCGTAAAACGACCCTTACACCACGATCACTCTAGCTGGACTAATGTTAAAGTATCTTTTGCGGGTACATTCAGTTTGAGATTCTCGACTCGAGCAGAGAAATCGGAGAGATACAAAATATATGAACGAAGTGAAGAGACCGGCAACGATGGTTGGTTAGGTTAAATGGTTTAAGGCTTGTTGTATAGCTTGTAGGTAGGTTAGGTTTAGGCTAGATAAGCAGCAAGCATGTAAGTAAAGTTGCAACAGGGAGTGGGTGCGCGCAAGGGTAGGTTAAGTGTAGTGTGATTAAAAGCAAAATATGTACACTCTCTCTTGGTGCTGGTGTTTGCTAGCTTTGCTACTTGTGATTAAAGATACTACACATTGTAGTATTTTTTTGAGAAAATAAAAAAGAATCATATATACAGAACCAGGAGGGGGCAGACCCGATGGTTAAGGTATTGCCAGTACTTCTTTTTCTTACATCAAAATTGGTTCTGTAGAATTGAGTTAAAAATCTGCAGGTTTTGTATGGGTTTTACTTTGACTGTTAAGTGATTCAAGACCAAACGAAACATTTCAGCAATATTTTGAGAAACATATCAGATACTAAAAAGAAGAATTTCTAATTTTTTTTTAAACAAATCTTTCCGATATCTTTCTTCTGGGTGTAAGAGTTCCGTCATGTACAAAATTATCGGAAGACATTTCTCAAGAACATTCGTTAAAATCGAGTTCGAGATTTTAATCAAACTGGATGATAGGGAAAATGAAAAAAAAAGTGGACCTCACAATTATTTCTGTCTGTCCTCGCAGCTGAGGCTAAGTGAGGCTTGATGAATATTCTTCTAAATTAGTACCTAGTATTTTTGGGGAGATGTGTCCGCATGTTTTTACAAATTTTTTTTAAGGACCAATAATTCTAACCATCACCATGCAAACTTTTGTAATCACTAGGAAAATACGGTTTTCCTCAAAAAAAATCACTCTTACGATTTTGATAAAAAAAAACTAATTCGTACAGAAAAAGGCAAATTTGTGATTTATATTATAAAGATAACCTGCTGATGGTAGAACCATTTGCTTGGTTTATGATTTTATGGAAAACAGTTCAGTTGATTTAATTTGTTTTGCTGTTGTGAAGATGACGTAACAAAATTTAAATAGTTTTGTAAGTCAACATTTTTGAAACACCTTTTTTTGATTTAAAAAAACTTAATTTTTTTTAAAGCTCAATACATGTTACCGAAATCCAGTATTTCAGTGACGAGTTTAAGTTAAACTCATGTTAATTCCCCACATTTCAGGGGTTCAGTCCAGTCCAGTTTAACTCTGAAACTAGGATGATCTCGCACTGAAAATCTGGAGTCAAGTCATTATTTGACTCGTTTTAGAATACTCGACAAAGTCTTTGTTTCTAGAATCAGAAATAATGATATATGGTAGCTACCATTAACATTTTGAAAAATAGTGAAAACATTGTTATAAACAATCTATTTTTTTTGTTAAACGGCTCGAACAGTTTGATAAAAATTGCATTGCGTTTTTTATGACAGTCGAACGAAATCCCGTAATTCATAATCCAGAAAATCCAAACTTCAACAAAAAAAAAAAAAAAAAAACATCACCCTGATAACCCATTATCCAGAAAACAAGAAATTCTGAAAACCCTACGTCCCGAAAACCCAGCAGGGTTCATTATTGAATGAACCGATTCAAATTATTTTTGTAAATAGAAAGGTTTAAATAATATTGCCAACGAGAATTTCCAAAATACATACATGGTTTTTATGGTTTTCAGAAAATTTTCAAAAACGGGTTGATGAAAAATTTTGGAATAAAATTATTTTCCTCATATTAATAATTTTAATTACATTCTAATTTTTGTACTTAAAAATGTTTTCAAAATTGTCGGTATTCTTAAAAGTGTATATTCCATTGTATAAAATGTAAATATTGGAACACTTTTGATATTTTTTTTTTGTTAATTCCATTAGACTTAGTTGTCTGGCAATACTTCAAAAATTGATCGTGCTACAAAGTAAATACTTCTTTCTTTAATATCTATCTCTACGAACTATACTAACCTAACCAGCATGATTTCAAAATATACCACCAGACCAGACTGTCGCACATTCACCCGTGTGGTACTTGTGCATCCAACAGTGTTTAAGGTGTAGCATACGTCAGTTATGTACATTATATTCGATTTCAATGGATAACTCAGAGAATGTATCTTTAATTTTTGTATTTTTCTCTCAGTAAAAATGGAAATTATAAGTTTAATATAAAGGGTTCGGAAAGCAACACAATTGGAGTAGATTTTCTTGTTTTGTTTTTGTTAAGGCTTCAGAAAAAGAAGCCAGTTTTTGATAAATTTTTGTACCCATATAACAGTGACTGACAAACGCACATTTACAAAACTGGTACAGTAAATAATTGATGAAATATGTTAATTAACCTATTTACAAAGTGTCAAATAGTTGTATTCTGACAAATTTTGTCATTCTTCTGAGTGCACATTATTATTTTCAAAAGTTTGTCAGATCACTTGGAGTTTGGAGATCTAGTTTGCACATATGAAGTTATATAACAGAAAACGAAATTTGACATTATCACTGTCCATCTTTAATATTAGACGTGTTTTTGTGCCTTTATATCCGCTCCTATTAATATCCGCGCCTTAAAATATTTTCAATATAAAGAACAATAACAAGATTTTGGAATTGATATGTGTTAAACATGGGAATTATTTTTAAGCCAATACAAAGGCTCAGTAAAACATGGCAGTATAATTAATTTTATAACTTAAATTTTTAGACAAATCTGGTTATTTATATTGCTTAGTAATAATTGATTACGTAGTAGGTAGCTACCTACATTATGTAAATATAAATTGGGTGGCACAACGGCTCATGAAGAACCAGGGCCTAGTGACTAACAACTCGCAACCATTCCTGTGTGCGCCTTTCGACAGAAATGGAAGGGACCTACAATTTTATGCCGAATCCGAACGGCTAGACGAGAAGCACTTATTCGTGACAAGTGATACTCTTGGAGGATTTGTCAATTCCTCGCAAGAGGCAGTAGCCCTGAAAAAAAACTTTTTAGTTTTTTAGGTGGACGAGGCTGGGGAGCGATTCCAGACCTCCAGCGTGACAGTCGAACGCACTAACCATTACGCTACGGGCTACTACATTATGTAAGTGTTTGTTTAAATTAGAAGGTATGCTTTGAACTTCACATTTTTCATAAAATTTCAAAACTGTTTGTAATTGGGTAGTTCTGAAAAATTATCTTAATCCTTTCAGGACGGAATGGTATAAGACAAAGAATATTAATATGGAACTGTACCACGTCCGTACCGAAGGGGTTAAGTGGTCTTACTGGCAAAAGCTCATAGTATGCTCTGAAAGTGCCACTCCTCTGAGATCTTATTTTCCTGAACTAAAGCCAAACAACGAGTAGAGTACCTACTTGTTTTGTTTAAACTGCCACTGGAAAGCACAGAAAATAATATTTTGCGGATTGAAAAATTAATATTAAAACTTCAAGTCTTTCAGTCGGGCGTAAGAAACAGCTGCTCTAAAAAATAACCTTCACGGCCCAAGTCTGCAAGTGTGAATGAGTTTTTGTGTACACTGCATGCCTATACTTCTTATTCCTGCTCAATAAATGTGTCAATAAATTTGCACGTCACTCTAGAGTCTATAGGGATGTATGGTAAATATTCATGTCCACCCGCAAATTTTTCTGAGTTAGAGTTTCTCACGCTTTTTGAATTAGGCTCCTTGACTACAGAATTGCTTAGTCCAAAAATATTTTGTATGTACAATTGCCTTGGACCTTTGAAATTTTGAAAACTAAGCCCCAAAATTATCTAACCACAGCCAAAGCGGTAAGAACAATTTTTGTTGTATTAAACATACACTAAGCTTTACACCCCATTGCTCTCCAATTGTTTTAGCATCATTTGCGTTTCTTTCGTCAACTTAGCTTAGTTTTAAGTGTAAAAAGTTTTTGAATTTGACATTTTAATGTTAAGCTTCGACCACGTTTTTTTTTTAAATTATATCTTCAAGCTTTAGTCCCAACTTCGGACTGACAGTCCCTAGGGAAAATTGTCATTGCATGAAACATGTCCATTATTCATAGCACCACTTGCTTTTTGTCGAATTCGCTTCAGGCTTTAGCTAAGGGCTTAGGGCTTAGCAGAAAATTACAAACTGTTCAGCCCCAACCACGTTATTTTGTCCATCAAATTTCACACCTTAACAATATTTTAGACGAAAATAAAACTCTACACGTTGTAAAACTTAGCTTTCCATATTTCAAATTATTTTAGTAATCGGCTGTGGGGGGGCTTTAGCCCCTATAGCCACCCCCCTGGATCCGCCATTGTACACAGGTGACAAATTATCATTATTTCTGCCAACAAAATTGGCAAAATAATGGGTAAATTAAAATTTAAATGACACTTCTCTCCTCAAATCAAATAATGCTGATTTGAAGATCTGTCATTATTATATTATTTGTTGTCATTATCATTATTTCATAATCGTGACAGCACAATTATTTTACGAAGTCATTAAATGGTAAAATTAAACTCACTTCCACTTGTTACAACCTTTTGCTTAGAAAATATATTTTCCCTATTTTACTAAACCTACTGTTGGAGCTTCAAAATGACTGGGCCAAATTTTCATTTAGAAAAAAGTTCCACATACGCCACCGTATACACCTTCAAGAAGGTTTATGATAAATACAAAAGTTTTGGGAGAACTAAATTCGGGGACATTTTTATTTAAACTAAAATTTTGTATGGCACTTAATCAGCAATGTCATAGTTAGTCAAACATTACTTTTGACAATAATTGCCTGGAACCGTTTTTGAGCCAATCATGAGCACAGGCATTTTTTGTTTACGTTATAAATTTATACGGCAGTTATTTGAAAACTACCGGCATCTTTAAAAATTATTTTTGGGCAAAAATAAAAAATGTGTGCTATTCCCTATTATTATCTACAAAAATAGGCTGAAACCTGTCTTTGGCCTTTTTTGGCAAACCATGGACACGGATTTTTTTTTGAAAGGTGTCATGCTAGCCTTACACGGCTCATTATTAAACTTATTAGTGCCTATCTATTTATTTTTAAAGTGCTGAACTTGGTTTTGATGTTATTTTTATTGATTTTCAGTACGGAATGTATGATGTATTGGCATCGTGCCTTGGAGTCCGATCCCATTAAAAAAATATCTCAAGTCTCTCGACTTCAAAATTACTCTCAATCTCAGATCTTACTCTAAACACTTTTCCAATCTCAAATTTAGCTTGCGAGCGAACGTCGCTCGGTCGCTCGTCGTTAACTTATTCCACCTTCCTTTGTTGTTGTTGTTCTATTTATGTTTGTTTTTGTTGTTTTTATATATTTGTAATATGGTTTGCTTTTGTTTGTTTTGGCTGCATATTGGGAGTTGGAAATATGTATGTATATTTCCTTTGCTTCTTTACTGCAAGGAGAACACAGCGGGGTACTACCTATACGAAATCAAATACCAGCCAGCAACAGCAACAACTACGACCGGCTGCGGCACGGTACAGGGCACAGCGCAGCCCTGACATGTTGCACGAGCAGCAGGGCACCCAACCTCGTTATGAGCTTGAATGTCTACATGGAGAAGGATAAGGAATTTGTGGAAAAAAAGACACTTAAAATGTGTGTGCTGTCGCTACACGGTGTCGTGGATTAGTTTACACGAAAATAGAGATAACCAGAGATAAATGATATTTTTTTTTATGAAAAATAAATTTAAAAAATAACAGAGGAAACTAAAATGTGATCAGAAAGAGCGAGAAATTACCATCAGTAAGCAGTAAATTGTTTAAGATATTGATAACAATGTGAAGAATGGACATTGGAACATTAAAAAACCCTCCACACACTAGCTACTTTTTAAAGGGGCTCTCGGCCTAGAAGTTCGATGGTATAGATAATGGATGCAGAAAAGATCAAAAACCGTTGATTTAAAATTCTTCAATTGATATACATATGAAAACAAATTAACTATTTGTGTATGTATAGCTAGTTCACAAGTTTTTGGTCAGGACACACTTATACCTTCTTACTTTTCCGACGTATTATTGTCACTTTTGAGAACACATCTTTATCTTGGTAGGTACATTTTCAAATACTGTTTGATAAAAACAGACATTTGGCCTAGAAACAATTCGAATATCGATGAAAATTGGTACAGAAATTATTTCGGCATCACGACCAATCTGCAAAAGTCAATCTGAGTGTCAGAAAAAAAGTAATTCGATGTCAAATGTCGAAAATTTCATGTGTGTCAAGTTAGCAAAACAACATTCACGATTCGAAAAATGATTAGTTGGATAATTTGTCGTTAATTAGTTGTGACAATTTTGATTTTGTTTGTTGATGTTTTCTATGTTTTTTGTGTTGCTTTGATAACTTGATATCAAGGGTTTTAATTTGGCTGTTTTGCTAATTTGATGTCAACTTAGCAAAGCAACACCTCACAACGGTGTTAAAACTTCTTATATTGATTAGTTAACTGCTTAATAATTTGTCGTTAATTAGTCCTTAGTTAATTGTGATATTTCCAAATTTGTCGTGCTATGTTTTCTATGCTTTTTTTGCTGTTTTTCTATTTCGATGTCAATTCGGGAAAGAAACACCACAAAACGGGGTTAAAAATTCTTATGCTGAATAGTTAATTGCTTAATAATCTGTCGTTAATTAGCCCTTAGTAAATTGTGATATTTTCACTTTCGTCGTGCTATGTCAAGTTAGCAAAGCAGCAAAAAAAAAAAAACATAGAAAACATTGAAATACAGATTCAAAATTGTCACAACTTATTAACGGTAAATTATCCAATTAACCATTTTCGATTCGTGAATGTTGTTTTGCTAACTAGACACTCATGAAAAATTCAGTTTTTACACATAACTCTTTAACGGTTCATGTTATCGAAAATCATTTCGATCAAATTTTGTAAATGATGCGTTCTTATTTTATTAGGACCGATAGTTGAAAATATATCATTTGTACTGGCAAAAGTGAAAAATATTTGTTTTTAGTTTAATATTTATTGGTGGTACTGATACAAAATATTTTATAACAGTTTGTAGGCTATCAAATTCTCCACAAAAACGATCCTTATAATCTTTCTGTGAAAGATTTCATCTTCTGGTCATTTTTACCGAATTCATGTCATGATCATGTTACGTATGATTAATTTAGCAAATCATTTTGGTTAAATGCTTAATCTGGGATCTGGGTGGTTAGCTGGTTATGTTCCGATGTCAGATGCCACATGCACATGAATTCAACAATTTCCAGTTATCAAAGTAGCACGCTTAAAATTGCTTATCAAAATAACAACAATATTGGTGACAGAACGTAACTTTGTGATACACAATTTTGATTTTCAATTCGTCTGACAATATTACGCAGAAATATGTATATGGACTTTAGCCTGGACTCAAGAGGTGGAAGGGGTTCAAATTCCATATATTTTTTCTTATAAAGTTAATATTTTTTGTGTGACAAAAACGAATACAAAAATTGGTTAAATTCTTAGCTTAATAGTTCGAAGTAACACTTACTGGAGAAAATGGAGATTTTGTTTTTTTTTTTGTCGGATAATTCATATGACTTTGTCCGCTGTAGCTTAAATGTCAGAATGAATTGCCAGATCAGTTGAACCTGTTCATTTGACAGTAGACGTTGGAAACTTGTAGTTTTTAGTAATCCTAAGGAACATAATATTTTGGAACATACATTTTCAAAATAATCCCCACTTTAATATATTTATCATTCATCACTAAGTCTTCTAATATATAAGGCGGATCAAATATTTTTAACGTATTTAACTCAAGGGAAACAGAAGATGTCAACAAGATTTATTAAATACAACCAGTAGCGGATTTAGAATAAGGCTGTGGGGGGGGGGCTTGGTAGATTCAGTTTGAGACATTAATGGCCAGTTTCACAAGTTTAACTACAATTTATGATTAAACTTAAGTTCAGAACTTGATTCGTTTTCAAAGTAAACCTTGAACTAAGATAATTCTGTAGTTCTAGTTAAACGAATGTATTCTGCAATTTAAACTTCATAGCCTAGGAGCCGGCAGCAAATTTTGGGAGTGGATTGATAACCAAAATATGAGTATGATGGTTTGTAGGTGCATATATCGCGTCAAAGACAACCGTCTCTCAGGTTTCTTTTTCAGCCTTTTGCGGGGGTGGGGGTTTGAAAATAGCGATTTTCCAGTTTATTTTGTCAGAGGTATTACCACTTCAATAAATTTAAAAAATATATTATATGATGTTGTCATTAAGTCAAAACATCATAATCTTGGCAATTCGACCAATAGAACTCAAAATATAAGCTTTTTAAGAGGACCTTATCGTCTTTTTCTTGGAGAATTATAAAACACAAAAAATCAACAAAACAAAGTCTCCAAAAAAATCGATTAAGGTTCGCTTAAAAACCTAATATCTTGAGTTCTATTGGTCAGATTGCCAAGATTTTGACGTTTTGACTTAATGAAAATGACAGAGCATCACATTATATATTTTTTAAATTTATTGAAGTGAAAAAATGAAACTGGAAAATCGCTACTTTCAAACTCCCACCATCAGTGCAGCGTTCAGAACACTTGATCGTTAAAATCATTATAAAATCTTATTGATAACTGCCATTTTATAATAATAATAAATTATTATATTTCTTTCTATTTGAAATTATTTTTTTTTTAATGTTTTCGAGTGACGAGGAACTGTAACATTCGTTGTGAGAGTGAAAAGAGAAAAACGCTTCCCTTGAAGAACAAATTATTTTAACTATTGTGACGATGTTGATTTTATTTTATATTTTATAATTTATATATTTTTATAATTTATACATAACTAATATAAAAAAGTTTTAGAAAATCTACAGTTTTATAAATAATTGAATTTTGGCATTCCCACTTTTCCTTTTAGAATAGCCTTGTTTTTTGTGCATTTATAATAAGCTTCTATCCGCGGTTTTAAATGATTTTAATATTACATACAATAATATCTGTCGTATTTGACATTTAAAATATTTTTAAGTGGAGATAGAAAAAAAATTAGAGGGACTGCAAATATTCACACGCATGATTTTCTGAGTGGCCAGAGAAAACTCAGATTTTGATTTGTTGTTCCCAAATTCTTCACGGGTTTTAGCCCCAATTTCGTCTTTTTTCAAAGTTAGCGAAGTTCATAGGGTGAATTATTTTTTCGTTTGGCATGTTAATTGTTAAGCCCCGACCCCGTTTTTTCACTTATCTCTTTTAGCTTTAGCCCCAACTTGGACTTGACAGTCCCTTGAGTCAAGCGCAAAAATTTTCTTCAATTCTTGTCAAGCCCTACTCGCGAGCTGTTTTTTTTTCGTCCCAATTTTCTGTCAACTATCCGTAGCCCCGAACTTGTTTTTTGTAAAATTCCCTTCAGAATTCAGCCACAACGCCCCAACCTAATGAATTTGGGGCTTAGAAAAAAAAAAATCCGTAGCATATAAATTGCGTAGCCCCAGCCTCGTTATTTTGTCTGACTCCTGATTCTGATTTCTATATTTCAATCAATTTTAAGAACCGCTTGTGGGGGGGCTTTAGCCCCTATAGCCACCCCCCTGGATCCGCCACTGAATACAACTAGAAAGTTTTAATGAGTTTATCAGCTGCTTTGTCAATTTACAATTAAGCAGGCATAAAGAGCACAGGCACTTCATCTAAAATATTGTCAAGATTATACTTAGTCTCTCTCTTCAAGATACATGTGATATAGAAGTAGAGAAATTGATTGAACACAGTCATACGAAATATCTACAGTTCCAGCAATATTTCTTGAAGCTTCATAAACTTCAGAAAACGCATATTCTTCTATTCGAATTCATCCAAGTTCATCACGTGAAACTTTATTGAGATCCATAGTTTGGACCAAATCTTAATTTACCTTTTGAAATTCACTACTCAAATGCAAACCGAATCTTAACATATTTCGCCTAATCGGGAACAAAAATTCCTCCGAATTTTCCCCCAGGTGTAATATTTACCAATTATCAATATTTTTGAAAAAAAGTAAAAGTTTAATCTATTTATCGGGGAAAATTGATGACATTTCCCTGAAAAAAAAAATGCCTTAGTCGTAGGGGGTTTTTGACTGCTGTTAAAAAGACAAAATCCGAAGGAGAAATCACCACTAGAATTGGCAATAAGGCACTTTAATCAGCAAAAATCTCAATTAGTCATTTCCGAGGTACCCATTTCATACGGAGAAAAAAAAAAATAAAATAAATCGGGTGGCACAACGGCTCATGAAGAACCAGGGCCTAGTGACTAACAACTCGCAACCATTCCTGTGTGCGCCTTTCGACAGGAATCAAAGGGACCTACAATTTTATGCCGAATCCGAACGGCTAGACGAGAAGCACTTATTCGTGACAAGTGATACTCTTGGAGGATTTGTCAATTCCTCGCAAGAGCAAGAGCGCTGAAAAAAAACTTTTTTGTTTTTAGGTGGACGAGGCTGGGAAGCGATCCCAGACCTCCAGCGTGACAGTCGAACGCACTAACCATTACGCTACGGGCTACTACGGAGATTCAAAGTAAAACGGGAATAATTTAAGAAAATCGTCTCACACAATTTTTTGACACCCATCGTGTCAGATTCGATCCGTTCAGAATGTTTTATTGTTTTACGAACTTCATCAGATTCGTCAATAGTTTTTTCGAGGAAAGTCTTTTTTTCAGCCTTTGGAGGGGGTGAGGGTTTGAAAATAGAGATTTTCCAATTTTTTTCTGAGAGGTATTAACACTTAAATAAATTTAAAAAAAATATGTTATAATAATGCTCTGTCATTTTCCTTAAGTCTTAACATCATAATCTTGGCAATCACTCTTGGTTATCACTCTACTCCCAAAATTTGCTGTCGGCTCTTAGACCATAAGACCGAGGGAAGAATTGCCCCCCCTGACGAAAAAAACCTCCCTTCTTCCGTATCAAAGCAACTACATTCAATTACACAGACAGTTGCCCAAAACCATAACAAGTATTCAAAGAAAGCGCATTACCGATACTAAAAGTTATGCTGCATTGCAAGTTTTGGGCGGTGGAGTAACTAGCAATCCGCTAAATTGATGCGGGCTTGAATACATACAAAAGTCATACGAAAGTCACGGTTCTGATAGGTCATTAAGTCCATATTATCAAAAAGTGTTTTTTTATTTTCATTTACATTTCTTCACATTTCTATGATACAAAATTCCTGAAAGTGATCAGCAAATTTTGGAACAAAATTTCTTTCACAATCAACTGTCTGCATTTTCGCCATCAATATAGCAAAGCATCTTATCTATGAGCTCAAATTAATTATACCAGCATTCAGAACGTAAATCTTACATAGTATTTCATCAAAGAAAACCAATTATAGATTACAATTGTCTGGGAGATTTTCAGCGCTTAAAAATGACAGTACACATTTTACACGGTTTGTTGCAGAAGAGAAATTGCACAAATCTCCTTATCCCAAAGTAAACCCAAACATTGCATTTCTTAATGACATTTTTGTTCGAACAATAGAGTGAGAGAGAACAATCACAGAAAAATACAAAAAAAAAAAAAAGAAAATCTCTACTTTTCAAAAGGGACATTATTTTTAGTGCATTAGAGAAAGTCTCTAAGAAGTCGTCTCGACATCTCGTCCAATTGTTTAGACAAGAACAAAAATATAATAGGTTTCTTTTGGCTTTTGTTATATCCTTTTTCGGGGTCGGTCGTTAGGTCGTCGGGGCAAGTCTTTGTTTTATGACCTTTAAATCACCATCTGTACCATTTGTACACACACATCTCTTACTCTACTATTGTTGTACATGTTAGACAATTTATTTTTATTATTTTCAGACTTAGACTTTTTAAAACCATAGAATCACAATTCCAGACATGTAAATATTGTAAATCATCAATAAAACTGGTTTTTGTTTTTCTTAACGCAACTTCCGTCGTCCTCGTCAAACGTGTCGTCTTACATTATAGATAGATATAGATATCCCGACGACATGGTTTATGTTGCGAGAAAATCTCTCAAATGTCAGACATGTTGTATATTTGTGTATGTGGAAATCCGTCAAATGGTTGTAAAAGTACTAACTGAAAATTTCACGGGAATCGTGGTTCGTGGCCTTCCTCTGCTATAGCAGTCAAGACAAGTCACTATACTTGGGCAATAATAAATGTATATACTCGTAGCAGTTTGAGGGAACGTAGTGTGTAGTACTCGTACGTGGTGGAATGCAAAATGCGTGTACGACAAGGAATCATATCCTCGCAGACGTGTGGCACCAAAGTTATTATCCAATGAGCCTGGTTCAGTCACACAACATGTGTGTACGTGTGTGTGTGGTTGTAAATTGAGAGTAAGGTGGCGTGGAAGTGGCGGGTGGTGGTAAATATATATGGCGGGGCAATTCGCACGACATGACAGACATTGAAGATAAATGAACTCCACAGGATATTGAAGAAAAAGAGAAATTGCTTAACATCGGTTGTAATTTTTACGGAATTGATTTTCTGCAATGATTTTTTTTTTTTTTTTTTTTTTTTTTTTTTTGAAGTTGAAGAATTTAAATACTTCCGAGAAAATTGTATGCTGAGGAAATATGTTTATTTTTGGATTATAGTACTCTTTTAAAAACACGATATTAAAGAATACTGTTACTGATATAGTTTGAATGAACTTTCTCTTGTTCTTAACAACTAGAATGTAGCCAGGGACAGTGTTTATTAATCTTTCCATAATATTTGTATGTCGTTAGGGAGACAAATTTTAAAAACTAGTAAAAAAAAAAATTTGAAATTTTTAAGACTGGCTCGCACGTTCGTTATACTATAAATTTTAATTGTTTTATTTGAAAATGTCAACAGTACTTAATTTTTAATTTAATTTTTTTAACTAATTTTTGTATACATAAAATTTTGAAAACCACTTTTAGAAAAAAAAAATTGGAACGCTTTAAAGTAGTTACAATTTATTCAACAAAGTTAAATTTTCAAAAAATAAAGATTTTCTTACAAACATTTTTTTTTTTGAAAATTTAATTTTGTTGAATAAAATTTATTATTGAAATTTAAGAAAATTGAAACTTTTGTAAAAAATTGAAAAAAGAAAAAAATGTTTGAAATATTTTTATATACATAGTAGTAGGTACTATTAAAACTTTTAAAAAAATTCTCCACATAAAATTAAAACAAATCAATTGAAGCGTTTTCGAGATAATCAATTGCCAGAAAATGGTTCAAGCAGAGGTACCTACTATTAAAATAAACTGCACGATTAGATCGCACAAACTTGCTCTCGTAGCTAGCAACTTTAACAAAGCTGGAAATTGATAATATATTTTATTTTTTTTTTTTTTATATTCCACGCGCGCAAAAGGGGTTATGGCTACCCTTAAAATGTTTTTAACACAGCACGAGCGATTAGGTAAGTAGGAGAGGATTTAGAAGGAGATACCGATGCACATTGGTTTTAAACGTTTGCACATCGAAATGGGAGGGGAAAGTCGAGTCAGGTAAAGCATTCCACATTCATGTGGTGCGACTGAAGAAAGAATTTCTGTACACTACAGTACGTCCGAAGTTGGGCTCGAGGGTGAACTGATGGGCATTCCTAGAAGCGCGAGTACTACGGTTGAATTTTTTATGGGGGGGAATGCAACTGGCTATTTCACTAGAACACTGTTTATAAAAATATCGGTAAAATAGGGAAAGACATGAAACATTACGGCGGTGTTTGAGAGATGTAATTGTTTCCGTTATAGATCCTTCACCTATCATTTTTAAAGCTCTCTTTTTTATTCTGTCCAACAAACTTAAGTGAGTTTTTGGAGCTCCTGCCCAGACATGAGAATTGTACTCAAGTTTTGGACGAATAAAGGCTTTGCAGATCACAGCCAGATCAGAAGGGGAAAAAAACTTCTTGCATCTACGGAGAAAACCTAAACACTTAGCAGCGTTTTTGGCGACATCAAATATGTGGTCATTCCACAAAAGGTGGTCTGTGACACACATACCGAGAACTGAGAGCTGTTCGGTTTCCTCGATGCAAGTGCCGCCCATGGATAGCGGCATTGGGGTGGGTTTCGCTTTAACGACAGGAGACAACATTGAGTTTTAGAAGCATTAAATTCTACGCGGTTTTTGATTCCCCATTGGACAATGCTGTCGAGATCAGAATTTAATGAGCTTATCATACGCTGCCGTTCAAGTTCTACATCCGAAGGACATGGATGAGAACCCGTAAACGAATATGAGAAGCTGAGGGTACTATCGTCAGCAAAACAACTTAATGGATTAGAAGTTTCAGACAAAAGATCATTTATAAAAATAAGGAAGAGAGTCGGAGACAAAACGGAGCCCTGGGGCACACCAGCATTTATTTTGTGGATTTCAGTTTTGAAACCGTCCAATACGACTTGTATTGAACGGTCCGAAAGGTTATTTTTTAATCCAACGAAGAAGAGGTTCATCGAAACCAAATGCTCGCATTTTCGATAAGAGAGCTTGGTGCCAAACTCTATCAAACGCTTTTGAAATATCAAGTGCAATAATCTTACTTTCTTCAAAACGATATAAAGATTTGTTCCACTGTTCGGTGAAATATACCATCAGATCACCAGTGGACCTATTGCTACGAAAGCCGTACTGCCGGTCATTAAGAAGCTTTCGTTCCTCGAGATATTTCTTGAGCTGGAAATTAATCAGCGTTTCCATGACCTCGGAAAGAAGGGACGTTAGTGCAATTGGTCGATAGTTAGAGGGTGAAGAAGATACGCCTTTTTTAGGGACAGGCTGGACAAATGCTGTTTTCCATCCACTCGGATAGAGACCAGTAGAGTAGGACAGATGGAAAAGCTTACGCAATGGTTTTGCCAGCGTTGAAGAACACCACTTCAGAACAATGGGAGGGATACTATCTGGGCCAGCGGATTTGTGTTATAATGATGTCGTAAAAATAAAATGTTAAAAAAAAGTTTAAATATAAATTCAAACATTTTATATAAATATGTTATCTAAATAGCCAAAAATACTATTAGTTAGGGCGTTAAGGCCTTATTTTAGGTCAAACCTTGCACTTCATTCTGACGGGATGGACTTTGATACTCAAATAGTCCACATCCTAAGCTTACTTTTAAGAAGTGTTTCCACGGTAGTAATACTGGCAGACTGGAGATATAAGGGTTGCCTTCTGACCAAGTTTTAACACGAAATTTCACATAAATGAGCCTATAAATCTGAAACCAGACATCGGTTGATATCGTGGAAGGTCTCGTTGGATTAGAATGCTTGAATCCATAGGGATATGTTTGTTTTTTTACCCCTCCCCCACCCTTGTAAGCGGGGAGAGCAAAACACCCTCGGCAGATAAGGGTTTTTATTTGTCAGAAAATATTGGTTATAAAATGAATATTCATAAAATTTTAAGATGAGCGTCGACGTAGAATTTCATACTCTACAGCATATCCAAAGTCTATTTTTATCCATGTATTAGTTTTTTGTATTATTGTATTGTATAATTGTAAGGGAAAGGTGGAAGTATATCAAACCACTTTATATTCGTCTTGGTATAATCTAAGCATATGGCACATGACCTTAAGGTAATTTTGAATGCCCAATCTTATGTGAGCAAAATAATTACAATATAATTTCCCTACAAAAAGTTATAACTTTTTTATAACGAGAAAAGTCTCGGTCTCGATCTCGGTCTCGCATTGAACGAGACTGCATATTTGAACTGAAATTCACAGAGAGACTAATAAACTAAAAAAATCCAATTTCAGTTAAATATTCATTTGCTTTTGCACGTATTCAAACTATAATCAAAAATATTACGTTCCAAAATCAACAGGTTGTCCGGAAATCGTATTTTTCGGAGACGAGGCCGAGACGAGACAAAAATTTTCGATTTTAAGGAGACCGAGACGAGACTTACAAAAGTCTCGCAGAGTCTCGTCTCTTGGCCAGCCCTAAATATTACCAAATGCAATGGTATGGTGATGAAACTTGAAACACATGTCTTATTTCTCGTAAGAAATACGAACCAAAAGAGTCAATAAAACAACTGGGCGAAAGGGTGTTTTTTGAGTGAAAGGGAATAACTATTGCCAATAAACCCCTCCCAAAACTGGTATGTTGATGAAAGTAAGTAGAAATATTTTATTTCTTGTTAGAACCAAGACTTAAAAGGATCCATGCAAATATATTGGTTCCAGGGGTGTTTTGTTTAGGCGGAAGGAAAATAAACATTTTATTTTTATGTAATCGAGGTCCAAATATATAAAATGGTACATGATTTTAAAGTATTTTTTAACGCTGAATCCAATTTAAGTAAAATTAAGATGATACAATCACCAGTAAGAAAGTAATTGTCGTTTTATTGGAAATGTTAATGTATTTTTTGAGTAGAGCAGATAAAACATTTTTTTTCAAAAACCACCTTTGACAATAGATGTTTGATTTATCTTTTTTTAGTCTTGGTAACAATAAAAAACAAAACATTCCTACCAACTTTCATCAACGTATTAGTTCTGGGGGGGGGGGGGGTTACGGGGCATAGTTTTAAATTTTTCTGTTTTACTCAGAAAAACACCTTTTAGCCCCATACATTTTGATGGACTCTTTTTATTCTTACTTCTTAAGATAAATGAGACATCTGTGCCAAGTTGTATCACCATACCATTGAAATTTGGTAATATTATGCTCATTTCACTGACAATTTAGTCGTCATTTTATATTTTCTAGGGAAATTATATTCAAATTATTTTGATTGCATAAGATTGGCCTTTAAAAATTACCCTAAGGTAATGTGTAATATGCTTAGATTATACCAAGACAAATACATAGTGGTTTGATATACTTCCTCCTTCCCCTTCCACCATTTTGAAAGCGATTATACAAAAAACTAATACATGTATAAAAATGGACTTCGGGTATGCTGTAGAGTATGAAATTCTAAGTCGACGCTCATTTTAAAATTTTATGAATATTTATTTTATAACCATTATTTTCTGACAAATAAAAACCCTTATTCGCCGAGGGTATTTTGCTCCCCCCGCGTACAAAGGTGGGGGAGGGGTACAAAAATGAACATATCGCTATGGCTTCAAGTATTTAAATCTAACTAGACATTCCACGATATCAACCGATGTCTGGTTCCCGATTTATAGGCTAATTTATGTTAAATTTCGTGTTTAAACATGGTCAAAAGGCAACCCTTATATCTCCGGTCTGCCAGTGTTGCCACCGTGGCAGCATTTCTTAAAATTAAATTTAGGATGTGGACTATTAGAGTGCCAAAGCTCATCTCGTCAGAATGAAGTGGAAGGTTGGCTCCCTTAACGCCCTAACTATATTTTAAATACCTCAAAAACAAGTGTGAAAATTAATAAGAAAAGTTACTTCGTATAATTAATTCTTTTTTCAAGTCAAAATTTGTGGACCTAGTTTAATCCTGTAAAATTGATAAATCAGATTTTATGTTCCATAGAAGTTCATCAAATAAATTTAAGATCTAACACTTACATGTATATATTTTTATTAAGACGATGCTGATACCTATGTTGTACATACCTAAACCTACCCAAGTGAGTCTTCAAAATTCGGATGAACATTCCGAATGTATTTTTTCAAATTTAGGATTTCAAATCCAATTTGTTTTTTGAAACATTCAAAACCATCAGCCTAAATGAAATTCTCACGCACTTTTAACGTAAAAAAATGCAGTTAATGCGAGAAAGAACTTCAAATATCTTTGTGTTGTTTCATAATGGAAATTATTCTACAAGTATAAGAATTCAAAATTGTAAGTTTGGATAAGTTTTCATTTCTGCATAAAAACATTGTACGTTAGAAAGTTTTTCTATTTACTTCATATGCGATATATATCTTTTAACCTTGGACTAAAGGCTTTAGGGAATTCGATTGAGGGTAAATGGAATTTTTTTTTAGCTCAAGAAATGACGGTACCTGCTATACACCCAAATTACAAAAATGTATTTATTTAAAAAACGGCTCTAACGAATTAAAAAAAAAAAAATACTAGTTAGTATTAAGAGCATGGTCAATATTTTGCAAAACGAAAATGTTACCAATACCTTATGGTTAACGGAATAACCGATTTTTTTATTTTCAAATTTCAACAAAATTTTTTATACAGGAGGCCTACTTAAGTTTGAACAGTTTTTGAATAATTGTGCATACAAAAATGTGCCAAAAAATATATTTTGAGTTTTTAAAAAAATATAAAGTTTTGCTTTGAAACTTCCATATCTTGAAAACAGGTCCATTAATTTTTTTCATAAATTTTTTGTAAAATTGCATTTTAACAAATACTAAAAGTCGGCATACGAGATTTTATTTTTAAAAATGTTCAACAATTTTTTTTTTAAGAAAAAGCTCTAACGATTTTTTATTTTTTTTTTGTTTTGTTTTCATAAATTCATATATATATTAAACAAATAAGTATAAATTCATGCTGCGGACGGAAATAATAACAATAATTTTTCAAAATAAGTTTCTGTTTAGGAGCAATTACAGTTTTTATTTTTGTTTGCAGAAAAGAACAGAAATCATACATTTTTCTAATCAGAAGCAGAGCTACAACTTGTTGCCCTTCTTGAATTTCTTCTTTTATATCCCAACAAATATTCTAGCTAAAGTCCACTAACATTAAAACACTCCACTTGCCCTAATGTCGTTTTTCCATGTTTGGGATGTTCTGAGTGAAGCCAGATACGAATATAAAATATATTAAAAGATGCATTTTTAACCCTTGTTCTTGGTACAGTCGAACAACTTAATTAAATAACTGAACTAATCACTTTTCCACAAATTACTTACTCATTACTTAGCTATATTGAGGTCCGCTTAAATGAAAAAATATTCTTACATCTGGAAAATATTTTCTCAGAAATTTTATGTTTTTACGTAGAACATACATTTCACTTACTTGAGAAAAACAAATTAAATGTAGAGACACGAACATAAAATGGTTGGGTTTCTTTTAATACTTTCAAAAATTCATTAATACGGAGAAGAGCATTTAAATAAATTTGTTTCATTATTTTATGCCAACAAACTAGGAAGGTAATCTGATCGGCCCCTATCAGTGTGGTTTTAGGCCAGGGAAGTCAACCGTCGATCAAATGTTCACACTCCGACAGAATTTAGAAAAATCCCGGGAATTCCAGATCGATACACACCACCTTTTTATCGATTTTAAAGTCGCGTAGGATAGCGTGAAAAGGGACGAATTATACAGTGCCATGTCGAGTCTCGGCATCCCTGCCAAACTCGTCCGCCTGTGCAGGATGACGATGGAGAAATCTCGCTGCTCCGTCAAAATTGATAAGAACACCACCGATTCCTTTGATGTTGAGAAAGGATTGAGGCAAGGCGACGCATTATCATGCAACCGATTCAACATCGTTCTTGAAGCCATTGTACGCAACGCACATGTCAACACCAGCGATACAATCTATCAAAAGTCCATTCAATTGCTTGCATATGCGGATGACATAGACATTGTCGGCAGAACGAAGCGAGCTGTGGCAGGGGCATTTGCGAGCATTGAATCGGAGGCGGCTAGAATGGGATTGGCGGTTAATGAGGACAAGACGAAGTATATGCTGTCATCGAGAGAGGAATCTCAACATCGTCGACTCGGGCAAAATATCACGATGGACAGATATAACTTCGAAGTTGTCAAGGACTTTGTCTACCTGGGCTCCACTATTACATCGCAGAATGACATCAGTGCGCAGAGATCAAACGAAGAATTACTCTTGCCAACCGCTGTTTCTTCGGTCTAAGCAGGCATTTAAGTAGTAAGGCCCTCTCTCAGAGAACCAAGGAGACTTTATACAAGACCCTAATCATCCCGGTCCTGCTTTAAGGGTCAGAAGCATGGACACTGAAAGATTCGGATAAAAATCTGCTAGGGTGCTTTGAGAGGAAGATTCTTCGTGTGATTTTCGGTCCGGTGTGTATCGAAGGAGTATGGAGGAGAAGATTCAACGACGAGCTATACGGGCTATACAGCGACGCTGACCTGGTCAAAAAGCTGAAAATACAGCGGCTGAGATGGCTAGGGCACGTGGAGCGTATGGACAGCAACGCACCTGCCCGACGAGTCTCGAATTCAACCCCGATGGGGTACGCAGCAGAGGAAGAACCCGTAACAGGTGGCGCAAACAAGTGGATGACGACTTCAAAGCACTCGGTGTGCGCAACTGGAAGCGGCTAGGTAGAGACAGAGCTGGCTGGAGGGGCTTGTTAGTTGAGGCCGAAGCCCATCCTGGGCTGTGAGCGCCATCAAAAGTAAGTAAACTAGGAAGGTACAACAATGTATAACCGATACATATAAAAGTTGCCAGGTATCGCGAAAACCTGAACTAATAAATAAACTAACTACATATCAACGTGTGTTCGGCATAAATAGACGAGCAGAAATTAGTTTCAATCATTTCTGATAATTTTTCACTGTTGAAAATCAGGGTTATTGGTATTTGTTTCTGGAAAATTTGGTTACAACAAAATAATATCAGAAACCTAGGGACCTATTATGACTCGACTTAAATCGAACGATTTTAAAATGACTTGGTTTTAAGAATAGCAAACTGCGAGGTTCGAATAAAGCAACATCTCAATTCAACACATTTTAGCTGAATGTGAGCCATACAAGGCAATGCCAAAATTCAGATTCGCCAAATGTTGTTTGCGACTCGCGATTCATAATAGGTGCCCTTATTTAAACATAATACTCAGTTTAAAACAGTTTGCAAAACAAAATCAATATTTGCTTTGAATTTAGATCCGGTATCAAAATTTCACGATTTGCTCAAATTTTCAAGATTCATCAATTTTCATCTGGTTGTCCTTCGTACTTCAAGGAGCCCGGGCCTTACAGAAACATTACAAAGGCAAACATTAAATTTTTGTAGCAAGAAGTTGATTTGACCTTCTTTATAAGCTTTTGCAAATTTATTTTTTAATTCCGTTTTGCATTTTTTTCGAATGAATTTTTAACAATTTTCTGACTTTCTCATTTTGAGACCACACCTTTCTATTTTCTTCTTGTGCCACAACTAATGCCTTTCAGAAGTGAACTGCTACACATATTAAGAAAAAGAGTGATATCATGCTGAAATAGTCCTTGAACTGATACAGGAAGTCCACTAGTACCATACAAAATTAAACTCACAATAACAAATTGTTTACTTTTCAACACTTTTTCTTGAATTTTCCTATGATATTTTCAGCAGTTATTTTCGATTTAGCTTAGATTAATTTGCTCCGCATTAAAAAGTATTAAAAGGTTTCTTGAAAAGCAATTTTTTATATGCACATTATGTCGAAAATTAAATTAGGTACATTTTTCAATATCCATTCGCTTTTTATTTGGTTATTGTCTTTTGTGCATTATTTTTCCTGATTTATTATTGTTTTTCGGACTTGTGATATTTGGAGCACAGAAAACTCTCATCGCGGTTAAAACCTCGTTGATAAGTATGCAGTACTTGCCAATTAAGGCAATTTACTTTTGACATAACCTTATGATAAAGTATAAATAATTTTTTGTCGCAATACATTTGCATCGCCTTAAATATTTGTATACTTATTTTATATTATATCCATATGCAATATGTAAATAGTCATTTTTATTTAACAAATTTACTCCCACTCACAAACTTAAAAGATCGTTGATACTTTCGCCATGTGTTCATTTCATTTCTTTTGAATCACAGTATAACTTTAACTGTCATCTAAAGCTTCAAAGGCAAAAGCATAACACACCTCTTCCTTCATGTATCCTTATCTCCACATATTTCATATAAAGCCCTTTGTGCATCCATTTATCCATATGCATGCAAAGAGTCAAAGTGTTCCTCATTAAGCATTTCATTTGGAAACGTATAAATTTAAATACGACACTCAAAATACGGTCTAATGTTTCTTCTGCAATAATGTTTCCCCTCATTTCGTGTTCATTCAATGGAAAATTTATTTTTTAAGAAAGAAAACAAAATAAAACTCCTCCAGCTATTCATTTGGTGCCCGTTTCGCCATCATCATGCGGCATAAGCGAATTCTTTTCCTTTGCAAAAAGGAAACCAAACACTTCAGCCAGCATCTCCGTTTCATCTGGCAATGCAAATATCAGAAAATAAAATAATAAAAGAAAAAAAAAAAAACAAATCCAATGAGATTGCAAGGAAGAATGTCTGGTGCAGCTCATTGCATGTGCCCATTTCTTTCATCCTCTTTTTTTTTGCTTATTTTTGCTGAATCCATCGTAGGTAGGTAGTTGTCCAATTGACTACCTGCCAGTCGCTTCGCCCGGTTTGACTTCTACAGCACTTAATCTTTTCAAAAACTGGCGTGAATCGAAACAAAAGGAAACAATCACAACAAACTGGCCCATCCATGAGCCACACGATGGCGAAGCGACCAACCGACCTGGGCAAGGAGTCCTCTGAGGATAGTCCATAGTCCTCGCCCTCGGTCCGTGATCCTCGTCATCTCAGACCCACGAACGCTCGCATTGCTATGCGATGATGTGGAGGTGAGATATTGTTCGCCACGACCAGTCTGAGTTTGTTCCTTGAGCTCTGCTCCGTCCGGATAAAACAGGCAAAGGGAACCTTTAAGGTAATGAATATTGAACGGACAAAATGAGCGGAGGGAATAAAGATTGTCACTGCGTGGCAATAAATCAGACGGCAGTTTCCGACCCATTATGAGTGCCTGTGCTGCAGATATACTTAACTTACAGAATGTGTAGAGGTATTGTATTGAGTTTCTTGAAATCGCCACATGGGGGAGGACGAATGTGATGTGGGTCTGTGTGTGTAGTTGTATGGTGTACAATATAGCAACAGTAAGGCTTTGACATTTTATTGTTAAAGCAATAAACCAAACAGCCATGCCTAATGGGTGGTTGCACGGAGGATGTTTTAATATTCGAAGTATTTTTTTTTGGTATTTTGTATTTTTTTTTGATACCTGTGGTCGTTGAGTGATATGTTGCACACAGTTGGGTGTTGGTTGGTTGATTGTATAATGTTTCAATTTTGTTTTATTCTTTTATGTCTAAAACATCAGGTGATTTTGAATAAGAGTCATTGAAGATTCAACATAATATCAGAGGCTTAGTCAATGTCAATTGAATAAAGCTTGATTTTATCTTCTATTGAAATTGAGATTTTTGTATAGATTTGCAGATAAGAAATGAACATTCGAAAAATTGATGAAGGTTTTTATTCAGAAGTATTAAATCAATTTGAAGCTTAAACCCTGATTCGGGTTTAGAAATGACAATCAAATGCGTTGTAAATAGAATTTTGTCTTACAAATCTATAAAACTTGCTACTTATTACAAATTCGGAAGAAAAATACTTCCATAGATATTTAGGGTTATCTACTGCCCTATAGGTTTTTTTGAGCTCGTCCGAACTTCTACTATTCGACTTTTGAAATTTGTATCGATTGTTCGGCAAAAAGTTTACTTCACTCTTCTGGCCACACAATAGCCTGTCTCGTAAAAGTACTCGAAGGGTGCGATTGTGACACAATTCACTACCACTTCTTTCTACGTATTACGTTTACGATGCCAATATGCCTTTTCTTGGCCTTTGCTCGGTAGTTATTTTTTAGAGATGGAAGTTAGAATAAGGGCAAAGGCGGTCATTTTCATGCATTCCAACCGTAAATTAAGCTAAAGAAAGCAAATTACGCTAAAGCAGTTCAGAAGTGGCCAAAAACTAAACGTTCTCCATCGCATTCTTAAAAAATCATAAAGGTACAGAACAAGTACAAAATCCCTGCTTAACTCCAGTACAGTGATGGTACACTTAGGGAAAAATCCCTACACGTAGGGATTTTTGTCTTGAAAAAGACACCGTTGGGAAAAAAGGACAGATTTTTGATATATCAGAGTTTTCTATGAGAGCGTAGGGATTTTTAAAATTTTATTATAAGTAATTTGTATTTCTTTTTTAATCTTACCACACACCCTGCAGTTATTATACTTATATCCCAAAATAGTTTTCTTTCTAAACATCTTACCACACATCATTAATGAAGTATACCTTATGTGCTTTCACCTTTTTGTTTCTAATTTAAATGTCTCTTTCTATCGTGAGCTTATAAAACAAACTGTGTGAGAAAAAAAAAAAAAAACAAAACAAAGCAAGCAGTGGAAAAACGGTTCAAAATAATGACGTATTTACATTTTCCAGAAAGAAGCAGAATCAACGCTGCTGTTTGAAAAAAATATTATTATTAATTGATCATAAAAGTGTAAAAGTTTGTTTTATTTTCCATTTGTGCATTTAAATTTTTGAAATTTTTTGAAGCTTCCCCTTATTTGTTTTAACAATTGAAGCGCTTAGAAGATGAAATTTGGCTTTTTTCCTACAGATGGAAGTGTTATATGAAATCTTAAATTTCTAACTCGTCTGTTATCTTCTATCGCCTCTAGATTCATATTTAGCCAAAGATGAAGGTGTTATATGCAATCACTTTAATAATAAACTTTGTGGGTGAATGTGTTAAATGCGCTTAAGTCCTTTATATTAAGTCCTTTATACAAAAATAATTTTATCTGAACTTCTTATTTCGTGAATAAAGGTGTTATGTGGGCACTTTTCAACTGCATCCAAAATTCATTTTTGTTTATTCATGAAAAATTCACGAAGTTACTGGCAATGACAACAGCATGTTTAGGCAGAGGCACGAGCCAACACACATAACTTCAAATTTGAATATTTCGACGCAGGTGGCTTAACATGATGGCTAAATTTTGTATAGTCTTACACACAATTTGAAAGCGTTATTTTTCAAAGTCAAGTCATTTGCTTAATATTCTTATCCCAATACATATCCGAAATGATGGAAGTCAAGTCATTTGCTCGAATGCTATTTGCTTCAGGACACTCTGACAAGCTTAAGTTCAAAAACGCAGACCGAAATTCCGTGAAGAACACCCCAGCAGAAAACTTTTATAGTCAAATAGTATACTGATGGAACGAGAACGTCTGAAGGGACTGAGGCGGGTATATTTGGGCCAAGAACAAAACTATCTGTACCGATGGGACAGTCCACAAGCATTTTCTAGGCGGAAGTAAACGCCATAGGTAAATGTGCGGAACGTAACCTTGAAAGAAACTACCAAAATCGGAACATTGCCATCATTTCAGTTAGCCAAGCCGTGCTTAAAGCGTTAGGCTTGCCGCCCACTAGGCAACTTAAAGTTGCTCGCCGCAACTGAAAGTTGCCGGCAAGAAAGTTGCCTAGTTGGTGCTCTCTCATATAACTCAGTGTAATGGGATCGGGAGCAACCAAAAGTTGCTGGGGCCAGCAACTTTAAGTTGCCTAGTGGGTGGCAAGCCTTAAGCTCCCATGCCATTTCTTTCACTTTCTGCAGACAAAATTAAAAATTTAAAAGAACAGATTAATTTCGTTCGTGTAGAACATCAATGGTTTTATGTAAATTCAATTTCAGCAGGTCATGGAGAAGGTAAATAGAAAGAAACAAATACAAAATAAGTAAATAACAACATATCAAAAAGTCACTCAACACCTTTATAAAAACAAAATAAAATTTAAAAAACTGCCTAGATAAAGGCGTTAAATGCACAAAAGTGTAAATATCTCAACAACTATTTGCGTTAAATAAAAAAGATTCCTGAAATTAAATTCACATGAGTCTTATTGACTTTAAATTATAAATGCAGTATTTTTATTATTTTCATAAAAAAAGTTATAGGCAATAAACTTTAAATTCTTATAACTCAAATGTTTAAAAATGTCGCTTACTTCGTTCATCTTCTAAGCGCTTCAATTATTATAAACTGCAATAATCCTTAAAAAAAAGTTAAATAAAATCATTAAACCAACATCTTATTTTTCTTTCCTTAAAGGCTCTCCCAAACCAATGCGAAACATTCATTGTGGCGAAGAAACATTCGTCAGTCAACATTCATTCACATGTTTCTCCGCCGCGTTGGTGTGGGCAATCTCATATATCACCATGTAAATAAATTTTGACGCGCGAATGTTTCGCATTGGTTTGGGAGAGCCTTAAATGTGTTATTTTTTCGGATTTTTTAGGTGTAGGGATAAAGTTCTTAAAGTAGGGATTTTTTGTGGATACCATAGGGATTTATTTTGCTTTCATGTACCATCACTGCTCCAGTAAGACTTTAAAAGTCTTCTGATACATTGCTGTTGTGCATAACTTATGTATGATCAGTTCATAAAATGGTTGCATATGCGCGTAAAGTTGTTTAGTAATGAGATTTTTTATATAGCTCATAGAGTAGAAATGTATCTATCTGTTTTTTAATCGCTGAAAGTGTTTTTTGAATAAACCACTTAATGCGATGAAGTTAATTTGGAATTAAAGGATTTTGATAGTAAAAAAGGTTTGGGAAGTTAGTGTTCTTCGGGCAAACTTATCGTTAGCAGGCGGTTTAATACTTGAAAATTACTTATATTTACAAGGTGATTCGTACGAGATGCGACATAACACTATAGAGCCTGTAAAAAATCGCATCTTAGAGGGTTCTATTTCAATAAAAAAAAAAACTAAAAAAAAAAATTACTAAAAAAACAACCGAAACACTTAATAATACAATATTGTGCTAGGTATAGTTTTTTTTCCATTACCAACTGGGACTTTAACTTTTCAAAAAGATATTCAATAAAGAAACTGAATTTCTCAACATTTAATAAGGGATGCAACATAACCTCTGACATGACATTTTTTTTAAAGTAAGCATTGCTCCGAACGGAAAACAAAATTTGAAAGTATTAAAAACAAATTTTAAAGAGAAATATTAATGGTTTCAGATAAATAAATATTTTTTCTTTTTTGAAAAATTAATTTCGATATGAAAAGGAAGCGAAATAATTGGAAGTTTAAGGTTACGAAATTATGAAATTTAAAATGTGAAAATAAGCGTCGTTTCAGAGACAAAATAAGCCTAGAAATCACATTTTTTGAACCCTAAATTGAAGCATTGTGGCTTCATTTTCGTTCGGTTCCAAGACTGAAATTCGACGGAACGAACTTGCTTCTAAGATTCAAAGATATAAAATGATTAAACATTGTTATATTGGTAAAAATAAGTAATTTTTTTTTGCCATTTTTTGTGTAGATAATTTTTTAGCTAAAAACTAGAGACACTATTTTTTTTTTATAAATGTGTCTTAACATTACAGAAAGTTAGAATTTGGAACAAATTTTGTGTTGTTTTTGATGCTTTTTCATTATTGAGGGTGTCCCTTAATTCGTCAATAATATTTTAGGACATGGTTTTTGACTATTTTCTAAGAAAAAAATCGTGCCACACTAAGGGTCAGTTTGTTCACAGCTAATCATCTCTAATCCATGATAAGTGGAGCTGGGAAATCCTCAAATGTGTTCGTTGATCAAATTTTTTTCTATATTCAAAGTATGAGTTGGTAATCATGGATTTCACTAATCTGCCAATTTTGATTGATTAGCGTTGTTTAATTAAAGCCTATGAAAGTCACATACTAAATTTAACCCACTGTGAACAAACTGGCCCTAAGATTCTATCTCCAATGTCGACATCTTTTATCTGAAATTTAAGAAAAGGCCAACTTTCGTATATCCTGACCCATGTAAACGAAAATTGCTCTGTTAATATGTGTGTTTTTTTAGAGGTATAAGTTGGAAACACTATTTCAACTGGTGACCATTTTGTCAGCTGTCGAGTTATTTATTTTTAGTTTGGTTTGGCAATTTAACATGAATAGACTAACGCCTGAACCTAGCTTCCAAATCGTGCAAAATTATTTTGAAAATCATGGTACTGTTCTAAATACGTATCGCGCATTACGTCCATTGATGATGAAGCTTACTTTTGGTTGAATAAATAAAACTGCCGATTTTGGAGTGATGATAATCCTCAAGTGTATGTTGAGACACCGTTACATCCACAAAAACTGACTGTTTGGTGTGCTTTATGGGTTGGTAGAATAATTGGTCCGTACTTCTTTAAAACCGATGCTGGCTAGAACGTTACAGTCAATGGTGACCACTATAGAGCCATGCTTACTGACTTTTTCATTCACCAATTGAAAAACCATGATGTGCAGGAGCTGTGGTTTCAACAAAACGGCGCAACATGTCTCGTGCCACAATCGATTTATTGAAGGAAACGTTTGATAACCGCATAGTTTCACGTTACACACCCCTGAATTGGCCTCGAAGATCGTGCGATTTGACGCGCGCCGCTTGACTGTTTGCTGTGGCGATGTGAGAAGTCACTAGTCTACGCTGACAAGTAGGGTAGGCCACGAGACGAGACTCTGCGAGACTTTTGTAAGTCTCGTCTCGGTCTCGTTAAAATCGAAAATGTTCAGTCTCGTCTCGGTCTCGTGTAATTAAGTCTCGTCTCGGTCTCGTCTCCAAAAAAGACGATTTCCGGACAACCTGTTGATTATTGGAACGAACTATTTTCGATTAGTTTGAATATGCGCTGAAGAAAATGAATATTTAACTAAAATTGTATTTTTAAATTTATCAGACTCTCTGTAAATTTCGGTCCAATTATACAGCCTCGTCTCGGTCTCGTCTCGGGTGCTTAAAAGGCAGTCTCGTTTCGTCTCGTCTCGTCATGCGAGACCGAGACCGAGATCGAGACCGAGACTTTTCTCGTCTCATGGCCAGCCCTACCGATAAGCCCGAAACGACTGACCACTTGGAGGACAACATTCGCCACGTGATTTCCGATATACGGCCACAAATGTTGAAAAAAGTCATCAAAAAATTGGACCTCCAGATAATATGCCAGAAATCATATTTAAATTATAATTCCAGAAGATTATCTTTCGAATAAAGTAAATTTCATAAAGAACAAGAAATTTAAATGCTAAAATATTAAAATTACTTTGGTTTTAAGTGGAGTGAATTAATATAAAACAAATAAACTCCAGAAATTATTGTGTTTCGCCCAAGGTATAACAGTGGGCTCTTCAGTCAGTCTGTACTCTTTATTTGAATTATATATATAAATGTGTGTCTTAGTTGGGAATAACAGACTGACTGAAGAGCCCACTGTTATACCTTGGGCGAAACACAATAATTTCTGGAGTTGAGGTCACTTGTACTTTTTATTTAAAGTAAATTTCATTTTAATTTAAAAAAATCATTTTTGTTTTATTCCACACACCCTTTACTAACGATATACACTTTGTTAAGGTCTTCATTTTAAGAAGAAATAATACCAGCGTTTGTAACTGCCTTTAAATAAATTTGATATCTTGTTTCTTGTCTTCAGTTATCAAGTTTGTAGCTTATACCATTTTTCTTGCCTGTGATTTTATCATAATTTGGAAAACCAATGGCAAATACAATTAAAAAAGGTTATTGTTTTTGCTTTAAGCTCGAAAAAATGATTTCCCTGGCAAAAATGTTCATGTGGAGTTTTTATTTTTTTTTTTTAATTTGTTCTATACATTAAACTATTTTTTAGAATTTAAAACAAAATAATTAAATAGTAAAAATACAAAAACCTAACAAGTAAAAATTTTTTTAACATTTAAGTAATTTTTGTCCATTCACGTTTTGCTGATTAAAAATTAATCTTCATCAAAAGTTCTCCTAATTAAATATAAATTATTTTTCAAACATCAATTTTTAAAAAAATGTCGACAAATTATCAAAAATCCAAAATAATTGTTGCTCTTTCGCGTGTTCTTTGCTTCAGAAAGCGAAAGAACAGACAAGGAAAGCTGTACGAACTGTTTGCAAAACGGTACTTGGCGAAGCAAAAACGTACAATGCTGCCAACTTTTTTCATAAAATCTAGGTAAACGAAGTTCAACTGATCTGAAGATCAGATTTCCCTGTGAAACTGGAATAGTTAAACCAAAAACTGAAAGACAGTTTAAGATTCAGCTGATCTTAAGTTTAAACTCTCACTGTGAAACTGGGGGTAAGTAACAGAATAGCTGAAAAAAAATCGCGCGATTTCTTGCAGCTATTCTGTTACACTCTGATGGTTTGCAGCACGATCTTTACATTGAAAAGCATTAGTAAGTAACAGAATAGCTGTAAAATATTCAGCGATACAATTGAAGTATTTGTTTAACAGTTTTCGGTACCTTACCAGCTCTGATCCCCGATTAGCGGATTTTCACAATTTTGTTTGTGAAAGACAATGTGCTTTTTTTGGGGCCTTTTGGAGCCCATTTCTCTAACTCAAACTGTTAAGAATATAGTGTAACGACCTATTGTTCATTTAACCCCTGTTTTCCCTACTTAAATTCGAATTTCAAAAAATTCCTTCTTAAGGAACTTTGTTCTAAAATAATAGATTTTTGAATTTAACTTTTTAAAGTGACTTGAAAATACAAAATTAAATTTCTCTGGCCATCACGCAAATAAAAACAGTAAGATTGTCAAAGAAATTGAAGTTCGAATGCAAAAAAAGTAGTATATGTAGAAACAAATGCATGAACTCCACAACGTAAGTTATTACAATTTACCTCTTTTATTTCTAACACTTCAAATTACTTGTTGAAATTCAAAATCTACTAAGTATAATCGAAAATATTGATTTAACACAAAAATACACATCAAAATCCAATCTGTATTGAATTTTTTTCTGAAAATAAAGCTTTCAACCCTAAATCAAAATCAAGTTAAATTTTGTAGTTGATTACCACTATCTTTGACTTTTTGACTAACTGACTAACTGACAAATACAAACAATCATTCGATTGAACTAAATTTCAAGATTTCGACTGTTCTACCTATGTATACATATGTATCTTAAAATAAAACCAACAAAATTGACATTTTATTTATTCATTGTCAAAAATCTATGTTTACTAGACACGACTATTGAATTGAACAATGAAACAATTTATGTTCAACATCACTTACCATAACGCTCCTAATCTTAACGCCATAACTCAATAATACACCCTTTCGACAAAAAAAAATCTAATAATAAGAAAAAACGCTTATCTCAAAAGTACAACATTTCTCTCCATATCGTAATGCTTCAATCTAATCACAACTGTCCACCGTGAAATCAGTCGTGGTGATATACGCCCAAGAAAAAAAAAACTCAAACCTCTCTTGCAACTTATTCACGGGTCGCGTCTTATAGCGAACGTAAATAACACTTGTAGACGATATCAAATGCCATATCAACCAATTGGATCTGTCTTTTTGGAAAATGAATTACAACACGGCTCCACATGGCCAACCAAATGAAATCAACTTCATAGATCGGTATATAAATAAATCAATGTGCATACTCGAAAAAATATAAAAATGTGAGGCTAGAGAACCTTAAGACTTTGTTCATGTCCATAATTCTCCTTATCGTAAAGTATCGTGGGTTGTTGAAAAATAATATTTATAAAATTTGTCACGAACATTTCTCAAGAAATGCTAAGATCCACATTATGTTGCATCTGACTCGGATTGAAGTATTTATATTTCTGCCCTGTTGCTGTCTCTCTCTCTCGTTTAAGATATAATTCTAAGATAATAATCGATTCCATGTCTTGGGCATTGGATAACCACCATGATTACCACGAACCCAAAGCAGGACAAGGCAATTTAAAGAACCCCAGGATGCAATCGGAGAAACTGGAACCTGATTTCAGGAACAAACTGAATATTATTCTATCAAGAATGAAAGATCTTTCCACAGAGCATCATTTTTCTTGTGACACTTTCAAAATTAATACACAGTCAAGAATACAAGATAAGAAAAATAAAAATTAAATCTCCGAATGTGTTTTGTTTGTGGTAACAAATTACGATGTCACTTGAATCAAACGGCTCAGTTCAAGCCCAGGGACATCCGAGAATATCGGGTTTCGGAGAATCGAAATTAAATAAATCTTGCTATTGTATCTTCTGTCTGCTGTTATGTGAAATCGAGGGACATCGTGTGAGATCTATTGTATTTTATTTTGGTATTTTGGATTTTACGAACCAAAACATTGGTTTTATAAGAAAGGAAAGGATTTCGAAATCTAAATCACATGGATTATGATTTTTGGGTATGTTCGTGTGGAAACTACTATAATGCACCGGGTATACAGAAGCAGCAGGTATGAAATTTGTATGTAAGCTGAATGTAAAAAAAAAATAGACTCATTTTGTATCTTTTATCTATTTGTGTTTGTTTAATTTTTTTCATTTTTTTTTGTAGCTGCTCGTACCCAATACTCTTACCTACCTATACCTATTGGGTTTGAATAAACATTACTCTAAGACGATGATGACAGAAAAATGAAGGCAAATGCAGCTGTTTTTGCTTTAAAAGGAAAGGAGGTTGTGTTTAAACTCTGAATTTTTTTTTGTAATGATTGATATATTGAGTTTTCGATGACACTAGTAATGTCCGACAATAAGTAAATAATGTTAAGTAAATTTTATTTATCTACATGAAAACACACAAATCGAATTGCTGTCAAGTTGTTGAAGAAAAAAATGTGTTTTTCCTGACGAAAACAGACACATTTTTATTTGTAGTTCTTAAGACAGTTGTTGTTGGCGAAGAAAAAGAGCAGTTATGTATGTAGTTACACAAAAAATCGAGCACATTTTTTCATTCTTCAAAAATTAATATTTCCAAGATTATTTGTATATGACTATGGTGGGGAAGTGTTTCTAGTGCAACAAAAGGAACCTCCGTCTGGCTGATTAAAAGAAGGCTTTCAGCATCCTTAAACATGCACTTAGAAGTGTTAGTAAATTTTTTTAGTTTCAAAAGTCGTAATGTTGACTTTGAGTTAATATAGTTTTCAGATGGCAGTATGGTTAAGTCATTGACTCTCTTTAGTAGTGTATTTATAACTTGGCTCAAAAGTTTCTTCCGGCCCTAAGTATTTGAAGGGGATTTGATCAAAGATCATAAATCTGAATTTTCGCACTCACTTAATGGATCGTTTGACGCCATCTTTGATTTATTTCAAATAATATATATTAGAAATTCTATATACTACTGAAATAAATCAGCCAAGTAGAAGACTTAGCATTATTTAATTGGACTTGTTGAATTTTTGATTCAATATAGCTTTTAACGGCGTTTAGTCCTTAAAAATTGGCGTTTCGTCCCGGCGTTTTCACTTGGACTCTTCAGTTGACAGTGAGGGCCTTGTCAAGACGCAATTTTTATTAAGTTCAGTCCAAGGACTAAAGGCCGTGAAAAGCTATATTGAATCAATAATTCAACAAGTCCAATTAAATATTGCTAAGTCTTCTACTTGGCTGATTTATTTCAGTTGTATATAGAATTTGTATTATAAAAAACACTCATATATGTAAACAATACCAGGTCACGGGTAAACGAAATTTCCAACAATTCTTGATTAGAAATTCTAATTGGGTTGGATATAGTTCACAACTGATTTTCGCTGTAAAATTGATGTAAGTTGGACTGAACTTAATAAAAATTACGTCTTGACAAGGCCCTCACTGTCAACTGAAGAGTCCAAGTGAGAACATCGGGACGAAACGCCAATTTTTAAGGACTAAAGGCCGCCAACTAACAATTTAACTTCTGTAAGGGTCTATCGAAGTTATTTTCTTATCAGCAAATTTGACCCTATAAGGCCTTACCGAAACACATTTGGCCCACATTGAGAAGCTCGAAAGGCTTTTAAGCAACCATTTACAGGTTTATTGGAAGTACTCAATTTATTTTGCTAAGGCTTTATAGAACAAAACTACACTCAAACATTGCAAATGTAGTAGTGTTTTGTTCAAGTGTTTCGATAGGCACATCTAAAAAACCTTATAAAAGGCTTGTCGAGGCCTAGGAGAACCCTTTTCGAAGCACAATGCAAAACAAAATAAAAATTAATTCCTTATTTTTGCTTCTACATTTTCTCCTTTATTTTCATGCAAGTAATGATTTTATTCTGCAACTTAATGCACAATAATTATTTATATCTGAAAAAAACACATGACTTTCTTGATAGATTTTGCGGGATTTGAACCGAGGATGGTTGGTTTGAGAGTCGGGCACCTTAGGTATTGAGCTAGCCTGGCATATGAAAAATTAGTGCCAAATTGGAACCACTTGAAACCGAAATTAGCTTCCTAAAAAATTCCTTGGGACTTCCTGATGAATTGAACTAATTTAAAAAATACAGGTGACCATTTTTCTGTTGCTTGCAAGGGAGTTTTTTTTACTTAATGTTATTTTTTTTTTTCATTTTTAATGTGTCCATGATTACTCATCAGAGAAAACATGGAAGTTGTCACACAAACATATATTTTGTGAGATAACAATTAAAATAATATATGTAAGTTCCTTTCATTGAAATCGATTGTTTTTAAGAGTGAAAGGCTTTGATTTGAGAAAAAATATAAAAACTCTTTTATGCTCCATAAAATATGTACTTTTCATTTCGTACACAAACCATTTACTGACAATCTAAATTTGTATTTTTTTTTAAAACACTAATTTGCCAAAATAAAAAACATAAACAATAACGACCATCGTTAAGTCTTTTCAACTGAAAGTAGCTATGTAGTATAGATGTTAAAAAAACGTTTAAAATGTAATTAAAAAACTACTGAGAAATGAAAGCTTCATACTAAGATCATTTTTGAAAACAATGCGAATTTCTTAACGTGGACGATATTTTTAACGATGAAACAGAAACGATAGTATGGTCACCTCGGTTGTGAATAATTCAGCCAGCAGTAGCTTGTTTTCACATCAACACTACTTTACTTGCGAAGTACCAGCTTTTAATGCTTTCAAGTTAAGTGTGCAACACTTCGCTAGGACCAAATAATCGGATTTATTACTTCCCGCGCATTCGCCTGAGAGAATGATTAAAATTGTGTTTGCATAACCACCTCTTCACAGGTCTTATAGAAACAAATCAGGCTGACATCACTTCGCTGAGGCAAATTCATCGAAATAAATGCTTCTCGCGCATGCGTCTGACAGAGTTCACACAATTATTAAGCTTGTATCGGGCTTGTGTTTGATGGGTTATAGAACCAAAATTGGATGTCATGCTTAATCGGAGTTACTACCGCGATCAAATTTAATTCTGAGGGAATCATTTTCATTTGTGGGATACGGGGATACAACGAATATGAATCTGTTTTTGTTAAATCATTTCTAATAAAAAATGATTAAATTATTTGTATTTGTACCGCATCTCTGAATATATGTAAATTACATAATTATAGTTCCATGTAGAAAAAATAAATATATTTTTTTTTCAAGTGAATTTAAATTGTTTTCTTTTTCCATATGTATCTCAATGCAGAAAATAAATGTTTGTACCGTTTTTGTTTTGCAAAATTTAAAAGCTTTACCTATACTCAATGAATCGGTTTAACTTAATATCGGTTCTTAAAATAATACAAATTTTCCTATTTTTACTTTCATAAATAATTTGACCTGTGGACTTTTGACTTTTGTACACATAATAGCTTGTTTCAGGCATTTGTAAGCAGGCTCTTGCAGAGCTCTTGTCAGTGCTTCCTTATGAAAGCTTATTCCTTGCTTTTATTTCGCATGACTCCCAAAGTAATTTCTGGGAAGCCTTACGAAAACTATAACCATATTGTAAATATTAAGGCTTGCAGAAAATTAAAGATTCTGCTTGTTATATGTTTGTAGGAAGCGGTTTTCAAAAATATAGTTTCTAAAATTTGCAACTTCGATGTCGAAATTAAATAGAAGCCTTGTAGAAATAATAACTTATAGAAATTCAAAAAATGAACCTTATAGAGGAAAAATTGTTAGTTGGGCCGTTAAAAGCTATATTGTATCTTGGACACTATTAGAGATACAAAAAAGTTTCTAGAGGGCTCTGTTAATGATCGAACATGGTGTGAGTAAACTTGGAACGAGTCTAATTTCGAGTTGATTTTGACTGTCTGCTGGGTGGTTCGAGTATCAATATGTTTTTATCACTAAGGGCCAGTTTTTCAGTGCGGGGTTAGAGTTTAACCTGAGTTTAATTACAGATTTGGTGAGTTAACTTCGGATTAACTTGAAATATGTTTATGATATTTTATCTTCCGTGTTTTTAAGGTATTCTGCATTCATCATCAATTGAAAAACAGCTTCCTGACGTAACTGAAGACAGATCTGTTTCCAGAGTTAACTAACTCGGACTTAACCCAACACTGAAAAATTGGGCCTAAATAAAAATTTGGTCTGACTAAAATCAAATATATTTCCATTAGTCTTATGGGGAAAATTGACCTGAACCCAAAAATTTCGGTATATACAAAATGTTTTGATGCTATTCGCATGGAAAAAGAGTACTGAATCTGAATATGCTGGGCTTACCTCTGGCAACCTTGAGGATTTTTAAATATGACGTTTTGAAGGGGAAGAGGTTGTTGTGCATCAAACGGAAAAAATTACTTTGGTACAATCTATGCATATGGCATGATTTCAAGCTACTTTTTAATGGAGAACCTAATGACATTAAAGCAGAGACGATAGGGCTACCCAAACAAAAGTTAAAGTCCTTTTTATGTAAGTGTCATTTTACTTTCCGAACGATATGTAAATATTGCGGAAACCCTTTCAAAATATTGGTCCGTTGATAAAACATGGTATAAATGTTGCATTTCTTATGAAAACGGACAAATTTTTCATTGTCAAAAAAATATACATATTACTTTTGTATGTACTGCAACAAAAACATAGACGATTATAGGATAAATATTTTTTAATTAAGAAAACCTTTTTATACCAGTAGATCAGGAATAAAGTACAACCAAAATAGACAACAACAAGTGAAAGCTTTAGGAAAAATTAGCATATTTCTGAAATTAAGAACCGACTTTTATTTTTAAAGAAGCTGTCAAAATGGATAGATTTCATTTCGTCTGTTTTGATATCGCGATATCTAATTATATGGTGGCTAAAATTAAGTGTCAAAACATTTTTGTTTTGGGAGCAGCTGTCTTTAGTAAACATTTTTATTTCTCGCTTTTGTACTTTTTGTAAAGAGTACTTTGGTAAATGTAGTTAACCTTTAAATAAGAAGATGAAGAAATTTAAATATTAAAATATTGACTTTACTTCTGTTTTAAGTGAAGTGAATGAATAAAATTCAATTTAAAAGTACAAGTGACCTCAACTCCAGAAATAATTGTGTCTGTTATACCCTACTAAGACACAAATTTGGTCGATGTTTACCGACTCTTATAAAAATCACAGCAAAAAGATACTGTGAATTTTATTATTCTAGGGGAATTTGTTTAAATTCGTGCACCCAGAAAATAAATACCCGTGGTCAGGTTTTAAATATTAAAATATTGAAATTACTTCTGTTTTAAGTGAAGTGAATGAATAAAATTCAATTTAAATTCCCCTAGAATAATAAAATTCACAGTATCTTTTTGCTGTGATTTTTATAAGAGTCGGTAAACATCGACCAAATTTGTGTCTTAGTAGGGTATAACAGACTGACTGAAGAGCCCACTGTTATACCTTGGGCGAAACACAATTATTTCTGGAGTTGAGGTCACTTGTACTTTTAAAGTTAACCTTTAAAGTAGTTCGAACGCTCCGTAATTCGAACGCTCCACTTATTCGAACACCTAGTTTTTTTTTACATCAAGTATCTTGCAATTCAAACATTTACAAAAATTTGCACTCTGTAATCCAAATTAGACCGTCCATCGTTCCTTTGGTGAGTATTTTTTCAGCTGCCGAGTCAAAAGTGTTTTCCTAGAAATATTTTTTGGTCGAACACATTTTTACGAAAAAGAAACGTTATGATGTGTTTGACTTTGGATTTGTTTGACTTTGTAAAGACAATTACATTGAAGGTTTCTCTGAAGTCAGCATTTTTGTGTCAACTAAATAGTTTGTTATTTTATTAAACAACTGTTACTTTGCAGTTTTGTAGGTTAACAAGAACCATTCAAAAACGCAGCACAAACTTTTGACTCTTAACTAAAATGTGAAATTTTGGTCGAATTAGATAAGGCAAAAAGTGCCCTTTTTGTGAAACGATTATTTGGTGATGGAAAATCAACTGTAACTATACAATACATACCAAGCCTATGGTCACAGCAATATCACAGACTTGATTCCAATGGAAATGTTTTCGACTCCCACTGACTACTGCACCCCTACATTTAGTATTAGTAAGGATTTCAAAGTTAAATTTTTATCCAGGAAGGATTGACATGATACCGTCGTGACGAAAGATTTCGACACAACTATCTTTACTGATGGCTCAAAGATGGAAGTGTGGCGTTGGTGCAGGAATCTTCTCTGAGTCTCTAAATGTATCTAGGTCCCTTCGGCTACCCGACCTTGCTAGCGTCTTTCAAGCTGAATTGCTGGCAATCAGGGAAGCTTGCAAGTTACTTAAAGCAGATCCAAACCAGAACTGGTCCAGCAATGCCGGGATGAGCTTGCGGGTCTGAACACTGACCTCAATGTCACTCTTATCTAGGTCCCGGGTCACAGTGGCATTGAGGGCAATGAACGGGCTGACGAGCTGGCCAGGCAAGGTTAAGACCTTCATGGCTCACTTGCGGAAAGAGTCAACATTCCGCTTTGAGTTATGAAGGGCAACATTCTCTCAATTTATCTTACTAAAGCAAACCGTAGGTGGAGCAGTTTATCAAACTGTATTATGTCTAGGAAGATTTGGCCCACCTATGACAAGAACCGAACAATTGATATAATACGCAGACCCAGGCAAGACATAGCCAGGGTAGTTACAACCTGTAGCGGACACTGGCCAATAGGAGAGCATGCAGCGAAGCTGGGCATACCTCACAATACTCACTGTCGGAGCTGCGAGGACCAGCAGGAAAAGGAAACAGTAGTTCATTTCCTCTGCAAATGCCCTGCTCTGGCCAAAGCTAGAAAACAGTCACTCGGAAGAGCATTCTTTGACGACATTAACGAACTTTCTGAAATGAAGATCAAAGACTTGATTTCTTTTCTCAACGCGACGAAATGGCTCTAGGACAAATTTCGGCTGCTTCTGCATTATACCTTCCGTCGATTCCCTATGATCACAAGATAGTGGACTAGGGTTCTGGTGGGGGTTTTTGGTACACAGCGGCCGGAGGATCATCCAATCAGATCAGTGGACGCTCCAGTGCCAGCCAACGAACTGCCTTGTGGGCTAACTGTGGATGGTGCGGGTGCGGATGCTGATCTGGTTGAGTGAGTGATCCACTTTCTGATGATTGTGCTAAAAGCTACAACAAAATTCTATTCTTAACTAAATAAAAAGGGACGATATCCTGAGGATATGCCCATATTTTCTCTCTTTAATTCCATCCACAGGTTCAAACGAGTTATGGTATCAAAACGGCGCACTTCAGCGCTAGCTGGGCTATGGGCTAGACTGCCCATGGCCGCCATTTCTACCTACCTACCTACAATACATACAAACATTTGTTTTCGTCTTTCGACCAACATAAATTATTTTACACTCAAGACCATTTAACATTTTTTTATAATCCAAAATATTGATTACAAAAAAATACAGTTATTCGAACACATCCGTGTTTAGAATAAGGGCAGGTACGAATTACCGAGGTACTACTGTAATAAGAAATTGTTAACAAAATGAACTCTGAAAACTATTGTACTTTTGATTTTTGCTACATATCTGTTTGCTGTTGATGAAAAAGTCCAATCTACCAACTCCAAGTCCAATGTTAGACCACTTTTTCGAACATTTGTCGTATTTCTCTCATAAGTCAAACAATATTGGCTTCTAAAGCTATACATTTCCACTAACATTAGGCAACAATTATGCATCTTATTATAGCCCTATATAAAATAATTAGGTAAGACGTGCCAAACTAGGTGCTGGATAAAATAGAAATAAAACCATTTTCTAAAAAGACCTTATACCGCCAAATTATTTTCTTTTTTTAAATTATTTTGTTTTAAAAAATGATAAATCGATTATGAAATATAAGTTGTATTTACTGTATGGAATTTGGGTGAATCCTGTTTAAATTAAAGTGTTTCCTCATTGAAGTATCATGTCGCTTAAAATTAGGTACAATTTACTGATCCCCGCGAAATTTTGAGAACACCTTAGATAATTTTCAATTTTTCAACCATGCAATACTTTTTAAATTAACCTTTCCTTATTAAAATAACATTTTTGAATAGAACTGTATAAGACAAGTTACTGAATGAACACACAACTCTGATACAAGGGAAAGAGAAGGAACCAATTTGTTGCAATCGATTTTCTATATATACTCTTACTAGATAACCAATCTTTGTACTAATTATAATATACATGCCTGTTATAAACAAACAATCTCAACAAGACTTACTTGGTAGAAAATCGAATCAAAGAAACAAACAATTCTAGGATTCTGTTTCACATCCACCCATTCCTAGATAGATAATCGTATACACTATCGCAGCACACAAGCAGCCAATCCTTAAGTGCATACTCAAGTCAAACAAATGACCAGTAATCACAAACTCATTTGTCTGTCGTACATTTAAAGTGAGTGTGTTCAGTGCTCATGGAATTGCTTTTGCTGATGAAAAAAAAAAAAAAAATAATAAAAAAAAAAAAAACAGCAACCAACACTATGGGCTCCTGAGACAACATCGAGGTTAATTCTCAAACTGGTAAAAGCCAACTCCATCCTCTCTCAGCTACACGCATCATTGTTCATTGCTGCAATTTTTTCTTCATGATGCCTTGCTCCATCTGCAGAAGTCTGTCTCACCACAGAATGTTTGATGAACTCTGAAATCAATCGAGAGATTCATAGGGAGTCACAATCTCACAGTCCATGATGATGATGGTGATGGTGATGGAAGAGGAGAATCTGTATAGTTACCTATAGCCAAACCGTCAAACCCCTCAAATGGCCAAGAGAACGGGATAAAAGGAGAAGAATCGTTAATTGAAAATAGTTTCCACGTCATTTTCCAGAGAAATTATTATTAATCATTGTGAAGCGAAGAATATTGGACTTGGCCAACAACATTTTATATATACGTACTAGTAAAGTATACGCCAGCCGCAGCATAGCTCTTGAAATGGATGTGGTTCTGTTGGTAATTTATCTGGAAGCACAATTGGTGGCATTATGCGGTTTCCACTTCACCGATACCTCTGATACCTATACACAAACTCTGGGCTATGAGGTTGATATGGTACTAGCGGGGAGGGGAATAGAGGGGGAAATGTTGTGATTTATTTTTATTCAAGTTGTTTGTGGCACTCTTTCGATTGGACAAATTGCATATTGTACAATTGGAAATTAATGTAAATTGATTTATGACGAAATGATGTTATAATAACGTATGTATAAATAAATATGAACACGACCAGCTTGTGATGTGAGAAATATATGACGGGAGGGCGGGCTGGCGGTCGTACAACAACGGAGGTGGTCCCTAATTATAGGATTTTTACCGAGAGTCGAGAGCGCATATGGGTGTTGAGGAAAGTGCTAAATTTATGTTCTTTATTTTTGTACAGAATGAACATTTGGAAACAACATATCAAGCATATTTTATGTTACAAAAGCCTAAAGCTTATTTGTTTCCTCTGACAGGAAACAGCTACATAGGTATTGAAGATTTTTTATTGGTCCGGGAGTTTTCGTTAAAAAGTATGAGAATTTTTGCCAAAATAGCATTTAACCCCTATGACCACTAGAAACAACACAGGTGTTTAGAATTTAGTCTTCTCGCAATTTCATTGTATTTGTCATCTTTAATTCAGCAGGTGCACTAAACTGTTGCATGACCTAGTACAGGAATATTATTTGTCCTTCAAGATAAAAGCAAGGCGGAATTATCCCTCGTTACAAGAACTGGATTAATCCAATTTTTGACGAAATAATGTTCTCTGATCATTAACTTTCTAGTAAACATGTTATTTTGCGGTTTGGGTTAGGTTAAAAACATATTTTATAATTGTGCTTGGTCCTTATGATGGCGGTTGTGTTGAAAAGACCTGTATTTTTGCAACTATAAAATTTAGCGAACTTGACGTTTTGTTGGAATACTGTTTTTGACACTATTTCTTAAGTTTATAGTTGAGATTGGAGAAGTTTCAGACCTAAGCTCACAGGAAATTTGCAAAAAAATACCAACAAATTCAGTTGCCATTTCTTGTAACTTTGTTTTTTAGAGAGATTTGATTACAGTTAGTAATTTTTGTTATTAGGCGTTTTGTATTGGTAAACGTATGCGCAGTGCAGCACAGCAAAATTTTACACTGTCAAAAAGAACAAAGGAATAGTGCGGATACTACACAATGTGTTATTATTTTGTTTTGTGATTTATAAAAAATATTAGACATTTTTTAAAAATTTAATTTTAAAAATTCAGGAAACAGTAGTAGGCTTATGAGTACAAGAAACCGATGTACATTCGTCTTAAATGTATGGACATTGAAATGGGGAGGAAAATTAGAATCGGTTAAGGAATGCCACATTCGTGTCGTACGGCAAAAGAAAGAATCTCTGTACTTAACTGTGAATCCGAAAATTGCCTCAATGGTATACCGAACCGATGCGCCTAACCAGCGGCAAGAGTATTACGTTGAAATTTGTTTAGTGGGGGAATACAATTCGCTATTTCAATAGAACTTTGTCGCTATTTCACTAGAACATTGTTTAAAGAAGTAGCGATAAAATAGAGGTAGGTAAGAGACGGTTCGACGATCTTTCAACGAAACAATTGTTTCGGAAATTGCTCTGTCACCTATCAGTCTTAAATGCCTTCTCTGAATTCTGTCCGGTAGGTGCAAAGATGTTTTTGATGCACCATGCACCAAACCAGATATGAGAATTGTATTCCAGTTTCGGACGTACATATATATGTTGGCCTTATAAATTGTGACCAGATCAGAGGAGGACAAAAGTTTTTACATCGTCTTAGAAAACCTAAGCATTTGGCCACATTTTTAGTTATATCCAATATGTGGTCATTTCACAAAAGGTGGTCAGTAATACACATACCAAGAATTGACAGCTTTTCTGTTTCCACGATGCAAGCGCCATCCATGAACAATGGCATTGGGGGAATATTCAGCTTTAAGGACAAACAACAGCTCTGAGTCTTATTCAACACGATTTTTAATACCCCATTTAACTATGCTATTTAGATCGGAATTCAATGACATCAACATATATTGCCGTTGCAGTTCCACATTCGAAGAACAAGGAATTGAATCAGGGAATTAATATAAAAAGCTGAGGGTGCTGTCATCACCGAAACAGTTAAGTGGATGAGTAGTTTCGGAAAAAAGATCATTGATAAAATGAGAAAAAGAGTCGGAGACAAAACAGAGCCTTGAGCGACAACCAGCATTTATTTTACGAACTTCAGACTTAAAGCCATCCAAAACAACTCAAATTGAACTGTCAGAGTAGTAATTACTAATCCAACGAATAAGAGATATATATCAATACCAAACGCACCCATTTTTGATAGAAGATCACGATACCAGACTCTATCGAATGCCTTAGAAACATCAAGCGCAATAATCTTACTTTCTCTAAAACGATGTAAGGATTGGTTCCACTTTTCAGTGAGATATGCCATCAGATCACCAGTGGATATATTACTGCGAAAATTAAAAAGATTATGTTCTTCAAGATATATCTTAAGCTGTCGATTGAACAGTGTTTCCATGACCTTGGACAAAAGGGACGTCAGTGCAATTGGCCGATAATTAGAGGGTGAAGAGTATGCTCCTTTCTTGGGGACTGGTTGGACGAACGCTGTTTTCCAACTCTTCGGGAACTATCCTGTAGAATAGTAAAGATAGAAAAGTTTGCGAAGTGGTTTTGCCAATGTGCAAGAACATCTCTTCAGAACAATAGGTGATATACATACCATCTGGGCCAGCAGATTTGTGAATATTGAGATCTTTTAATATTCTTGCAACTACTAGGGTGCGAAAATAAATTGTTCCCTTTAAAAAGCTTACATTTTCAAGAACCGGTGAAATTATGTCGCTATCGGGTAGAGAAGAATTTGCTGCAAATAGTTCTACAAACAAATTAGCCTTATCTATGGAACTAGCAACAGGGTTATCATCGTAGATGAGCGTGGGAACCGACGAAGAGGTGTAACAGTATCTTTTTTTTGCTGTTTTTGGCGTTTTTAAGGCCTTACTACTAAGTTTAAAGCGTTTTATTTAAATTATGTTCTAATAGTTCCCTAAAACAAGTTTTTTTCTACTCATTGACAGCATAATCATTTTAATACGACCAATACACGCTTTACAGTAGTAGCCCGTAGCGTAATAGTTAGTGCGTTAAACTGTCACGCTGGAGGTCTGGGTTTACTTCCCAGCCTCGTACACCTAAAAACTAAAAGTTTTTTTTTCATGGCTACTGCCTCTTGCGAGGAATTGGCAAATCCTCCAAGAGTATCTATTGTCATAAATAAGTGCTTCTCGTCTAGCCGTTCGGATTTGACATACAATTGTAGGTCCCTTCCATTCCTGTCGACATCCGCACACAGGAATGGTTGCGAGTTATTAGTCATAAGGCCCTGGTTTGGCATGAGCCGTTGCGCCACCCAATTTATTTATTTATTTAATACACGCTTCACATCCTACTTTTTTCTACACTCTGTTTAACTTGAAATATACATATATCTGCCTCAAAATAAAACGGAAACTTTCAGATACACTAACAAAAACCCATTTTAAAATGTTAAATGGTTCTTTTGTTTTGTCTTCACTCTTTCATTCAAATTAGTTATTAAGCACTCTGCTTTTAAATCAGTCATTAACGTGTGAGTATTTCTTTTAAGTGAATTATTATTTCTAGCCCTTTATATAACAGGGCTAATTCGGCATGATACTCTAAAACAATGTGTAAGGTTGTTTTCTTTAAATTTAACAATTTCGTTGCCTTAAGTACTTTTACATCTTTGATTTAAAATGGACAACTGAAATAGTTAATTTGCGCTCTAATGAGCAAAAAATATAAAAACAACCAAATAAAAAAAATCGCTGTTCGATTACTGTAATCCACTACTGTGCCGCTTTAATTAGCTTTGTTTCACTTTCAAACACTATTTTATTTATTGATTTATGGAGTTTTGGCAATACGAAAATATTGTTTCGATTTTCTGTGTGGAAAAAAAAGTCTTATTTCTGCAGAAGATTTTAAAATACCCTTTTTTCTTAAAACTCACACACTATTATGTATAAGCCTTTAAAATGTTCTTCAAGCAGAAAAAATCCGTTTTTAACTTGGAGCTAACCCTTATTAAAACAGATCAGCCTAAAAGATCTCAGTAGAAATTTACTCATGCAAAAAAGCGTTAGTTTCCCATCTTTATAACTTATCTCCTGTTTGAAATATCTTATCCACTTAACTGTTTAGCTAATGATAGTAGGTAAGCTCAGCTTTTCATACTCATTTTCAAATTCTAGTAAAATACCCAGCTGCGTAAATGCTTTTTAACATTTAAACCGTAGTTCTTTCCTTAGCCGTACCACACGAATGTTAAATTCCTTACCTAACTCAGCTTTTCTTTTCCATCAGTTAAATATTCAATACTTCAACACCAATGTACAACGTTGGGAGGACATAATGGAATTCTTGGAAAATTAACGGATTTGTTTTAATAGCGAAGATAACGTATTCCTGGCGGCCAGGGTACCCAGTTTCCGAAAACATCTGTCCCTTTTTTTTTAAAGAAAACATTTTAAATCTTTATTTATTTCTGTATTTTCTCAATGACAAGAAAAAATCATTTTGCACTGAGGCTGCCAATGAAATGAAATTTTTAGAATATGTCGACTTCTCTGACAAAAGAAATAAGTTGCTGGCACTTTTGGACATTTTCTTTTAAAATTGTTTGTATATCTTCCACACAAGGGATTGAAATCGCAAGATATTTTTTATAGTTTCCTTAAAAACTGAAAGTCACAGCAAGCAAATATACCTCATGTGAAAGGAGTTTTAAAATTTTTCAGAATCCCCATAAACATACAAAATTATTAAAACAGAAAGCATTAAGATAAACATAAACCGCATACTCCGAGGTATTTCACTGTTTTGTAAACATGCAAAATGATTCAATTTTGGTTTTTTCCGAAATGCTTCTCACTTGTTTGTTTTCGAAAACATTTTTGAAAATATTTGTTCCTGTTTTTTTTATACTTGTTCCTTTTATCCATTTTTCTGCATAAAATCGAAAAAAATTGTGCTTTTCTCCTCAATCTGGGAATCTTGGCTGAACGAACAAACATTCGAAAATATATAGCCTAATATTTTCATTAGACCGAAAACCACTGACTCTGGACTCTGTTTCTAAAAAACTCTAGAAAATCCTTAAACTGCCGATGATCTATGATGAATGTGATGCAACAAACATTATAAAATTTATGCTTAAGTCGTAAACAAGCACTTATAAGAAAGATTATCTTCTGGCATTATAATTTAAATATGATTTATGGTATATGATCTGGAGGCCAATTTTTGGTGAATTTGTCCAACATTTGTGACCCTATATCGGCAATAACCCGGGGAATGGTGTTCTCCAAGTGCTCAATCGTTTCGGGCTTATCGGCGTAGATTAGCGACTTCACATATCCCCACAGAAAATAGTCAAGCGGCGTTAAATCGCACGATCTTGGAGGCTCATTCACGGGTCCGTAACGTGAAACTATGCGGTTACCAAATGTTTCCTTCAATAAATCAATTGCGGGACGAGCTCTGTGTGGCATGTTGCACTGTCTTGTTGAAACCACAGCTCCTGTACATCATGGTTGTTCAATTGATGAACGAAAAATTCAGTTATTATGGCTGTATAGCGGTCGCCATGAGTGGTAACGTTCTGTCCAGCATCGCTTTTAAAGAAGTACGGACCAATTATTCCACCAACCTATTAAGCACACCAAATAATCAGTTTTTGTGGATGTAACGGTGTCTCAACATACAATTGAAGATTATCATCACTGCAAGCACAGAAGTTTTGTTTATTGAAGTATCCATTCAACCAAAAGTGAGCTTCATCGCTAAACAAAATTTGCTTTTGAAAATTGGGATCAACGGCAATCTTGTTTTGGGCCCATTCACAGAATCTTCGCCTTCCTTCCTGTGGCTTCAATTCTTGCACGAGTTGGATTTTATAAGCTCGCAACCCAAGATCTTTCCGCAAAATCTTCCATAAAGCGGATGGACACACATCCAATTCCTGTGCATCATGCTGATTCGGGTCTACCTCTACGCTACGCTCTACAGCAGCAATATCTTCGTCTGTACGCACAGTACGATGCTGACGTCTATGTGGATGCGTATTCTCATTTAGAGTAAACGTTGTGCGAAAACGTTTCATCGAATGAATTGCTCTGATGGACGATTATGTTGACCCTAAAATGGACGCAGTGCGCGAAACGTATTGCGAACAGAACCATCATTTTCGAAATAAATTTGCACAATTTGGAAGCGTTGTTCACGCGTTCATGTTGAAAACCAAACAAAAAATATACCACTTGACAGCTGACAAAATGGCCGCCAGTTAAAATAGTGTTGCCAACTTAAAGTTTTATACCTCTAAAAAAAATCACTTTGATTTAGCAATGAATTTTATAGCGTGGTGAAAAGCACTCAAAAGATGCCGTCTAATGGCTAAAACAGATGTGCAGCGAATCTGCATGCATCTCTGCATGCAGAGCTGCACACGAAACACAAGTGCATAGTTTTTGACATTCATGATGCATAGTTATGTCACACAAATACATGAAAGCACAGCGTTGCCGATGTGACACAATAGTGTTGGAACGCGATTTTCTTCGTTGGTCGATGGCAGGATGGCAATGCCGGCTTCTTGGATTCTTAAACAAAAATCACCAACACAAACAATTTTTTTGAAAGAATGGCATTTGATGTCAATATGAGTAATGCCAAATACCAATTATTTAAGATTTTTTTCTTTGCTGTTGTGGCTACAATGATGCTGCGCAGCAAATTTAGAAATAGAAGCTGTGTAAATTAATTTCGCTGCATGGAAAACGCTGCACATCTGTTTAGCACATAAAGCTTCGCCTTCAGGACAAAAAGGGCTTTAGTTTTATTTTGAGAATATTTTTTTTTGATGAACTTGGACCTTTTATTATTCTAAACACACCATTCCTAAAACAAGTTTGTCCGAATGTCAAGTTTTCATATAAGAATTTGATTTCACCAAAAAACCTTGAAATATGCCAACAGTTGGGGGTTATTAATATTTCGTTTGTTCCAAAGCTCTTATGCAGATAATCCTTATACACATGTATACATATGTATAATTAACTCTGAAACCGCCTTAATTGCTTTATTTATTTTTAAAAGATTGCTTCATTTCTTTTCACTAAAAACACCGACTTTAATTCTTAAATCAGTTTCGCTCTTTTGAGATAACAAAATAATTTTTATTGCAATAAATTAAATCAGCAAAAACTTTTTATTTAAATTGAAATTCAGTAATCCAAATCGTACTAGGTCTTGACTCAGTCGTATAGAACAATTAATTAAACATCTCAGCTCTATAACAGGCTATACTACGAGTACTTCCAATAAACATACTCGTGCATAATTATATTTGGTTAAACATATATATAACTAACCTATAAGCATCGCAAAATGGGTATATTAATTTGCACTCATTAGACTTGATAACACGCTCTACTATAGCTATCCACTTATTTTACTAGCCCCGTTCTAATTTAAGCGACACTCGACATTGTAGTTTCTTGAAAATTAATTAAATTCGTCAAGTAGTGTTATTTTTTTTTTTTATATTTTTGCCACTTGACTCAATGAAGATATTCTCCAGATTAACTTATAAAAGGAATATACAAATATAAACAACAAAAACACACTCCAAGTGATTTAATTTAAAGTCACTATACCGAGACCGAGAGTATAAACAGCTTCAGGCCGATAACCTATTCCGATAACCCGAAAATATATTTTTTTAATAATTTATTACTCGAAGCAATTGAATTGCCTTGGCAAAACTGTGTCTGGAGTGCAGACCCTTGTCGTCCTTATCGGCTTAAGTTCTAGGAAATAAATGCAAAAAAAAAAACTACAAAATTTTTCATTTTTTTTTCTTCACATTTTCTTTCATGCAAATCACTTCGCTTTGACTGTGAGTTTGTGTTTTGTGGCCAGGGGTACAAAAAGCATCATCATCATCTTGAGGTAAACGCTGCTACTGATGGTACTGGTTCTGGTTGTACTTATAAGAAATGCAAAACGAAAAAAAAGTCAAGCCAAAAGCAAAGCTTTGAAGGCGGTCAAGTAGAAAAACTTTTCAATTTCCCTCTTTGATCCCGGGGTGATTGTTCTTCTCAAGAAAAAGTTACGGGACAAGTACTTCTGCCATTACCTCTCATTCGATAAGGTTGTGGTAAGGTACGAAAGAGTATAGTCTTCTGTCGATTCAACCAACAAGAACTTCTCTATTGACTTTGTTGTTTTTTTTGTTTTGACTGAAAAGGATCTCACAGGAGACGAACCGCAAAACCGCACTACCTTCGTCGGCGGCGTAGCTTAACATTATTTTAAACCATGTTGTTTTGTGCCAAATGCACCGGAAGTCCAAGTACTGCTCAAGAAACAATGGCAGAGTTATTATAGTCCGTCTTCGTCGTATTCGTCGTCATCGTCCTTATCGTCCTCGTCATTGCTTTGAACCAGAAAGATGAATCGGGAAAAGGTGGTGGTTGGTATATTGGGTGGCTGATAGAAGGATATTTCAGTTTTATATTTTTTTTTTTTAAGAAGAAAGTTTGAGTTTTTTTTATTGGTGGATCCTAAAGCAGTCAACTTTCTGTGATTACCCATCAGAAAGTTAAAAGTTTTTCTCATCGTTCAAAGCCAAACATTGTAATCAAAAAAAGTATTAGAAGCTGTAAAAATTGTGGTATTGTATAGAATGGGTCTCGGAGGTTGGGCAGAGGTGGCACAGAAGGATTGCCTCTCATTCTCTCATTATAGGGATGAAAACTTTCAATCCACTTGAATAAACTCAAAATGCGTATCTAACTTTGAATGAAAAACGGTAAAAGAAAGTTTTTTATTTTGCTTTTTTATATATTTTTTTTTTGTTGTTGTTTGTATTTTCTTCTGGTGGTATCAATGGTCCAGAGATATACTATACTTCATTTTATAATTCAATTTGTTGAAGGATTTATTTTTTGTATTCTTTCATCATGAAGGGGTGTGTTTGTGTCTGTGTATTGTATATGTATAAGTAAGGCAAAAGTTTTTGTAATTTTAAAGTTCTTGCTTTAGAATGGTGTTTCGACTTTAGGGTACACAAGAAAAGATTTTGCAAACTTTAATAAAATTACTGGTTTTAATGCTATATGAAATTGTCAAAAGCGTTTCTAGGACTTACATAGGCAAAATGGATAGAACAATTAACAATATGCATAATAGCAGTGTGGAGCGAACACTTTTTCGGAAATTCAAAAATACAGCAGTAATTTGGGTTACCAAAAACATGGTGGTAAAAGTACGAAGTTAATAGTGAAAAATTTTAAATTTTGGACTTTTCACAATGTTGCTGAAAAATTCTAGAATTTACCAATTTCGTGATTAATTTACAGTGACATACGAGTACATATGGATCCGTAATAAAAATTGAACTCGAGATTGTGATCAAATTTGCTATTACGATGATGGAAGGCGAAAGAAGTCTCGCAATTCTGTCTATCTGTGTGTTCGCTCTGTTAAACGGCTGGATAGATTTTCATTAAAATTGGTTCCTAGTGTTTTATACTTAAATTTGTTTATATTCCGTTGTAGGATAAAAAAAATGGTAACTATAATTGTCATATATTTTTTTACTTGCGATATACGTAGTATAGGGCAAGTTTAGGATTCGTGCAAAAAAAAAATTTGAGATAATAATTTTCCCTAACATTGCGATGATAGAGAACACGAAAAAAGTGGGTCTCGCAATTCTGTCTGTCCGTCTGTCTGTCTGTTCCTCGACCTGCAGCCTAAACGGCTGAAGCGATTTTCTTCAAACTTTGGACTTAAGGTCCTTTGGTGATTCCCTAGAGGGGAAATTGAATTTTTTTTAAGCTCAAAAAATAACGGTACCTCCCATATAATCAACATACAAAAATTGATTTATTCCAAAAACGGCTATAACAATTTTGAAAAAAAATTACGAGCTACTATAATTACTAAAATAAATATTTTGGTAGAAAAAAAAAAAAAAAATTGTAACGGTTATTAACGGTACCTGTCATAGAACCGATTTATTGGTTTTTAAATTTCTCCTTAATGGCTACATCGATTTCAACCAAATTTTTTATGTAAGAGGTCCTTTACAATTTTAACAATTAAACATATACAATTTTTCGAAAAAATTATTTTTGGATTTTAAAAAAAATATTGAAAATTCAATATCTTGAAAACGGGTCAATGAATATTTTTTTAATTTTGTGTAAAATTGTATTTGGTTTAATTCTTAAAGTTGGCATACCAAGTTATATTTTAAAAATGTTCAAAAATGATTATATATAAAAAATTAATTTTTAAGAAAACCGCTCTAAGGTTTTTTAAATTTATTTTTCATAAATTCATATTTATCAACCAAGTCAGGAAGCATACTTTTTTTTTGAGCTCTATCTATTTTAGCTATTAAAAAAAAATTATATTAAATTATAGTAATAGTTTATATTTTAAATTGATTTTAAAACATTTTTTAATGATATCATGATGTAATAGAACCACTATATTTATGTACATTGTCAATTTAAAACTACGTTCAAGTTGTTAGCTGCGAGAGCAAGTTTGTGCGATCCAGTCGTGCCCATTTTTTTAGATCGTTAAGAAAATATTATTTTTCTCAAGAATGGTTTAAACACGTTTATGAAAAAAATACATGAATTATTTTGAGAAAGACTACTTATACTTATTGGTTGTTTTTTTATTTGTACCGCCTCTATAGTCGAACTATTTTTTTGGATTTTTTATTTCTAGAATGGTTGAGTTTATTTTTTTTGTCAGGAGAAGCTTTAAGAAATTCTAAAAATTATTGTGTACCAACATTTAAGAAAACCTGTTTTTTTTTTTTAATTTAATTTAAATTATTTTTTTTTTAAACTCAAACTCTGTCTCAAAAGTGATTTTAAGTGAACTATGTTTGAAGTTTTTTTTTTTTTTTTTTTTTTTAAGCTTTAAGTTGAATAAAAAGCTTGTTTGCTGTAGTTAATTACTTTAAATTGGCATTCCAACTATCCAATTCCTTGATTTTTTTTTCAAAATTGTATGCATATACTAATATTTTTTTTAAAACAGCACCAGCAATTTTAATATTTTTGTTTAATAAACTGACATTTGTTCAAGAAATCCAATTAGATCTTTTTTTGTTGAGCCGAAACTACTATGGCTAAAGAAAAGCAGTTTAAAAAAAATTTTTCATGGTGTTACATTTTTTTTAATATCCATGTTTTTAGATAATAGTCTTTTGTGTACTATTAATGAAATTTTGACTCATTCAAGCATTTTATTTTTCTTTTCATAATTTCAAAAATGCGAATTTTTAAATGAGCAAGTGTGCAGTAAAAACCACCGGACTTTTAAGTAATTAAACTTAACTTTATGAGTTTTTTTTCTCGGTAACTCCCCTATAGGTCATGTATTGGTTTCATGTAAAAAAAAATATTTGAGGTTTTAATCAAAACTAAAATTACGATAATGGAGAATTACAAAAAATGTCTACAATGATTGTCGATACGACATCCGTGGATCTGTTTATCTATGTATCTCGAAGTACATCGAGCTAGAGCCTAAACGGTCGAATGGATTTACTTCAAATTTGTAACGAACCATTTTTTATGTTTCCCTAGAAGTAACAGTTCAAATGTTTGTTTTGGCATATCTAGAACGAGTAGCGCTGCCAAACGACTCTAATGATTTTGATTAAACTTCGTATAATTAATCGCTCAACCGCACCTGTTTAAATAATACTGTATATTAGGTATTTGCCAACAAAATCGAATAACGGTAATAAAGTTGTTGGTGTTTTTTTTTTATCAAATCAACATCTTTTTGCTTGTTTTGGGACGTTCCGGAATATTTCGTATTCGGCTTAGTTGATCTGGTCATTATTTTGCAATTCGATACTTCTATTTTAATCTTAAGGTATTGCTTTTAAAGTTTAGATAAATATATTTTCTTACGACCAAATAAAATCAAAGAAAAAAAAAATAAAATTATTGTTTTATTTTTAACTTTTTTATCACATTTTTTTTTATTAAATTAAAAAAATACTATTATTCATAATTTTTTTTTTCAATTTTAATAAATATTTTAGAAAATTGGCTCTCCCATCTAAAAGGGGGTGCATACTTCCATTCTTTGTAGTTTTTTGTCTTGGTCTACCCTCGATTTTTCTTCAATCTCATATGCTTATCAGCCGTTCTACCCTGTTTTAAATAATCCTGTTTTGAATGGTCTGGCAGGGTCAGTCTTGAACAGACGGATCTGTAATCAGGAGCTCCATATCTAGAGAGTTGTGAACAAACAAATTTGGGTTAAAACAATTGCTCATAAAGTTGATTGTTTTAGGTGTTCGACTTGCTATTTAGCACTTAAGCCGCAAATAGGGACTGGCAAAACTTAAATTTATTTCCTTAGCCTTACTACATTTTTCAACTTTAATGCTTATTTGTTGGTTCACTTCCACATCCAAAAATTTGCTGTGATGGCCTCCTAGACTTAGACTTATTTAAGTTTGGGAGGCGCTTAGAGTTCAAGGTGGACTATGGCCTCAACATATTATATACGGATTAGATAATAATTCATTCTGTGCGAAACGCATTCAATTAGAGTTATAGTACATGACACAATACCTACTTATTGAATATAATTAATAAAATCCATCTCAACCTCAAAAATTCACCTAGATTCTTTTTAATGTAATTGACCAATTTTATTTATTTTTTTTTGCAGTTTTGTGCACGTATACATTTTTCTAATATTAGCTGGATTATCATTTCGTAATTTTCCACAAAAATATAAACGGTCTGCAAATCGTGCGTGACAAAGTAGATATACGCTACACATACAGCTTAACAAGGGTTAGAATTTCGGTATTTTTTTTGTTCCCTGTAGATATTCGTATTCCTCGCCTTTTTAATATGTATTCTCTTCACAGCCACTTATTTTAATATAAAATTACACCAGATATTAAATAATAAACATACTAGTTAGGGCGTTAGTGCCATATCTTAGGTTAAACCTTGCAATTCATTGTGACGGGATGAGCTTTGGTATACTAATAGTCCACATCCTAAGTTAACTTTAAAGACGTGTTTCCACGGTGGCAACACTGGCGTACCGGAGATATAAGCGTTGCCTTCACACGAAATTTCACATAGAATAGACTATAGAAATAAAAATCAAAATAGCCCATAAAAATATCTGGGGCCAAAGGGTGTTCTTTTGAATGAAAGGGTAAAGTGAATTACTATTACCAGTAAATCCCTCCCAAAACTGGTATGTTGGTGAAAGTTGGTAGAAATGTTTTATAATTATTAATTATGTTTTATATTTTGTTAGAACCAAGACTCAAAAGGATCCATGCAAATATATTAGTTCCAGGGGTGTTTTTTTAGGCGGAAGTAGAATATGGATTATAAACCCAACATTTTATTTTTATGTAATCGAGGTACGGAGGTGTAAGGATATCAACCGATGCACTATGGAGTGAAAGCATGAAAAAACGAGACAAAATTATTTTTTGTATTCAATGGTTTTATATCGACCCGAAAAGAAGTTTTATAACATTTAAAGTGTATTTGATCACGGTTTTTTAAAATTTTATGCTACGTTGTTCTGAGAGGGACTCTGAAGAAGACTTGCTCTCTTCGTCGGAGTTTGCACTGTCTTCTTCTAAGTCATTAGCTTCACTTTCTAAAATTTTATTGGAAATTGGATTTGCAATCGGATATTCCAATTCTTTCTTTGCAAAAACATTTTGTTTTTTTAACAGGAGAAGCGTACATCAAAAGAAGCAATTTTTAAAGAAAAATGCAAAAAAACCCCACATTTTCTAACACGAACCACATGTAAACCTGCAAAAACCTGCACCCAATTTTTTTTTTAATCCAAGCTACTTTATTATTCTGCATAAACAACACAACGGAATTTGAAGGAAAACATAAACAAAATGATTAACGAATAATGCACAGAAAACAGAAAAATACACTTTTTTTTTTTAATTCACAAAAAATATTAAAAAACATTTGTTTAACAAAAAAATTGATGAATTTATAAGAACACACCTGCAGTTAAAGTATTCATTTTAAAAATTGTATTTAGTAATGCAAATTATTATGTAAATAATCTATTTAATTCAACATATTATGCAAAAAAATGAATGGTCTTTTTTCCACTGTATTTGAACCTGTGCTGCATGGAAATTAGTTCGAGTAAAAAAAAAAAACTAAACAGCTTATTGATCTATGGGAATATTACTTCCGTTTGGTATAAACTTTACTTCTCAATTTTACAATTTAGAAAATCGACTTTTGTCTTGATTTGGAAGCATTTACTCCATAGTGCGATGTCTGGTTCCCGATTTATGTATAGTCGAATTTATGTGAAATTTCGTGTTAAAACATGGTCAGAAGGCAACCCTTATATCTACGGTACACCAGTGTTGCCAACGTGGCAACACTTCCTAAAAGTAAATTTAGGATGTGGACTATTAGTGTACCAAAGCTCATCCCATTAGAATAAAGTGCAAGCTTGGCTCCCGCAATGCCCTAACTATACCTAACAATGTGAATTTGACGATTTATTTGAAACTTTAGATTGTTCTACGGGGCGAATACGTGCTTTTTTGTTACTTTTTTCATTTATATTTTATGTTCCTAAAAAAAATCAGTTTTCTGTAAACTATCTTACAACCAAAATGCAATTTTACTTTTCTCTAGTTTAATAAGAGACGAAATAACGTTAAAAAATTAATTAAAAACGAACATCGAAATTACGACAACTCCTAACACAATTATTCGTTTGAGATAAGACGATTTCACGTTTATTTAAAGCTCTACGAAAATCATATGTCAAATTTGTAGGAAATAATCCTAATGATTTTTTCAAATCAAAGAAAAGTACAAAAATTCCCCTTTAACTATTGATTTCTTCCAAAGTAATTTCTCCGATATCAACACATCATTTCCTGTGGTTGTGTATCTTATTCCTAATTAATTTTCGTCAATAAAAATACTCATTATTTTTCTTATTTCCTTGAACCTTAATTGAAAGTAAAAATGTGCACATACTCAACGAGATTGCTTAAGATATTTAATTAATAAGAAAAGCTACAACCAAATACGAAGGACATATAAATCATAGTCCTAGACACGTGACCATGACCTTCATCCTCAGAAATGACCCCAAATGTAAAACAAAAACAAAACAGAACATAGATTAACTTTTGGTAAGGAAGTATTTATCTATCCAAATAAGAATTACATAAACAACAACAACAAAATATTACTCCAGCAAATCTAATTAACTTCATGTCTGTCTGCAAAAATTAAAAGCCATCACTGTTCCACGTCGTTGTCGTTGTCGTGTCGGTCGGTATCGTCTCCTAATACTGCACAGAAAAAGAAGAACAGAAAAACATACAAACCCCTGTGTGTGCACTATATGAGAAGATAATAATAATGATTCACAGAGAGGATGTGGCATCAACACTGTGTATGTTAGACTTCAATGTAATTAATTACGAAAGTATCTATACAGAAGGCATATTATAGAAAAGTATCATTTTTACTTGTACTTCTCCATCCACCCGCCAACCCCTCTTTCAAAGCCCCGAGGGTTATATAAAAGTATAAAATAAGGCAACACAATTAAAATTCCACATGAGTATCGGATGGTGCCGGTGCAAGGAGATGTTTTTTTTTTTTAAATTTTGTTTTGTTTTGTTTGCAAAACAAGGATTCTTATAATTCGCATGTGCGACATCTCTACCAATACTATGGAATTAAACAAATTACAAAATGTACGTACATACTACACATGTCATGCAAAATACTTCTTCTGCATACTTAAATATTTATCCATACATTACACAAAATAAGTAAAAAAAAAATGAAAAATGCAAAATGAAATCAAACGAAGGGTGCCCCATTATGTGCTTAAAGTGCAGGTAGGTAGGTAGGAGTTGAAATATGTTGTTACAGAAAGTAGAAGTGAATGGGTATGCATTGCATATTTCCATGTAAGAGTGCATTCTAGAATGAAAATATTGAAGGAAAACAAAAAATAAAGGTGGGTTTGTAACGGAAATTCGCACACGCAATTTTCTAAGTCATTTTTTGAAATTATTGTATCGTTTTTCTTTTGAATTCCATTTCAATTATTCCGCTTTAATTACGGTGCATAACCGTTTTTATGATGCTTGGAAAAACGGGATAGGTGAATACCCACATAAAGCAAACAAAGTTCCCATGAATAAAATTCTTAATATATGCACTTAAAATAATTGTTGTTTGTAAATCTGCAAATATGGGATTTTTTTAATGCATCCGTTTTTTCCATCCGAAAAAAAAAATACATAAAAGTATCGAACAAAAAAAGCTAAGTCAGTACTTAAAACAAAAATTTTCAACTAATTTTTTCAAAAATGTAAAAAGAAAATATTAAAAAAAAAATATCGAAAATAATTTGACAATTTGAAAAAGAATTTTAATAAAATATTAGAGTTTTAGCTTTAAAGAAAGCCAAAACAAAATATTGTAGGTGTCGCTGTTGTTTTTTAATAGTTTATTCTCCATTCAAGGTATCTTTTCCTTAGAAAATTGCACTGCTGCCAATGTCAGCAATAACATCTGCGCTATCACATCTGAAGGTAAACGATTCGCTTGGTGAACTGATTAATCAAATGCTAACTAGCAGGATTATCAACTCCAAACTAGGCGGATTTTCTGCAAGAAGAGCGGCTAGCAGAGGCACACCGCAAGGAGGTTTCTTATCCCCTCTCCTTTGGAACTTGGTAGTAAACGAACTGCTAACTTCCCTGGAAGCGGAAAGTTACAGAGTGATTGCCTATGCGGACGATATTGCTATTGCCGTATCAGGTAAGCATCCTTTTGTCTTGAAAAAAACTCTTGCAGAATGCTTTAAACAAGCTTATAAACTGGGCAGAGCGATGCGGTTTGGGCGTCAACCCTCACAAAACAGAACTTGTCCTCTTTACTAGGAAATATAAAGTTCCTATTATAGATCCTCCCACAATTAAAGGTATTCCATTAACATTCTCTGACGAAGCAAAATATTTGGGTCTTATTTTAGATAAAAAGTTAAGCTGGAAACCTAATATACAAGAAAGAGTCAATAAGGCCACTGTAGCCCTTTTCTCCTGCAAAAAAGCCATTGGGAATAAATGGGGTCTACAACCCAACATTACTCACTGGCTATACATATCGGTAATTAGACCAATTCTCACCTATGGGGTGGCAGTATGGTGGACTGCTTTGGATAAAGCGATTAACCGCGATAAACTCAGTAAAGTCCAAAGATCAGCTTCTATGTGCATAAGTGGAGCACTTCGCTCTACTCCCACCGCTGCACTGGACACTCTCCTCTATTTAACACCCCTAGATATATTCAGTAAACAAACGGCAGTATGTACGGCAATCCGTCTTAAAGCCTCCTCACAGTGGATCAATAATGATGTTGGCCACTCATCTATTCTGAACTCATACGGTTCACTTCCAGGTATCATTGACTACACCATCCCACAATTCCGCTTCGACAAGAACTTTCAGGTTGTCATACCTTCCCGATCCACATGGGAGGATGTGACATTCTTGGAAGACGAATAGATTCATTTATATACGGACGGTTCAAAAACCGATGATGGGGTTGGTGGAGGCGTGTACTCAGACAGACTAAATCTTAATCTCTCATTTCGTCTTCCTGACCATTGTAGCGTGTTCCAGGCGGAACTTTTGGCGATAAAGGGAGTTTTATCGTGGCTTAAAGAAAACGCGGCATCGACGTCGGATATCCGTATCTTCTCAGATAGCCAAGCTGCTTTGAAATCTCTGGACTCTGTCTCTAGAAATTCTAAAACGGCCAAAAACTGTCGCTCATCTCTTACAGAGATGGCACAACAGTTCAATATTCACCTTTGTTGGGTGCCAGGCCATAGGGACATTCTGGGAAATTGCAAAGCTGATGAACTCGCCAAAAGTGGAACAACACTTCCTATTCTACCAGACAAGGTAGATATCAGTATACCTATCGCTACTTGCAAACTTATGCTGAAGCAAGATGCTATAAGGAGAACAAGCCTTAGGTGGAATAACATCACCACTTGCCTGGCAACTAAAAAGATCTGGCCAGTGTTGGACACGAGGCGCTCTAAGTGTTTGTTATCTTTAAGCAGATTGCAGATCAGCTCCATAATTGGTGTCATTACTGGACACTGCCTTATAGGCAATCATGCCACGCGGCTTGGAGTTTTCGCAAATGATTTTTGCAGAAGCTGTATGGATGAAGAGGAAGAAGAATCTATTCCTCATCTTCTCTGTACATGTCGCGCCCTATCTCAAAGACGTAAATTCCATCTTGGGGATTTCTTCTTCGATGGTCCAACAGATCTAGAAAGCTCGGACATTAACAGTCTCATGCGCTTTGTAAAAAGCTCCAATTGGTTTTAGCGAGTGCGGAGAAAATCTTAGATTCATGTGGTATCACAACGGACCAATTGATGGTCTAAGTGTGTTCTTTGCTGGCAGCCACTATAACCTAACCTAACTATAGTCGGGCCGAAACAGCCAGCGCAGCGCCTCACTGCCATACGATTTTGTTTCTTTCTTGAACAAAACTCCACGCCTTATTTTTCTATGTTTATTAAAGGCATATCAGACTACATTTTTAATACAATATTGACGTTATTTGAGCGAAATCTCTTTAACTTATTCATAAGTACTGATTATCTTCCAAGCGATGCATTTTTTCAATTTCTTCCATGTTCAAAGGCTAAAAAGTTCTCTCATTCCAAAGTTTTTCACAGTTTGTTCTCTAACAATTTGTATGGAAACACACAAAAAACAGCGACGAGGGGTTTAGAAACTAACAGTTCCGCAAATAAGGCTCGGAAGGCGGGAAACTCGTGTACATTTTTTGAGAGCTATCCATAGCTGAAAGCTAGAACATTCTATGAGGTCTAGTTGCAATGATATTTGAATTTAAAGTAAAACCATTATTTTCGCCCCGAAAACTAAAAGGGTTTATATGGCGATAACTTTCCAAACAAGGCTCGTAAGAGTTTGCGGTTGACGTTGTTGAATAGTGAACGGACAGGTCTTTGCATTGTTGCATTGTCGAAGTAATTTTTTTTTTTGAATCGATTTTCGAAAAAAAAAAATTATCACCAAAAAAACATTTCTTTATCTGGAACCCATTGAAATGTTTATAAATAGAAAGGTATTTTCAAATGCAATCAGCACATTCAAAACAAAACCTTTTATAAGGTCTAGTTTTTGAAATATTTGCATGCAAAGTTAATTTTTTGAGTTTTGAAACCTTGGTTATATTTGGATGCCTACAGTTCCGCACATAAGCCTCGGAAGACATTGCGGTTTTAAAAAGCCTTAATCAGCTTTTTGAAAGCTATCCATAGAGCTATCACTAGAACATTCTACAGGGTCTGGTTGCGAAAATGTTTGAATTCAAAAAAATTCTTTATTTTCGACCCAAAACAAAAAGTCTTTATGTGACTATAACTTTCCAAAAAAAAGTCTCATAGGAGGTTGCGGTTGACGTTGTTTAATAGAGAACTGACAGGCCTTTGCATTGTCGTTCAAAATTTTACTGATTTGAGCAATTTTTTTTCAATCGATTTTTGGACAAAATCATGGACCCCCCTTATGCCCAAAACACAATTTTTCACGAAAGTCTCTGGAACCCATTGAAATGTACACAAATAGAAATGTATTGTCAAATGCAATCAGTACATCCAAAGCAAACCCTTTTATGAGGTCTAGTTTTTGAAATAATTGCATGCAAAGTAGGAGGTTGCGGTTTACGTTGTTGAATAGAGAATGGACAGAGGCAATTGTCAATGCGATGATCGTGGTTGTTAATTCGATTATCGTTGATAATCAATATGACAATCGTGGTTGTAAATATGACTATAGCGGTGGTCGGAAATTTTCATATTGATGATCACGGTCATCAAATTTTTTCATCAATTTGATGAACAAAATTATCAATATGACAACCGTTTTTGGTTTAGTGAAGAAAGACAAATTCTCAAAACCTGAATAAGCAGATGTGCAGTGTTATTCTTTTTTAATTTTAATTTCCCACTTTTTTCACGTAAAAATACCAACATTTTACTAAAACTAAAGAATTCTTAAAAGTACAAAGAACTTTTGCTCACTGCTTAGTGGTAAGGCTATTTTTTCTCTCTAAACAAATGTCAAATAAAAGCTTCCAAAAAATTTTTGATGCGCAGTTTACTTAGTTTAAGTGTATCGGATGCGCTTAGAAACTTGCTGCTCTGTAAACATTTTTACGTTTGAGTTTTGGAACTTACGACTTTGCATCAAATGCGCATCTGGTGCGTTTCGGAACTCAGCCTTTGTCTCTTCCTATATAAAATTTCAGCTTGAAGTTTTGAAAAATTACAATAGCCGTGTTTTTTGAGAGGGTGACTAGCAGCTCAGCAAAATGTTTACACGAATTTGTGTTTTCCGTGTAAAACTTTTACTGAGTTGCTAGTCACTCTCTCAAAAAACACGACTAATAGCATGTTATGAATCCAAAACTTGCAAGATATTTAGTTCTTAACTCGAAGTTCAAGTTATAAAAATTATAGATTGTTATTTGTATCCTTACATATATGACTATGACAATTTAATGTCGTTATTTAGATTTTGTTTTTTTTTTCCTTAAGCTTGAAGCATGAATCATTCAATCGTTTTTTCTCCCAAAAACTACTATCTTTCAGCGTTAAAATGACGTCTTAAACGTTTCGATATCTTTCGTAGAAATATTGCTAGAGCTAAAACACTTGAACCTTAAAATGATGATTTAAAAATGTTTGTAGGGGTACAAGAGAGGTACAAGAAAGTTTACAAAAACTAAGTATTGTTTGATTTCGTTTTAGGAAAATCGAATAAAGATTCTCACAAAGTTTGTGCAAAATCAAAAATAGTCGCGCAACATTTCTTTATATTTTCTTCGATTTCATATAAAACCACTCATATCCAAAACTGATTATAAGAACCAAAACAAATAACAAACTGCATGCAATTATGCAACACAAATGCGTGCAGTTTTGCTGTTTATTCATTTTCTTGAATTGTTACAAAAATTAATTTAAAAAATAAAGTTAAAATTCTATTAACTTGATCTGACCAGTAGTATTCTTTTTAGTTTGTATTAATTTTGTATGACTCGTCCCTTCCAAATGCATTAATTATACATAAACTGTACGCACGTTTTCTGTCCAAAACTCTTAATTCAATTTATTTTTTGTATATAAACTCATAAAAATCAATAAAAAAAATTCTCTAAACAAAACTACACTTCATAGAAAACAATCAAAATTCAATTCAAGTTCTATACATACCAAACATTTTAAATATAAACCCTCTTGCTCCCAAAACACCAAAAAAAAAAAACAAAGGAAAAAAAATATATAGAAAACCACCAGTTATCTCTTTTGTTTTCTTTTCGATTTTTAAACAGAATGATGTCTGAATTATTATTTTAGAATATATTTGAAATACGTGACAGAAATTGTCAAAAAGTCCTCTCACCCCCATTTATGTGTATTATAAGTTTTCAAAAAACACAAAAATGGGATTAAACTTTCCTGAACTCGGGAAGGAAGAAGAAAAAGAAAAAAGAAAAATAGATGCACAATAAAAAGACCATATTTAGAAAAAGAGACTTGAATTTTCGATTTGAATTTCCCAACTAAACACAGAAAGTGCTTTTAAGCCTTTTCCTTATACATACTCGTATAGCCCCCTTCGCATGTATCCATCCATATGTAGAAGGAGATGATAGTCTCTAGTCGTTCCAAATCTCGTGCACCACTTGAACACGTAAGCAAATAGTTTCTTGCCACGAATTCCAAAATCGAAAATTCAACATCTCTCTACATATGATGTGTATTTGTGTACAATGAGATTCTCGTATAAATATCGTAAATAATCAAGTGGCACGTACGAATGGCATTCCTATCAACCCCCTCCCATCCCCGTACCTACCTAAAAAAACGATACTATAATATAGATATATAAATATTTGGATGCATCCACAAAATGCATAAAGCTGAATAAGCATTTTCTTTTATTGATATCAAGATAAATGCAGATTGAGAGAAATTCTTTGAAAATTCTTCAAAAACAACATTTTTGAAATATTCTTTTTTTTGCCTCCACATTTATGACGATATTGAAGATGACTTTTATAAATGGAAAAATGGGATTTCATTTCGACGACGCACGTCAATTGATTTACTGTAGGAATTAAAGGTGATGTCCCTATCATGGGCGTCTCAACAATTTTATTGCTAATCTTAGTGGTGATTTGAGGGTTTATGTTAAAATTAATATGCCATGTCTAGGAGAATAGAACAATTAAAAACGGATTAACTGTGATCCCGAAAATGCTTTTGTCGCCTTTTTGGGAGAGAAAGATTTTATTTGTGTTTTATTTCAATGGAAGATTTTTGTTGGATTTTTGTTAGGTTTAGCTTACCTTAAGGTGTATGTTGTCCTTTATTAGAATGGATTATACGGAGTGAAAATACGATGTGGTCCTGAAAGTAAATAAGAAATTATTGCCAGGTGTGAAATTTATAGGTTTATAAGATTAAAATGGAAGACGGAAGGAATTTTATTGTAGCATAAATACACAAGAGGATAATACTCTTTAATTAGTAAAGAAATAAAGGTATTAAAAATCAGCAGATTTACTATTTAAGGAGAATTAATAAGACGGAATAATTCCAATTATAGTTCAGAAATTTGGGATCCCTAAATCGTTTTTACTGAAATGTATGTACGTAAGTCTTTACTTTTTAAAATTGTAGTTTTCTTTTTACATCTAATAAAAAAAAGTTAACATGACGAAGTAAAATTAAAGTAATAGAAAATGAGTATGATTTCCTTTCTGGCTTTTTGTTATCCTTTTAGGTTTATTCACCTATAAATGAGAAGATTTTGTTAATTGCAATAGATTAAGTAACTCGGGTATTGGGTCAAGGAAATTAAGGTTTTGTTTTTAGATTTATGTTCAAAATTTAGTTAACCATTGAATTGTTCATCCTTTATCTCATGCATGTAATCTTAGCCATTCAAATTCAGCATACAATTGTAAGTAGGTCATATTGTTCATGCCGATACGCTTGCACATAGAATTGGTTGATAGTTGTATATCACAACACTCAATCATCATATTAGTATATATTGTGGGCGCAGGGTCAAAAGTCCACAGGCCAAAAGACCATAATGGGTCAGAAGTCCACAATTGTATTGTGGAGATTTGACCCACTCAAGTGGGTCAAAAGTCCACCAAATAAAGGGTCAATATTCCATAATTTTAGAAAGAAAGTGAGTCATAAGTCCATAATAATTTCATATTATAATATTGAAAAAAGCAGAACAGTTAAGAATTATTTATTTATTTTGTTAAGAATTAATTTGTATACTCTTCACAACTCGTAAACTCAAAGCACACCAACTGACAACATAGGCGCCTGTCTGGCGACTTGGATAACTTTGGATGCCTACAGTTCCGCAAGTAAAGCTCAAAATGTGTTGTGATTTTTAAGTGCTTAATCAGTTTTTTGAGAGCTATCCACAGCTGAAAACTAGAAACGGATTTAAATCTATAAATCAAAGATTTTAAGGGATGCTGGAAATCATTATTTTCATCAAAAAACATTATAGAATGTTTGTTTTAGGATAATCAATGTAGAAGGTAGTTTTCCCGAAAAACTGTTTATTTTAATGACATTTTTTTTTTATAATAATCGCACACCAAGGGTTTTTTAGAACACTTTAAATCATTAATAAATACATTGCGAAGAAAATAGGAAAGGTATGAAGAGGAGTTACCGATGTTTGTTGGTTTTGAACCTTTGAATATCGAGGGTAAACTGATGTTAATTCTTAGATGTAAAAAAGAAAAAAACTGAAAAAAAGTCTAACATTTTTTTCGCTTTAAAAGCCATACTCGTAGGAATTAGCAGAGATGACTTTTGTCGTGTCAACTGTCAATTATTTGTCAATTCCTTTTACAAGGATAAAATACACGTTCGTTAGTATAAAACTAAACTTTTTTGCATTAATTTACAGAAAATTATTTTTAAACTTAAATTTGAGCATTTTTATTTTTCAAACAAGGTTTTTCAAAATATATTTTTGGCACCAGAAACCTTCTTAGAATTAAATTTTTTGATGTTACATATGTGAAAAAGTGTCATAACATTTTATTAAAATCTACGGAACAAGTTTAAAATATTTTTTTTTTTGTAAAACTGGTCGATAAAGAGTTAAGTCAAGTAGGTATGCAGTTCAAGCTAAACTAAATTTTATCTCTACAATTTGAATCTCTTCAAAGTGTATCGATAAATTTTGAAGTTGGAGAGATAAGTCGAAATCTAAACTAAGTGAACAGCTGATTTGTTAATTTTTATTTTCAAAACAATTTTTCTGAATTTAGTTTAATTTGAAATAGACACGAAAATTATTAAAGATTTAATTATTGTGTGTGCTACGGTATAGCTAAAAATGCTATTTTTGCCAAGAAAGCAGAAAAAATAAATCCTTTCATGTCAACCCACGTTCTTGCTGTTTTCCTTGCATGCGAGATCCCAAATAGCAGGGCGTTCTTTCACCAGTTTGGATAGTTTTTTTTTTATCTGGTGTGAAACGTTCTGGCACTTTTTTATTTTGTTGCTTTTTTTCCACCTCCTCGGTTATATTTTCTACAAAGCATTCAATAAAACCCATTTAAGAAAATATTTATTGGTTTATTTCTTCTGTTAAACTACTCCAAATATCAAAATATATTTGTGAAAAAATGTATTGAACATTCTTTGATGCGCTAAAAAATGCGGAGACTTTTTAAAAAAGTACTAGATTAAAATTGTTATTAGAATTATTTGAAATAAAGACATCTTAAACATTATGGCTATGAGGAAAAAATTGTCAACGCGTGCTTATAAAGGGGTTTAAATGGTGGTGATAAAATCTGTTCTGTACTTTTCAGTAATATATCGTTAGAAAATTAATAATGAAACAACAATTTCATTTTTCTTAAATTTCATCAACTTCAATTTTTTTTATTCTATTCTTGAGATGGAAGAAAAAAACTATATATAATATCCAATGTAGAACTAAAGTGTACTCAGTTAATTTTAGTAGTATTCTTTGCTGACGATGGAGCCATCATAAGTCAAGATCCTGTGTCCTTGCAACGAGCCCTTGATGTATGGGTGGATGTTCTGGAGAGAAATGGATACCGCATTAGCGCGAAAAAGACCGAATACCTATGCTGTCCATTTTCTGATCCACACATGCCTATTCCGGACATCTATTTGAATGGAACAGTGCTTCCCAAGTGCGAAAAGTTTAAATATCTTGGATGAATGATCAATAGCGAAGGATCTTGTGATGACGACATCAAACATCGCGTAAGCGTAGGGTGGATGAAGTGGCGGGAAAACTCTGCCATCTTCTATGATAGAAAAATGCCCCCTAAGCTGAAAGGAAAGCTCTACACGGCAGTTGTTTGTCCAGCGCTTACATACGGTTCACAGTGTTGGACAATGTACAAGAAGTATGAGAGTAAATTGACGGCAGCTGAAATGAAGATGCTTCGAATAAGAAGCAAGAGAATCCGAGGAAGCCTACACGTCAAAAATACCATCTTGGACAAAATACAGCATGACCAACTTAGCTGGTACTCTCATGTACAAAGAAGATACCACGACAACCCAGTTCAAAAGGCAATAGCACTAGACGTTCCAACACTATCGCGGAAGAAAGGCAGGCGCAAAAACTCCTGGATGAAACAAATGCAACGACACCTGCATTTAGTTGGCCTCAGACATGGAACAATCCAAAACCGGAAGGCCTGTAGACGTTTTCTGAGGTCAACCCGGCGAACCCCACAAGTGGAACCTTATAGGTAAAGCAGTTGATAGGGAGAGTTGTCGTCCCCCTCGAGATCATGACAATCGCCGGTAAAATGAAGAGGAAGTTAATTTTGGTAGTCAGCTGACAAAAAGTGTTCATATTTATATTGGGGCGTATTCATAGTCATTTTAAAGCTGTGTCTAAGTTAAACATAGGTTTGGTTGAATATTCTGACGTTGATTCTATTTTTTTAAGTTTATCATTTCAAAATATTTGAAGCTATTTGTGTAGTAAATTATATTATAAAAATATAAAACCAACAATTTGTAATTAAAATCGGTCTGTATTCATTGAGCCAAAATTGTAATTTAGTTATATCTGGGTCTATCTGCGACTATGAATATGCCCATTATATCTAATTATAAATCGTTTGGTACTCTTAAACCTGTGAACCTGTGAATCGGGAATTTTCGACGTTTTACGTTTTTTCTAAACGAATACAATCGTATCTTTTAAGCGACATCTCGTAGGAAAAAAGTAATCGTAACTTTTTTTTTGTGTGGATTGCATGGCCTTCCAACTTAGCATGAACTACTTTTTGATGCCATTTACCGTTTAAAAATATATATATGTAGTACGTGAAAACTCAAAAGGATGAATATTTTGTGACACACTGACGATTTGCTATTGGTCTTTTGAAACAGTGTCTATTTCTAATGTAAAAATAAGTTAATAAATGTGTTTAAAAATCTTCCCTTTGAGTTTATTAATACATACAAATATTAGGGGTGTCTAATAATTTTTTTTTTGTCAGATGTTCAAAATGGGTATCGTGGATCTTGTAGAGGATACCCACAAAAGTATTTCTACGTCCCGGAAATGGTACTTCCAGACCCCGTGGCCGTTTTTATGTAAAAAAAACGTTTTTTTTTCAAAGTCAACAAATGATCAAGAATTTCGCGTATCAAACGCGGTTTCACCGACTTTAAAAGATTTCTATTGTATCTCTAGGGATGCTAATAATAAAATAGCACAAGTAACTGCCGCTTAAAATTTCAAAATATGCCTTTTTTACTCGATAAATGGCCGAAAACACCCCCAAAAATCGTTTGATTTTTAAGCTTTTCTCGATTCTAAAGACCTCTGTGAGTTCAGGAACGAGCAAGTAAGACTCGTATCATAGGTAATTTCGTGTGCTGAACTCAAATCTATCATCTGTTTTTCGACATCAGCTCTAGTTTTTGAGATATTACAGTCTCAAAATGGAATATAACCATTTTTTTGACCTATTTTTGAGATTCTGTAAAAATTCTAAATGCTTTTTTTCAAAAAAATGCACCGATTCATACATGAACATGAGTCATAGTGCAGTACTTTGATGAATCGGTGCATTTGTTATGAAAAAAAAAAATGCATTTCGAATTTTTATAAAATCTCAAAAATAGGTGAGAAAATGGTAACATTCCATTTTCAGACTGGAATACCTCAAAAACTAGAGCTGATGGCGAAAAACGGATGATAGATTTGAGTTCAACACACGAAATTACCTATGATACGAGTCTTACTTGCTCGTTCCTGAACCCACGGAGGTCTTTAAAATCGAGAAAAGCTTAAAAATCGACCGATTTTTGGGGGGTTTTTAGCCATTTATCGAGTAAAAAAGGCATATTTTGAAATTTTAAGGGGCAGTTACTTGTGCTATTTTATTATAAGCATCCCTAGAGAGTCAAAAGAAATCTTTTAAAGTCGGTCAAACCACGTTTAATACGCGAAATTCTTGATCATTTGTTGACTTTGAAAAAAAACGTGTTTCTTACATAAAAAACGGCCGCGGGGTCTGGAAGTACCATTTTAAAAAACTTCCGGGACGTAGAAATACTTGTGTGGGTATCCTCTACAAGATCCACGATACCCATTTTGAATATCTGACAAAAAAAAATTATTAGACACCCCTAACATATATAAATAAATCCTTTTTGTCTACATTTTTCCTGGGCTATACCGATCCAAATCAAATTTTTATGACATGAAAGTATTACAAAAATTATAGTAAAATAGCATCTTTACTAAAATCATTTTCTGACTTGATCGCATTTTTGATTATTTTAATACTTATGCTAGAGGACTGAAGGAAATAAGGTTTTTTGTTTACTTGCAGAAACAAAATCTTGGAATTCGGGGCTTACACAAATGTCATTTAAGGCATTACATGCACAACACGTAAGACGTAATCAGTTATACAACTTTGCATTCTTATTTCTCATGAATTTCATAGATGAAGAAGTTTCATCTATGCAAAATTGTATTTAAAATTAAGTCACATTTTGAATATGTACGTCTGCAAACCTTTTTTCTATCTCTTCACCATAGAACTGCTGAACCGATTTCCGAGTAACTTGTAAGTGTAGATATCCCGAACTTTGAAATTCTTTAACTTAGAATTTTAAAATTCAACCCAAAAAATACTCAAAAAGTTCAATTTGGCAAAAAAATCTACACAAAATAATGTTTTTTTTTTTTTAATTTTGTATCTAGAACCCTCAAATCCAAATAAACGCAATAAGGTGTTGTTTTTTTTCGAAAAAAATCCTCAGTGTAACAAATTTTATTAGCTTTTTCCATTGCTTCACAGGAAGGATATTATGCTCTGTGCAGCAAAAGACCTCCAGCAGTCTACCAAGCGGTTCAATGAAATTATTCACCTAACAGACTTTAGTTTTATTTTTTTTATTTATATTTTTCTGCCGCTTAAAAGAGAATTGATGATATTGCCCTTTACTTTGAGAACTTGTTTCGTCCTAAAAATAAAATAACAAGAAAAAAAGAACATACAAAAAAGAACAAATTAAACGTCAGACAGCAGCATCGCACGGTTCAATATAGTTCCTCGCAGATTTTTTTCCTCGAACGCGATGTGATTGCTGCTGGATATCCCAGAGAGTAGAGAGAAATAGCACAGAGGAGCCCTGTAGTGTCTGGCGTTACCGAAATAAAAAAAAAAAAAATAAAATAAAACGAAACAAACTGAAAAAAAGGAAGCTATCCCGACTCCGTTTAAAAATTTCTCGAGTAAACATTCAACGCTAATAGGCCAACGGCCCTTGTTTGTTTGGTAGTTGAGTTGCTGCACCGAACTCCCCTCTCCCACCTCCGTTCTTCCTCCTTCACCCATCAAGTCCGCCAATCGTCTGAATGGGAGCTTGAAAAATTTACGATGACATTTTGTTTATTTGTCTCTGCGCTGCGATGGCTGGCTGCTCCACCGGCTCTAAACGGTGCGGTGGTGTAGCGTGAAATGTTCATGCTCTGTCTGTAGGTACGTAGGTATCATGTCTATCTACCCTTCCGTCGTATTATTGTTTCCACACGATAATTCGAGGAAGATGTCTAAACTTGTATTCAAAAAGATATCCATATCGACTTGGATATAATAAAATGTTCAAATAGATAATAAAATTATAATAACAATAATTATTAACATGACGGTGTGTTCAATAAATTCTTTTACGGATTCGGTAGAAGTTTTATTTGTAGTAAAAGACTGCCTAAGTTTATTTGGATTGAAGAGCTGTATCGTGAGTTGCATGTTTTTTTTTTTTTTTTTTGAAAGTAGCCTATCTGCATAATAAAGTTGGATCGCTGTTTATTATTTATTATTTGCTTAGAGACTTAGTGTAGGAGGATTTCGTGGAAAAATTTATTAAATTCGATATGGTGTAAATTTGACAAGTACAGCATTTATACAGAAGTACGTTTTCGATTTGAATCACAAATTTGAACTTTTCCGTTCATAAAGTTTCTTTCGTTTATGTGGTTATGTTTTTTATGCGCAAAATAATTTCTAAGATTGATTCAATGTCGGAAAATGTAAGGATACTAGCCCAGGGAAAATGTACCTACACAAAAATTTAAAAACTGCCAAAAAAATTCAAGTGAATATTATTAAAGGAAATTATCTTTATTTTGGTATTAGCATCAATACTGTCATGAAAGTCCATTGACAGATCATGAGCACGACAATAGTTATTCAAGGTTGAATGTTGAAAAAAAAACAGTTTTTCACATATAGCTCCGAAATGGCAAATGCTATTGAAAAGTATTTCATACAAAACTTGCAGATCTTGCCATCTGGAAGAAAAAAAGGTGTAACAATTTTGTTTTCTTACGACTCGCTGTTAAGAAGATATCAACGTTTAAAAAAAACGTAAAATGTCAAATATGCTCGATTTTCTGCTCCTAAACGGTTCATATTTTCGAAAATATGTAAATACAACGAGGTTTACATTATGTGACCCCTTAAATTTTGTTCTTAAAAATACCCTTTTAAAGATATAATTATTTTAAAAAGTTTGACAAAAATTCTCAATTTTTTTTACTCCCTTAATGACGAAGTTGTCGAAAAAAACTTGGTCTCAATTTTAAGAGAACGATATTCTCTGCAAAAAAATTATGTCGATATTTTCCATGTAAGACATGATATTGATACTTGAATAGCGTCAAATTTGCCTTTTACTCTTTATTGACAAAATAGTCGAAAAAAAAATAACGCTAATAATAATACTCTGCAAAAAAATGACGAAGAAATTTTCCATACAAGTCATAAGTCCAAAGATGTTGCTGCTTCAATAAAGTTAAATGTCAAAAATACAGGCTTTTTTTGCATATTTCTTTTAAGCCACAAGTTTAATCGGAAAATTATATAAGCTAAATTATAACAATATCCCTATATCAGCTCGAATTAACAAGGTTTTTTCTTAAATTAATAATTTGTTTTATGATTATTTCAAAAAATTACCAAATTTAAAAAAACCGGTTTTTAGCTATTTTCTTTTAATTTTCGAAATTAATGGAAAATATTTTAAACTTATTTTGTAGACTTTAATATTCTCTAGAAATCTATACATATAATATTCTTCATTTCAGATTAAAGGGTTAAAAACCGGAATTTCCAATTTTTAGCGATTTTTTTTAAATTTAGACATATTTGACTCCATTTATCCCATTCTATTTTTTTTCGGAAGAATAAAGTAATCGGTATAATCATTTGGTCCTTCAACTCGGATTTTCCGGTTTGCGATAGATTAATTCTGGACTTCGTTAAGTGGCATTTTTGACGTTACATGCATATGAGTGGTGGCTCAGAGCTACGAATTCTGATGCAACATAAACAAGTAAAATGGTAATTGAAGTTACATTCAAGTGAATTATTTATTTGCCACTTTTTGGAACGCTTCCTGGTATTGTGGATTGCGAATTTAATTTTGATAGTTCAAAGGAGTTTGTTGTCGGTCGCGTCGAAAATATTGAAAAGTAATTTTGATATTTGAACAAATTTTTCGTACTGTTTTTGTTTTTAAATTTTGTAAATAAGATCATTTATTCACTTCGTCAAAAAGTTAAAACCAAAATCATTTTTTATTTCCTCTTGAAACTGCTTAAAAAGATTTATTAGCATTCGCAGTTCGTAGCTCTTGTGAAAGGCAGATTTTGGAGCGGTATGGGCATCTTGGGATTGATAAGTACGTCCGCAATGAGAATGAGACCGTCTAACCCAGTGATTCCCAACGTGGGGCCCACGCCCCACAGAGGGGCAATTTTATAATATATGGGGGCAATTTTAAGTTGTGCTGCATTACACTTCTCTCCGAAAAATCTATGCTTCTTGTGTTTCCGCCCTCAAAGATATGTATACTATATCGGGCGACCTGCATCGTGCCTGATCGGGAAACTATTGGTTGCTCAGAACTTGGTCTGGGCCAGTAGCGCAACAATCAGTCACGATGAAGTGCTTGTTTTACCTCCTCGTGGTGGTCCCCGGGCAACTATTTATGTATCCCAATATACATAAATAGGCTAAAATTACAAGTGCGAAAAGGCCTAGCTTTCTAGGATAGGTTACGGAGGTTAGCATTCTCCGTAACTGAAATCAACCCGCTACCGAAACCAACACTACGCCTCGGATAATTAATGATAACTCGTTGACGACTTTTGGCTATTGTACCCGGACAAAGATTGGTTTCTGGAATGTGAAGACGCTTCTTGACAATGGAAAAGAAGGTCCTCAGAATGCCAGATTCCTGCAACTAGAGAAGGAATTCATGCGGTATAGGATGGACATCTTAGGGATAAGTGAAGTTAGATGGCTGGGTTCGGGGAAGTTCAAGTCACCAACCCGTAACACTGTACTATTCTATTCCGGAAAAACACCTGGAAGCGCTCGGGAATCTGGCGTTGGATTGCTGCTTTCCAAAACAGCTCTCAAAAGCCTAATTTCCTGGGAGCCTTTAGGTGACAGGATCCTGAAAGCCAGGTTCCGGACTAGAGTACGTCGCGTCACCATCATACAGTGTTACGCCCCAACTTTGCTCTCTTCTGACGAGGAGAAGGAGGCCTTTTATAACCGGCTGAGTGCTGCTTATGATAGCGTTCCACGAGGTGATATAGTTATGGTGATGGGAGACTTAAATGCCAAGGTTGGCAATGACAACACTGGGCTAAGGCATGTCATGGGAAAACATGGTGTTGGTAACCGAAACGACAATGGCGAACGATTTGTCGATTTCTGCAACGCCAACGGCCTTGTTATTGGAGGGACCATGTTCGAGCATAAGACGTGCCACAAAGTCAGTTGGGTGTCGACTGACAGACAAGCAACTTCCAACCAAATTGACCACTTCGCGATCAGCCGGCGTTTTAGAAGCAGTCTCCAGGACGTCCGTAACAGAAGAGGTGCTGACATGGGAATGGCCCGGGACCACCATCTGATGGTTGCTACCGTAAGATTGCGTACAGCTGCAGTTCGGAGATCCCAAGGAAACACTCGAATGCCCAAGTTTAATACAGATAGACTAAAGGATCCTGCAGTGCGCCAACAACTAGGGGACCACCTTTCACAAGGATTGAACGCAATCAGCAGCACGGAAACCACATCCATCGAAAATCATTGGTGTGCTGTGAAAAATGTGTTCATATCCGGTGCTGAAAGTATAGTCGGCCGGGCGCAAGGAAGAAATAGTGCTTGGCTTTCCGACGAAACTTGGGCAAGGATCGAAGAAAGGAAACACCTTAAAGCTCGCATCGCAGCTACCCCAGCAGCAGGGAGAAACGAGCTTGAGTCTACGTACCGCATGAAGATGAGGGAAGTTCACCGTAGTGTGCGACGTGATAAGCGTAACTACATCAACGCACTGGCTACAGAAGCAGAAGAAGCCGCTAGTAGGTGTGACAGTAGGACCGTCTACAGAATTACCAAAGAGCTCACTGGTGTCCAGAGCTCAAAACAACACCTGGTTAAAGACACAAACGGATCCCTGCTAATTTCGGATGAGGACCAGCTCATAAGGTGGAGGGAACACTTTTCTGCGGTTTTAAACCGCGTTTTCGCAAGTGAAGTGAACCCTACTCCCACTGAGCTACCCGAAGTAACAATTTCCCGAATACGCACCGTACCCCCCAGTAAAGAAGAAATTATCACCGCCATCAAAGCACTGAAGAACAACAAAGCGGTTGGACTTGACGGTATTCCTGCAGAGCTCTTAGGAGCAGCCCCAACGACATCGAGCGAGCTACTGCACCCACTTATTAAGAGAGCTTGGGAAGCAGAGAGCTTTCCTGAAGAGTGGAAAAAAGGAATGATTGTCAAGCTCCCAAAGAAAGGAGATCTCACACAGTGCGAAAACTGGAGAGGAATATGCGTTCTGCCTGCAGTAGCCAAGATAATAGCAAGGATAATATTGGACCGAATTAAAGACCACCTCGAAGACACACTCGACGCCGAACAAGCAGGTTTCCGCACTGGATCTTCCTGTGTTGATCACATCAACACCTTGAGGATCATCATCGAACAGTGCGTTGAATATCGATCACCACTTCACATGCTGTTCATCGATTTTGAAAAGGCGTTCGACAGTGTCAATAGAGAATTTATTTGGCTTGCTTTGCACAGGAGGGGCATCCCAGATAAATTGATTGCTATTATCAAGGCTACATATGATGGATCCAGGTGTCACGTTTTGCACAAAGGTAGGCTGTCAGAGGAGTTTGAAATCCAAAGTGGAGTTAGGCAAGGCTGTATACTGTCACCAATACTGTTCCTGTTGGTGATAAGTGACGTACTGCACGCAGCTTTGTCAAATGGAAATGGGGGAATTCAGTGGACTCTGCAATCTCACCTCAAACAACTGGACTACGCGGACGACGTATGCTTACTCTCTCATAGGATCATGGATCTCCATCAAATGACAACAAGGGTGGAGAGAGAAGCAGAAATCGTAGGGCTTAAGATCAACTCGGCAAAAACTAAAAGGATCAGCCTTGGAACTTCTCAAGCAATGCAGTGGAACCCGCTCACACAGGAGGGAAGACAAGTGGGCCGGCCTAGAAGTACATGGCGAAGAACGGTCGAACAGGAATCGGCACGACTGGGGAAAAGTTGGAGAGAGCTGAAATATATTTCAAGAAATCGTACACGATGGCGCGTAGGTGTAGTGGAGGCCCTATGTCCCGTAAGGGAAACATCACGGACGTAATAGGTCCGAGGACCTAAGTATCAGTCCCAAGTCAGTTTACAATCAGAAAATGACAAGCTTTTATAGGCTAAATAGAATAGACCCTAATTAGTAACATTTTAAAAAATTTAAATACAAAATAAATAAATCTAAACAAAATTACTCACTTCATTTATAGATTCGACATGAATTTGTTTACCCTCCCAGATCACTTATAATTACAAATAGCAAACATTGTGCCACTCATATACCCTACCTTGATGTGTCAATAAGAAAATAAAAATAAAAAAAAAAATCATTTCCACGTAATTATGAAATTAGATAGATAAACTGATCATATTATCTACTCTCTGTGCAGAGTTGTTTTATTTTTATTCATTTTGCCAAGATATAAATTGAAATATGATCGTGGCTAATAAACGTCGAAGCTTGTTAGCTGTCAGCGAGCGGTTTCAATGACTGCGTCTATCGAGTTGTCAGATTCAAGATATGAACGTAACGTACTTTTTATACATAACTAAGTGCTGCCTGTCTTGAATGCTCAGGCTCACTGTAAAATAGCGATTAAAAGATACTTGTATTTATTTTTTGTATTTAAGTTTTCGATTTTTTATTGAATAAAACAAAAGTAAAACAAAACTACACTTTACTCAGGGGAAATAGCCACAACAGACAGACTGTTAAAATTAAGACATACAAGCAATTATTGTACTATATCTTATCTTTATTTGTAGTTTGAGGATGAAAGATAGGTTTTTATTGTGACTTGTCTTGAAGATAAAACATCGATAAAGTGAATTTTAAAACAATCAAAAACAGACAATAGAGAGTCAGGTGAAGAAATCGTATTGCTGATAATGGTGAATGAATTTTCAATCAAGAAGTATATTTTTGGGGTGTTTATCGGCAAAATATTTAATTAGAAGGCGCATGCTGACTAATTTATAGGTTTTTGTTTGGGTGTATTTTGACTAGTTTTGTCGGCAGCCTTGAGGGGCCTTTTATAATCTTAGGCAATACAAATACTTTTTATAGAAAAGAAACTCAAAGTAAATTTATGTTGAGTGGTGAAAGATTTATTAACCCATTCATAATCATAGTTACAATATAGGCAGCCAAAGATTTATTTCTTCGATAAAGGGAGGTACCTGCTATAAAAGCAAGTTATGCATTTAGTAAAAAGAAACAAAGCAAAAATATTTAATGCTTGGTATTTTGTTTAATGCTTAAGGTAAAGCAAACAGAAATTAGTTCCGGAATGGATAATTGTTTTTTATTGTTTAACTCGGTACGAGTACGATATCTTTGGCGCCAAAAATTAATAACTGTTTTTTGTAAAAGGGTCAAACACAAGCATTTTTTACTATGGAAGCGGCGGGGGTCAATCTCACCCCGTTTAGGAGGAGGGCTATTTTAGAAAAAAATGACTAAAATTGAAAAAATTAAAAAAAAAACAACGGCAACACTTACGATAAAGTTCAATACCGGTTTTGAAAGCCAGAAATCTGTTCTTTAATCCTAAAGTTAAATTGAATTATTCATGCCAACAGTTTGTGGAAAATTTGCATGCAAACTCAAAAGTTTAATAAAAAAAATGAAAAAAAAAGTTTCCAATTTTTTTCCAAAATTGTGAAATAAAATACTAAATTGGCTCCTAGTTGCTAATGCTTGAATCGAAAATAAAAAACCGAATAGTTCTATGTCTTCAAGTTTTGAGAAAATTGAAAATTACTAAAAACATAATTTTTTATGTAATTTTTATTTTTTTCCTTGCTTACATAAATATACATATTATGCTAGCACCCAGCATTCCGGCAGCGCAGTGCGGCATATAAACGGTGAGGTATGTCGCCCAAGTATTTTGAATGTAAATTGTTTTTGTAAAATTTAGGGGCTCTTTTCTCAATTTCGTGCGATTTTTCCAAACCAAATTTCAACGAAATTTATTGTCCATAGTTTTCTTTAACAAAAGGTATCATGGGTGGCCCGCTCCGCGGGTTCAAGGATCTAAACCCATATTGGGTCGTTGTCCCGCTCACGCGACTCCGTCGCTCCGCTAAGGGTATGTTCAGTCGCCAGGCAGGCGCCTATATTGTCAGTTGGTGTGCTTTCAGTTTATTTGTAATAAACAGTACCTTGGGTGGCCCGCTTCGTGGGTTCAAGGATTTTAACTCCCTTTTTGAGTCCTCTGTCACGATCACGCTAAGGGTAAGTTCAGTCGCCAGGCATGGGCGCTTGTAAAAAAAAATTATTTCCACATATGAGGAATTTTTATTTAATTTGGTCTTTATAATTTATTTGGCCTTGTTTTTGAATACAACATAAATCAAGTGGCGTGGTTGTTTGACCAAAGTAATATTTTTACTGCGCTATCCATCACTTTTTCAAGCATCTCGGGCGGTATGGCTATGATTTCGGCACGAGTTTTTACACTAAGCTCGTCAATGGAATGCGGCTTGGTGCTGTACAATTTGTCTTTCAAATAATCCAATCAGTCAATGCCGACATTTTTGACTGGCAGCATCCACGTCCAGGGAAAATTCAACTTCAACCAGTTCACAGGAACGTCTTGGGCGGTGATAAACGGCATGTCGCCGATCGCCCGCTGTCCCGTGCTCAACAAAATTCGACATCGAAATTACTGATAGTTTTGTCACACGCTGTCCGTTGGCCACGATATTTTCGCCGATATGAAATGCACGTCAAGTTAATACAACTGAACATATTACTTGTACACTTCAATCGAATAAATTGAATTGAATTGAATGACTACTTTCAATATACAGCGCATCAAACCGAAAAAATCGTTTTGAAGCGATTCGTGGTTAAAATTGTATACTGAACTGACGCTTCAAAAATATGTATTTGTATACACTATCAATCGCTCAATCGGTTGATAAATTTCAAAGTTCGAATTAGCGTGTTCAGGAAAAAGAGATATAAGAGATTTTGTTCCATAAAAGGGGTTCATTAAGTACCCCAATCCAAGCGGAGCACTTAAATTCCTTTCCCTCTGAAACCCGTGGACGACCCAGCTTGACGTCAAGCTGCGTCATCTACACTTTCAAATACAAACAAATTTCAAAATTCTAATGATACAGGAATTAGGGCCTATTTAGGGGCTAATTTAGTACCACCATCTTAACCGAATGTGCCAAAAATTGGAGACTTGCTATATTTGACAATAGATCAAATTTAAAAAAATCTGGTTAGAAGTATATAATTATAGGTCATTTGAAAGTATATATATCGAGATTTGTCTGTCTACTCGCACTGATTTGGTTTTAACAGGGCAAACACTTTTTTTTATGACCTCACTCTTCTCAAGCTGGGTCCACGATAACGATAATTTAAAATATAACTGAGCAGAAACCTAGGGCTAGGTTATTGTGGAGCAACTAAAATAAAATGTGCTCTTAAAAAAATGTGTTTTATCATTTTCCGCTCAACCTTCCAGTTTCTACGTGCAATCACTTTTTTGGAGACATCATCCCCAAATAATTTAACTTCTGTAAGGGTCTATCGAAGTTATTTCCTAATCAGCAAATTTGACGCTATAAGGCCTTAGAGAAACACATTTGGCCGACTTGAGAAGCTCCGGAGGCTTTTTAGCAATAATTTACAGGTTTATTGGAAGTACTCAATTTATTTCGCTAAGGCCTAATAGAACAAAACTACACTCAAACATTGCAAATAGTGTACTTTTGTTCAAGTGTTTCGATAGACACATCTAAAGACCTTTATAAAAGGCTTGTCAAGGCCTAGGAGAAGCCTTTTCGAAGCATAATGCAAAACAAAATAAAAATAAATTCTCTATTTCTATTTCTATATTTTCTCCTTTATTTTCATGCAAGTAATGATTTTCTTCTGGAACTTAAGTCACAATAATTAGACTTTCGTACATATTATAGCTTGTTTCAGGCGTTTGTAAGGAGGCCCTTCATGACCTTTTGGCAGTGTGCTTCTTTAATGAATGCTTTTTCTTTGCTTTTATTTCGCATGCCTCTAAAAACAAATTTCGGGGAAGCCTTATTAAAACTTTAACCAAATTGAAAATATTCAGACTTCCAAAAAATTATATATTCTGCCTTTAGTAGGTTTGTAGCAAGCTGTTTTCAAAAATATAGCTTCGAAAATTTGTAACTTCGATGTCCAAACTAAATACAAGCCTTGTAGAAATAGTAACTTTCTTAAATTCAAAAAATGGACCTTATAGAGGAAAAATTGTTAGTTGGGTCATAAGATGGCGCACCCGTGAGACTCATCTCCAGTTTCACAGTGGAAGTTTAAACTCCACTTTAAGTTTAAACTCCAGATCAACAGATCAATGAACTCAGTTCAAGGTTTAAACGAAATTGTGAAACTGGGGGTAAGTGATGAACGTAAATAACTTTTGTACTTGTTCTTGTCACACAAAAATTTTAACTTATAAGAGAAATGTATATGTACTTTAATACAAGGCCGTTGTGGGGAGTATTCGTTTGAAATATCCATCTTATAATTATGTTGTTAAAGGTTTTATTAATTCAATAAATAAAAACAAAAATATTTAAAATTGTCTGTCATTTTCCCTTATAGTTCAATTTTCTGACAAAAAAGTCCTAGACCTATTCCCATCTATGTAATTTTTTGGCAGATACCTAAATTGTGGTTTGTTGCAATCACTTTAAAAATAACAACCAACAAAATCAATCAAAATCATTAAAGCCATTTTAGATTTTTTTTAAACAATTATATTTTTTGTTAAACCTTAATAAGAAAGAAGATCTTACTTCGCTATGGAGAGAAAGTAAAATTGACTTTAAATCAAAACTTTCGATGATGGAAAAGTTAAAGAAAGTGTTCATTATGACGTTTAACGCCTGTATACCAAGCTAGAGCCTTAGCGGGAAGCTTGTCTCAAATTTGGTACATACATAATAATTGTATGTTAAACTCCTAAAGGAAAAATTCGATTTTTTGTTCTAGCTCAAATAGAACGGGTATCAGCCATACAAAGATTTTATTTTTTTTTATTATCAAAATTTCCCCAAACTGGCTTTTACGATGTTAGCTAAACTTCGTGCCTGTTATGATGCTTTAAATTATTGCAAAAATTAAGAATTTCAGTTATTTGCCAAAAAATTCACTTAAAAAATTTATGTTTTTTTTTAGAGCCTTATATCTCGTAAATGGCAGTTATCATTTAGCCACACAGGTATACTTTATTCGAAGTAGATACAAACAATATTGTATTTCAAAATTTAAAAAAAAAAACAATTTTTGTAACAAGCAACAAAAATATGAAAAAAATCATCTATTTTGACTTTTTTCACATTTTCCCAAAAAGTATACGTCTTAATGTGAACAGGACAATGATAAGCCACATTGTGGCATTAAAGTACCAGAGCAGATTTATGCATTTTATATTTCAAAATTCTAAAAAAAAAAATATTTTGTCTTTTAGCTAAGAGTTTGAATAATGGTACATTATTTATGTACATAATCGTTATTGGGACAGTTATGAAAATATTGTTACTTCGTTAAAAGCTTCCGCGACAAAACTTCCGACACCAAATGAATATTTTATCTGTCGCTGCGTCGCGCCGCCGGCCGCTCATTTAACACACTTCCACATTCCAAAACAAAGTTGTCAATAAATTTCAATTATTCAAATTGCTCGTTATACGTTATTCATTTTTCTCCATCATCATTCAATTAATTAATTCTATTAAACTATCTGCATTGCGAATATTCACTTTCACGCTGCGCGCATCATCATCATCATCGGACGTATGACAGGCGGCTTTAATATGTAGGAGGTAGGTAGTTGTCGCATTAGAGTGTATGTAGTATGTCGGTTCCAATCAAAGAACTACCGCGCCAACAGCGCAATCGGCCGCCGCACACCAAGAGCTGCTAATTGATGTTGGGCATACATCGGTTCGATATCCTGATGTTTTTATAATGCAAATCCACAACAAAATAAAAATCAAGTTAGCAATAATTACAAAAAAAAAAAAAAAAAATACAAAAAAAAAAAAAAAACAACAACAACAATCTCAAGAGCCATGAGTATGCATATGCATACTTATAAATGAGTTAAGTGGTTTTCATAATTACCACGCGTTTCACGCGGCACAAAGTACTATAAGCGCAAAAACAATACTATACAGGAACTTGCCCCTTGCTCGAATGAAAATGGAATTTGCTTCTTGAGTCACGACACGACCGACGACGACGCACGGCGTCATCTTATTTGGCTTTAGCATAGTGGAAGCGGTGGCGTCTGTCTCATGGTTGTGCCACTTCCTTTACTTTTTCCAATTGAGAAACACTGAAAATCTTCATGTAGTGAGTTTAGTGTACATCAAGGAGATGCTAATTTTCACCTTCTTATGGGAAAATTTAAAAACCAACTTAGGAATATCCATCTAAGTATGTACGTTTAAGAAAAAAAGGTGAGCTTGAAAGTTGATAATCATCCTGTGTTGCTAATAAGTGATTATGCATGGCCACTCAATCTGGTCATCCACACACATTTAGTTAGTTGGACAAGACAAAAATATACCACAAGGAGGAGGAGTTGTGAATGCTACAAGGTTACGTGTGGCCGTGTATGCCAGCACCCCCGCCCCCTATCCCCCACAAACCATATCAACCAGCTGCAGGTGTATATTCTTCAGTTATTATAGTAGAATGTTGAAGATAGCAATTATCTCAGAGAAAAGAACGAGGAGAGGTGCAGAAGAGATAGGTTATAACCTGTGTATGGTGCTGTCCTGGCTTTAACATTTAACGTGAGCTGTTGTTGATATCACGCCTCGCCTCGGGCATCCATTCCAATCGACTAAGCATGCTCCATCATGGAAGCAGCACACCATCATCATTATTATCATCATCATCGTTGTTGCATTTATTGTGATGGTTGTTTATTTCGACATGGGGTATTTGAACAAGGAGATTCTTTGCTTGTTTTTTTTTTTGTTGAGGTTACAGTTAGTAAGGAACAATTGCGTTTACTGATTTTTATTATAGAATATTTTTGTCTGGAACATTGGCTTGCTTAAAACACAAAATTTGGCAAAATTCACTTATATGTCTTTCTGAAAGAATGCGGTTATACTGGAAATTTTCCAGTTTTTTTGGTATAACTTGTAAACTAAGCCGAATTTAAGAATTAAGATTAAGAAACTTTATGTAAGAAATTGAATTTTTCATCAAAATTGGTAGTTAAAAAAATTTTATAAGAAAAATTAAGCAGGAAAGATTAACTAAAACCAACTTAAGAAAATGAAAAAACCATTGATTTCATCTAAAGCAAGTCAGCTCTAACGCGTTTTTTCCATTGATCATTTTCGTAAACGTCCGCGACTAATTTTGTCTTCATTGATAAAAGAAAGGAGTGGAATCTTTCAAGAAGTTTTGTTGCTTTTATTTTTATCTATTTAAATCTCTTTCCTCATTGGAAAACCTAAAAACCTTCAATAAATGGTTAAATACAGTTTTCCTTTTCTATTTAGGAAATATTGATGCTCCTCATTCAATTGCCCATCTTGCTTGACTATATAGTTACATATACATACCTATTCGTATAATCTTCCAGTGTGTCTTTATAAATCTGCCGCTATATACCTTCAAAGAGATCTTGACTTTCTCGTTTCTCTATAAACATATAATCCAAGCAAAGCAGACACCCAAATTGCAAACATCACCGGGGGAATCTGATAAATCGTTTCACATCAATCATCTTTAAGTGCAGCCAAACAATCGACATCGACTAAAGGTATCAACATCCATAGGCAATATACATGTGGCGCGGCATGGTGCGTTGTCCTATCCTACCTAGAGTCTTCTCGTCAACAACACTTCGACTTTAATGCAACCTCCTCTCTTTAGCTCCAGGGTTTAATACGACAACAAAACTGATTTCCATATCACTCCTTTGACAGAAAATGTTTAAGCCGATATACTTATACATACACACATAGACATAACACACATAATAGTCGTAGTCGGCCGCCATGACGATGTATGTCTGACGTGCGTCGTAGTCATCGTCGTCGTTGTCGATTAAAATTCGGTTCATCGTGTTCAGGTTCATCGTTGTCGTTGTCGTCATCGTCATATATATTATAGGTAGTCGTCGAAGTTGTTATTGTTGTTGTTTTTGTCTTTTTTGGGAACGGAAACTGACGCTTTCAACTCCCGATGGCTTCCAACTGGGAAGCGTATATTTTCGATTGATAGGTACATTCTGGGTTTCGTATCCTTACGGCGTATTAAGAGAATACGATTAAAAAAAAAAAAAACAAACAAGGATATGTCAAGAGGAAAACAAGGGAAAAAACACGATATTGGAAGGATATACACCTCCACAAAATTCACTTAAATTAATTTTATAGGCAAAAGTGTGTGCACAGGATACACATACATACATACATACATTAGGCATGCATATCTAACCGACCTCAATCCTCCCTCCCCTTCCCTCACACATCCCACCTATAAACAAACAGAAGTGACAACAAACAAACAAATCCCCGGGAAAAAGCGAAAAAGGATCAAGCCTGGGCGGGCGATAACGGTTACGGTAACAATAACGCTTTGACAGTTAATGGTTGCCACTTTATTTAAACCGAAAAATTACTTAATTTCTCTTTTCAAATTACAAAAATACCTTTTTTGTTCTTATATATATTTAATTTAAACTGGCCTTTGGATTAAGTCCTTAAAAGTTTAATATTATTAGTGCATTTTTAAATTTAAAACAAAAATATATTTTGTATTTTAAAAATAACAATCGAACAATCGAAAATAGGATGATGAATTTTTTTTTCGAAATTCAGTTTTTAAGTGTTTATTATTAGATTTTTTTAGATTTTAGCAAGGCTTTTGATAGTGTTAACCATGTTCGACTTTGTTTCAATCTTAACCGCTATTTTTTTGTCAGTAGTAATAGGACGGAAGGCGACCGTAGGTTTACCTATTTCATCGCGGCTTCAGAAAAGAATGATGCCCATTCATAGCTTTAGTCTTAACATAAACAAAACCGCTGCTGGTCGGACAAGGTTTTCAGGTGCCAATGGGTAGAAAACGCACTTTTTCGGTTGCATTTTTGGCTAAGGGTACCTAAACCATGGTGGATTTTTATAAATGGGGTATCAAATGAAAGCTTAGACTGCCCTCTTTACAAAACCAGTGGCTGGACAGACTTTTGTTGGTTGTTGTGGCGAGTCCGACCACTTTTGTAAAAACAGCCATTTTTGTATCCATTGCGTTTAACAGGTGGACAACTATGCAAAACTATTTCATATAGCCTAGAAAAACGCTTTTACCACTTAAATATATTTTAAATGCAAAGGTTGAAAAAATTGCTCTTCCCATTTTTTGTATGGTGCTGAAATGTTTGAAAGGGTACTGCTATCGTATAGTATGCTTACAAGATTAAGGGTAAGCTTCAATGGTGTGGTCAGGTATGTTTATTCTATAAAGACGAGGGAATATATATCTAGTTTTACTAAATCTTTCCTGGGAATGTCGTTTCCAGACTTTTTGGAGCTAAAAGTTCTAACCACTCTCCATAAAATAATTTTTAAGCCTATACCGGTATATCTTTTCAATAAGAGTGTTTTTGTATATGTACTATCTTAAACAAATAAAATAAAAAAAAAGTGCACGACTGGATCGCACAAAACTTGCTCTCGTAGCTAACAACTTTAACGTAGCTTGAAATAAATAATGTACATATTTATTGGTTACATAACATTATGATATCATTAAAAAAAAAGTTTTAAAAACAATTTAAAATATAAATGATTACTATGAATTATTATAAATTAGTTATTTCAAAAGCTAAAACAGATGGAGCTCAAAAAAAAGTATGCCACCTGATTTGTATAATAAATATGAATTTATGCAAACAAAAATCGTTAGAGCGGTTTTTTTTAAATTAATTTTTTGATATACATATAAAAAATCTTGAACATATTCGGAAATAAAATTTGGTATGTCAACTTTTAGTATTTAATAAAATACAATTTTTCACAAAATTAAAAAAAAAATCATTGGCCCGTTTTAAAGATATTGAATTTTCAAAAAAAAAAAATTCAATATTTTTTTAGAAATCCAAAAATTATTTTTTCGAAAATTTTTATATGCAAAATTTTTAAACCTGTAAGCGAACTTTTGAATAAAAATTTTGGTTGAAATCGCTTTAGTAGTTAACGAGAAATTTGAAAACCAAAAAATTGGTTGTATGACAGGTACCATTAATAACTGTTATACATTTTTTTTTTTCTACCAAAATATTGATTTTAGTAATTTTAGTACCTCGTAATTTTTTTTTTGAAAATCGTTGGATGCGTTTTTGAAATCAATTAATTTTTGTATATTGGTTGTATGACAGGTACCGTTATTTTTTGAGCTAAAAAAAAAAATTCAATTTACCCTCTAGGGAATCCCATAGGAACCTTAAGTCCAAAGTTTGAAGAAAATCGCTTCAGCCGTTTAGGCTGCAGGTCGAGGTACAGACAGACGGACAGACAGACAGAATTGCGAGACCCACTTTTTTCGCGTTCTCTATCATCGTAATGTTAGGGAAAATTCTTATCTCCAATTTCTTTTTGTACGAATCCTAAACTTTCCATATACTACGTATATCGTAAGTAAAAAGTACTTAAAAGTCTCAATCCATTTTTTTATTTTTAGATAATGTTTACTAAATTGTATAGGTATACAGGGTTACTAACATAAGGTGTGCAACAAAAATCTAAAGCGTGTTGGATCGAGACAAATTCGTATGAGAGGGGGTTTCTGTCTAAGGTCAATACAATTATTTTGGATCCCCTTCCACCACCGTACCGATTACTGTCAAAACGGACAAATTTCTAAAATGCTCCAAAAGCAAACAACTCATCCATTTTTGATTTAAACCATTCAAAACCATCCCGCAAGCATGTTCTCCAATTATAATCATAATATATCCTCCCCAAATCATTGAAATTTATCTTCCTTAAGATCGAATTGTTCTAATTGTTAAAAATAATTCTAATCTTGTCGATTATGGAATCCGCAAGATTTCATTCTCGGGGATTAGAATCAATCCGAAACGACTTTGATGCGGATTTGAAATGCCGAAAGTTATAAGGCAATGCGGATGAGCTTTTCAAACTACGTTTACGACATTTCTTCTCTTTTAGGTTGGAGTGGCAATTCTCTAAGAACTTAGCTTAAATCAGAAAAACATATTAAAACACGCCGCCAACACTTCCAATGCCATGGTATACCTTCTTTCGGTAAGGCCAGAAATCCCTTGTTTTATTTTATATTTAACAAAATTGTTTTAGAGAACAGTTTTAAAAAAAAAAATCATATTGAAACCCAAAATTTTGAAGAAAAAAAAAAATCTTAAAACTTTTTTTTATTTCCAAATTTGAAGTAGTTATGTACTACTTTTTTCAAAACTAAATGCTCTTATCAATTCTTAAGCCTGATCCACATCTGTGTCGTGTGTTGTGTTGTAGAGTCGTCTGTCGCTGTCATTCCATATATTTTATGCGCCACACTGCAACACAACACACCAGAAAAATATGGTTCTACGCATATGAAATAAATTGTAGCGATAGCGACACACGACTCCACAACACAACACAGGACACATATGTGTATCAGGCTTTAGTCAAACACTAAAAATCTGATGGTACTAGGACGTTTACTATTTAAATTAACCAACTTTCTCATAAAACTATGAAGAATATTTAGCTTCGTTTTTTCTTGTTTTTAATAAGAAGTTGGATTAATTATTTTTAAATATTTCGAAAGCAAAAACTCCTAGAACCATTCGGGTTTCAAACAAAAAAAAAAAAAAACATAACCTGGCATCAAATTCTTCTTCCCGAAAAGGAAAATATTATTATTCTCAAAAACGGCTTGGAGGATTATTTAACCAAAAAAACAAATAATTATTGTTTTCAAAAAATGTTTATTTTTGGTAGCTTTAGTCGAACCAGTATAGTAAAGCTAAGAAAGTTTAAATAATCATAATTTTCGAAAACGGCTCCAAGAATTTAATAAAAATATCTGTTTGATATTAAATTAGTACATTCTTCTTTCTAATTAAAAAATATTTCTTGTTTGATTTCATATTAAACAGTATACTTCCATACCACTTTTCATATTTCGACTTTCATATTATTGGATAAACCTAGTTTTTAAAAAACTTTCAATTGAATTAAAACAAAAGCAATATAATTTCTATTGTTAACGTTTTGCCTTCTTTAAACCTGTTTTAATAATTTTGCATATAAACATTTTCAAAAAGAAAATTTTACGATTTTTAAAAACAATTTTAATTTTTTTTTTTGAATAATCGATTTTTAAAAAACGAGTTAATGAAGTTTTTTGAATTAAAGGTATGTGTTTACAAATAATTACTTTAAATTCGTGTTCCAATTTTTTTTTCTTAAAAATGTTTTCAAAATTTTATATTACATTTTTCTTTAAACCTTTACTTTTAAAATTACTTCAAAAAAGTAATTGGCATCTTTTTTGTTTAGCTCAAACGACCGACGTCTGGTTGCGAAGGTATTTGAATTCAAAATAATTCCATCATTTTCGACCTAAAACTTGAAGTCTTTGGCTATATCTTCCCTAAAACGGCTCGTAAGAGGTTGCGGTTGACGTTGTTGAATAGAGAACGGACAGGCGTTTTTTACAATTATGAGCGATTTAAAAAAAAAAACATGGATACCCCCTTATGCCCAAAAAATAAATTTTTCCCCTCTGGAACCTATTGAATGGTACATAAAAAGAAAGGTATTGTCAGTTGCAATCAGCGCACCTAAAGCAAACCCTTTTATAAGGCATAGTTTTTGAAATATTTGTATGCAAAGTTATTTTTTCAGTTTTGAAAACTTGGTTATCTTTGGATGCCTTACAGTTCCGCAAATAAGCCTCGGAAGACATTGCGGTTTTAAAAACGCTGTATCAGATTTTTGAGAGCTTTCTATAGCTGAAAACTAAAACATACTACAAGGTCTGGTTGCGAAGATATTTGAATTCAAACTAATTCCTTAATTTTCGATTCAAAACTAAAAGTCTTTATGTGTCTACATTTTTCCTAAAAAGGCTCCTTACTCTACTTAAAAAAACTACAAAATCTTTAAAAAAAAAAAAATAAATAAGTTTATAATTAACCAACACGTGGTAACCATGGATTTGTGCTTGTAGAAAACCCGTTCAAAAAGTTTTCGGGTAGATAAACCGAAAGACATTTTAAATTTGCACAACTTCACGAATGGAATGGTAATTGTTTTGCCTCTTACTTAAAACTGATGGTTTCGGGAATTTTGTCGAACCTGGGGGATCCTACCATTAACAGACGTGTGCGCGGTTTGAGACAGGAAACAATTTCAATCTGAAGAGGACACGACATTCGGAACGTCCTTTTTTGGTTACGTGACATGAATTTCTCTGCGACACAATATGTATATCTTTGTGCGGCTCCTGATTGTCGGTCCATTTTTCGATGCTTTTTGGGAGAAGAAGATTTGTATTTAAACACTGATTTTCCAACAGTTGCTTCTCAAATGAACTTCATCAGAGACCATCTAAAATGGTATAGAAGGTGGATGAGTATTTTTAAAAATTCATCCCTACAAGCACAAGAAGCATCATCTGCAGAATGTTTGAAATGAGGAAGCGCACAAGCAAAGCAATGAAGGGAGATTCCTACGCAAATAATTCAATCAACACATCCATTTCGTGTCAATTGTAATAAACAAGTCGCAAGAAGATGTGTAGGCTGTTGAGTGTTGTACAATTGTACAAAACACACTGTACATATTCACTGTACAGTATTTTGGTACATCAAAAATCCAACATGCAGCGCACCCCATCAATGTGTGGTTAGATTCGGTATAGTCCACCAGGAATATAGGGATAGGGACCATAAATTGCTGTTGCCACCACAATCTCGAAATTGAAGAAGGGAGAAAAAAGGGAGAGGAACTGAAAGAGAGGCGGGGGTCATGATGGAGGTTTTGGATTTGGTTGGTAGGTCGTCGTCGTCTGTGGGAATCCACACAGATGAGTGGCAAATTGAAAATAAATTATTTGATTCCTGCCGAGTGACAAGTAGGTTCTTACTATATACTTCTTTCTATACACTTCACATGATTGTATCCATCCGTTTATATAGGAAAATCTGTATTACGAGTGTATGGCCGATGGTATGCTGGTGATGGTGGTGAAGAGGAAAACACACTTAACAAGGACTAAGACACGGCATCAAAAATTAATTTTTCACTATAGGACAAAATCTCATTTGGAAAGTGTTAGAAATTCAAGTGATATCGGTGGGATAGGCAGTTTGGTTAAGTTGTATAATTTAGGGCATTATAATGAATGTTTAGATAAAGAATGCAATAAATATAATTAAAAGGTGGTGAGGGCTATATGTGTATGCTGTATGCATTTGGAAAAAGGATTTAATAATTGAGAATGAATTATGAGATATTTATTAAGAGACTGCTATGTGAATGTGAAATAGATTAATAGAATGCTTTGTCGTCAATGATAAAATATTAAAACGTTTTTTTTTTTTGTATATTGGGTTCAAAGAAGGGTTGTATAGTTAGGAATAGCCTATTTATTTAATATGTTATATACTTCCTATACTAGCATTTTTATTAGATCGCTTGCTCTTGTCTCATTCCCCAACTAACAATTCTTCCTCTATAGGTTCATTTTTTTAATTTCTATAAGTTATTATTTCTACAAGGCTTGTATTTAGTTTCGACATCGAAGTTGCAAATTTTCGAAGCTATTTTTTTGAAAACAACAAGCAGAATCTTTAATTTCTGCAAGCCTGAATATTTACAATTTGGTTATAGGTTTTGTAAGTCTTCCCAGAAATTAGTTTTGGGAGTCATGCGAAATAAAAGCAAAGAATAAGCTTTTCATTAGGAAGCACTGCAAGAGCCTGCTTACAAATGCCTGAAACAAGCTATTATGTGTACAAAAGTCTAATGGAGGCATAATTGTTAGTGGAATTATGTCAATTTATTTTGGTTGTGTAAGCCCCCTGAGGAAAAACCCGATACAAGCATTATCTTGTGTACTGTTCGGCGCATGTATGTTTCTACTGCCGAGAGAGGTAACCACAGGTCAAACTATTTATGAAAATAAAAATAGAAAGAATTCATTGAGTAGGTATTTTTTGCAAAACAAACACGGAACAAAAATTTATTTTCTGCATTGAGATAAATATGGTAAAAGAAGACAATTTAAATTCAATTGATAAAAAAAAAAAACGAAAAAAAAAATATATTTTTTACATGGAACTATAATTACCTATGTATTTATATTCAGAATTGCACTACAAACAAATTATTTAGTAATTTTTTATTAGAAATGATTTAACAAAAACAGATAAACTTTTGATTCAAAATACCTTTTAACGGCCTTTAGTCCATAAAAATTGGCGTTTCGTCCCGGCGTTCTCACTTGGACTCTTCAGTTGACAGTAAGGGCCTTGTCAAGACGCAATTTTTATTAAGTTCAGTCCAGCTTACATCAATTTTACAGCGAAAATCAATTGTGAACTATATTCAACTCAATTAGAATTTCTAATCAAGAATTGTTGGAAATTTTGTTACCCGTGGCCTGGCATTCTTTACATATGAATGGTTTTTTTATAATACAAATTCTATATAGTACTAAAATAAAACTTTCTTCATATTCGTTGTTTGTCTTTTTTTGTAATTTCTATAAAAAAAAATAATACCCCGGATCCCACCAACAAAAAATATTCCCTCAGAATTAAATTTGATCGCAGTGGTAATTCTGATTAAGCATGACATCCAATTTTGGTTCTATAACCCAGTAAGCAGAAGCCCGACACAAGCATTATAATTGTGTGCAGTAGATGCATGCGCGAGAAGCATTTATTTCGATGAATTTGCCTCAGCGAAGTGATGTCAGCCTAATTTGTTTCTATAAGACCTGTGAAGAGGTGGTAATGCAAACATAATTTTAATCATCCTCTCAGGCGCATGCGCGGGAAGTAATAAATCCGATTATTTGGTCCTAGCGAAGTGTTGCACACTCAACATTAAAAGCTGGCACTTCGCATGGAAAGTAGTGTTGATGTGAAAACAAGCTACTGCTGGCTGAATTATTCACAAACGAGGTGACCATACTATCGTTTCTTTTTCATCGTTAAAAATATTGTCCACGTTAAGAAATTCGCATTGTTTTCAAAAATTATCTTAGTATGAAGCTTTCATTTCTCAGTAGTTTTTTAATTATATTTTAAACGTCTTTTTAACATCTATACTACATAGCTACTTTCAGTTGAAAAGACTTAACGATGGTCGATATTGTTATTTATTTTGGCAAATTAGTGTTTAAAAAAAAAAAATACAAATTAAGATTGTCAGTAAATGGTTTGTGTACAAACTTTATATTTATATTTATATTTTATGGAGCATAAAAGAGTTTTTATATTTTTTCTCAAATCAAAGCCTTTCATTCTTAAAAACAATCGATTTCAATGAAAAAGGAACTAACACATATTTTAATTGTTATCTCACAAAATATATGTTTGTGTGACAACTTCCATGTTTTTCTCTGATGAGTAATCATGGAAACATTACAAATTAAAAAAAAAAAATTAAATTTAGTAAAAAAAACTCCCTTGCAAGCAACAGACAAATGGTCACCTGTATTTTTTAAATTAATTCAATTCATCAGGAAGTCCCAAGGAATTTTTTAGGAAGCTAATTTCGATTTCAAGTGGTTCCAATTTGGCACTAATTTTTCATATGCCAGGCGAGCTCAATACCTAAGGTGCCCGACTCTCAACCCAACCATCCTCGGTTCAAATCCCGCAAAGTCTATCAAGTAAGTAATGTGTATTTTTCAGATATAAATAATTATTGTGCATTAAGTTCCAGAAGAAAATCATTACTTGCATGAAAATAAAGGAGCAAATGTAGAAACAAAAATAAAGAATTAATTTTTATTTTGTTTTGCATTATGCTTCGAAAAGGCTTCTCCTAGGCCTCGACAAGCCTTTTATTAGGGTTTTTAGATGTGCCTATCGAAACACTTGAACAAAACTACACTACTACATTTGCAATGTTTCAATGTAGTTTTGTTCTATAAGTCCTTAGCGAAATAAATTGAGTACTTCCAATAAACCTGTAAATGATTGCTTAAAAGCCTTTCGAGCTTCTCAATAATGTGTTTCTCTAAGGCCTTACAGAGTTAAATTTGCTGATTAGGAAATAACTTCGATAGACCCTTACAGAAGTTAAATTGTTAGTTGGGTCAGTTTCTTTCTTCTTTCTCCGTACCCGATTCATATGCCAACAACTCATTGGTCATATTAGAGCCATGTCGTCGGCTTCCGAATTCAAGTCACAGTTGATGTCTGAAGTTTAATCCCTATGATGGGCAAAGCTTTTCAAATACAAATGAACATATTAAGACTCAGCACCACACAAAGAAGTCTAATGATCGGGTTGGCACTCTTGAAATAGCTATATATTCAGCCAACAAAAAAAACTTGGTGGTAGATCACTTAAGTTGTGTTGTTGCATTCAAAATGTACAATGTAAATTGTTGTCTTCGCAGTATAAATATTAGGGGTATTCACGATCTGGTGCAGCGAGCCTAGTAAAAGTGCGAAATTTTATTTTTTTTAAGTGGATCGTGAACGCACTTTTCTTATCTTCTTGCAACACTAAAGCAAATGTCAAAATTAGTTTGACATTTGTTATTTGTTTTTGTTTCGAACATATCTGAAAATTTCAATTTGATTTAATTTAAATTTTGTTCATAAAAAGATGCCAAAAAAACGGAAAAAGAAAATATTACCAAATCTTAATTATCCTCCGAATTTTAAATGGAAAATAATAGTAAAAGATGATGACGACGTCACATCAATACAATCAAGATAGCAAATTGGATGTATCCAATGAACATACCTTTGTTTTTGTTTAACGTAATCAAGAATGAGTGAGCTGTCAAAAACACAATTTACAAATTTTACAATGTTGTATTTTTCTGTTGCAATAGGTTTCGGGTATTGCTAAAGTGCAAAACTGTTGTAAGATTGCACCTTGTATATTTTGTTGTTGTAGTGTTGTAAGATTTTACACTTTTGCACTATTACAATGATACAAGGCCAGTTGCATCCGATCGTGAATACCCCTATTAATTTCATACAGAAATTCTAGTAAATTTGAGTTTAAGTTTACGTACGCTAAAAATGTCATATTGAGATCTTTTCAGAAGGGGGATACCACTGAATAACATTCACGTGCAAATAAAAGTCCAAAACTCCATTTCCTTTTCCTGATAGTCACAGAGTCAAAACTGGATGACTGTTGCCAGATCGAGTCACGTTTAGAGAAGCACAGTTACCGCCTTCGGTAGGTCACACGATACGGAAGTTTGGGTGATTTTTTGATCGGAGAGTAGGTAACTGAATCGTTGGTACTTATATGTCATTCCGAATAAGAAAAAGTAGAATTTACTATAACCACCAGCTGCAAATGGCCAAGAATTGAGACTTGTCGGTTATGGATGAATCTACAAGATTTCCTTTCTAAAAACGCTAGATTTTTTATAATAATAAAGGGAGCCATCGGAGAATACTTTTTCTATGAACTGAGTTAGCAAAAAGGTGTTTGACTGCTAACCTGATGGAGGTGTTGGTTCAAGTCCCACTCTAGGCAGCAGTCTTTTCTATATTCCCCAGTTTAAACTGGGTGCTAATCATGGAATTTCTTGCGATTTGGAAAAAGTATACAAATTTGCAATTTTTGAAATAATTTACGTCCTATTTTTGACGTCTTTAAAAAAAGTCATGCGAATTTTTGTTTGCTCTTTTTTTTACTAGTACTTTAAAATGTTTGCCAATGGGCACATTCAGGAAACATAAGGGAATTCATTATGCAGTCCACTACATCCCTTGAACGCAAACTTTACTCAAGATAACTAAATTTTTGTTGACTTGTTCTTATGTCAAACTTAAAACTATATTTCAATAATTTACATTAAGCTGTCATTAAAAAAGTACCTAACCCTGAGGCCACACGAGCCAGTACTGCCAAGCCAGTTGGCTACATTTATTGACCGTCAAGTTCGTATACGTGAATTTGCTGTGACGTAGGCGGCACGCAACCTGTAAGCAAGTTGGTTTCAAGTATCTGCGGTCACGTTCAGCTTTTACTAAGATAGCCTATCTAGGATTTTAAATAGACATTTTTATTGAATTAGCTTGAACATCGGACTACGATTTTTTCTTACTTAACAAAAAATTACGTCGAATTCTGCATCAAGTCTTGCGATGGTCAACGCATAATACTGCCAATGCGTCGCCGGATACATTGACAGACTTTTCTGTCGCGTCAAAGTAACATGGATTGATTTTCAACTAATTCAAAACATGCGTCTTTTTTTTAGGTAATTAAAAAAAAAATGGTTTGTTTGGAGGTTTTTTAATCCATCATCATCGCAGCCATCCCTTAATGGAATTTGACAATTCATACGTTGACAGATAGGTAAGAAACTAAATTACGTCGTACAAGGAACATTGCGTTCCAAAATGTCACCCAAAGGCATCACTAATCGCCTTTTCCCGCGCAAAAAATGTAATCTAAAAAAATTCAGATATCTTTAAGTTTTTTAATGCATCATCTCCGTAGCAATCCTTCCATTTAATTTGACAGTCTATGGCTTGACAAATCGGTAACAGAATGTTCCAAATGTCACCCGGAATCCCCAAAGCTCTCATTTTTCCCAAGCAAAAAATTTCCTCTTAAAAAATTAGGATTTTTAAGAGATTTTTTATAATTCATCATAATCATAGGTCATAGCCATCCTTCAATCATATTTGACAGTTACCTATTTTGGAAATGTTAACATTCCTTGGTCCCTCCTCTCATTAAAAGTTGTCGTAGAAATAATATTTAATTTTTCATTAAATTTTCAACGAAAAGGTCTGAACGAGGCCACAGTCTTCTCTACTGGCTTCCCAACTGGATTCGAAAATGGCAAGCCAGTTAACGAGCAAGTTGCTCAGGTTTGTATGTGTTAGTAAGAAAATTTGAATGTATTGTAACTTGTAAGCCAGTAATGGCTCGTGTGGCCTCAGGGTTACCAATCGATTCGCACTCGAAGATTTCTTAAGAATCCTACATAGCATAGAAAATTCGATCGTAGTGTACAGAAAATTTTGTTTTCAATTACTTCAACGTGACCGCAGAGTTTATAAAAAGTTGACAAGTTTTGGCGAGAACACACTTGATTTGAAATTAAGGTAGATATTTCTTGCCTCACTATCCAGTCACTTTCCACTAAAAGTTGAAAATACGGTTTGTCACGCTAATATCACAGTATCCCCAATTAAAGCCATCACTTTTTGATAAACTTAAAAAGCAAGCAAACAAAAGTCATAAAACTGCAAAATAACATTTTTATGACAAAACCGACAAGCATGACAAATTTGTTTAGTGCCCAACTTATTAAAGACATTACACTACTATTGGTTCAATAAATTTGTTGGTATGGTAGTGCTAGATTTATTAAAACAAATTAAATTTTATCTTTTTTTGTTTTATTCAATTGTTGTTGTTTTTTTTTTAAGAAACTCATCTCTTATTCTACGTAGAAAAGTGTTAAAATATTTTTTCTAGAGAATATTAAAATCTGTAAAATAAGGCCAGACTATTTTCCGTCAAGTTCGTCATTTAAGAGTAAGGAGGTAAAAACTGGTATTTTCAACATTTGATGATTTTTTGAAATAATAATACCAAACGAATTATGGCTGCTAGAAAAAAATTATAAATACGACCTTTAGGGTTACTTAATGTTGCAATTTCTGTATTATAATTTTTTGACGTTTGACGATTTTAAACTAGCAATATCTTGTGACTTATGACATGTATGGGCAGTGTTGTCAAAATTTTTTGTAGAAAATATTATGATCTACAAAGTGAGTATACATTTTTTTTTTGACGACTTCGTCATTTAAAAGTTACGACGAAAATAACCAGAAATCAGTATTTTTTATCAAACTTTTAAAATAGTTATGGGTTTATAACGGTTATTTTTAAGAAAAAATCTAATAATTTGTTTCTATACGCGGTTACTTGACGTACAAACTTTGCATTCAGATGTTTTCGAAAATATAAACCATTATCATAACCATTATCATTATCATACCATAAAACAGGCATTTTCGACTTGATTTTTTGCAGAAAAGTACAATTTGCACGGCCTATTCTTTAAATCAAGATGGGCGGAAGTCCTGCAAGGAGTTGATGAATGAAACCTGAAAGCAACACAGTTCCTTGCCCAGTGACGAATAGTATTCCCATAGGAATCATGAAAAAATAAACTAAACTATTACTTTTATTTTCTTTAAAACAACGATGCTACAGTGGTTCACTCTGGCGTATACGCACTTTTTTGTACAGATTTTTCAATAATTATTTTCCATTTTTGTTTGTGCTCAAAATTTTAGACAGTTTAGTGCGATGTTAAATAATTTTTAGTGTGAAACTAGGTTAAATTAAATGATTTTATTAATTTAAATGATTAAGATTTGTCTTAACCTTTTATTAAAATTAAAATCACAAAAGGTTTTTTTTTATGTTTTTAGCAGCATGCTAATGACACTTTGACATTTCTTAACGAGTTGTCACTTTTTGTGGACGCGTCTAACTGGGAAGCGACAACAGTATAGAATTCACAATAGCTAACACTCATCCTGCCACGTATTGGTATGGCAAAACAAAGTGCTGTTATATTTATGGATATTTCTTTTTGGCAACAATTAACGCCGCCCATTAAGGTTTGTCTACCCGTGCGAACAAAATGTCAGCTCGTTAATAATAGATATAAATCGAAATCAAAACTGAGGTAATTGGAAATTTTTAATTTGGAGTTAAAATGGATTTAAAATTTGGCCATCACTGTTGAAAATTTCCCAGCCTAGTTAAAATCTCAATTGCAAAGGATTTTTTAGGTGAGTTTCGTATCGAGTTTCGGAGTAGCTCAATTTAAACATAGTACATATACAAATGTGAATCAACTTAAATTCATGAAATTAAACAACCATTGGGCATTTCTTTAAATTCTAAATTAATCCCTCAGATTAACTCTATACCGTTGATGAGCCATTACGATTAGTTTACCTACCATTAAGCTTATTACTACCTATATCCTTCCATCCAATTGAGAGTGATTCAATCTTAATAAAAAATCATTTCAAAAGAGTATTCCAAGAAGCTTTCTCCACATTTCCCATAAGTAGCCACTATACCAAATCGAAAATCTTGATGAAACCTTTTATATGCCTATAATATATGAAACTAATGTAATGGCATATCTGTGTAATACAAAAAAAAAGAAAGAAAATCTTGTCCACTTACCACCTCTTCCCCAAAGGGATTAAGTGGGTTCTAGTGTGTATATTATGCTTATAACCCTCTATATGACAGAAGTTAAGTCCTCCTCTATTGCCAAGCAAATAATAATAATACTTAAAAAAAAAAAAGAAAAGAAATATAAAGAAAATACTCAACTTTTTTCCATGTTGCCTTCCGTTACTCCTATAGTACTTTTTTGCGGAAATTATTTTTATAGAATTCTCTGCCTCATCCTACTGCTTCGTTCCTTGATATCCAAGGTAGCTCTATACCTATACGAACCTAAATTGCAAAAGAGCTTTTCGTAAAGATATGAAAACGAAGCCTATATAACAGACGATGGTGCTCCTGCTGCAGTGGCTAAAACACAACACAACACGACAACGATGACGACGACGATGATGCCGTTAAAAGGCTGAATATTGTAGAATTGAATTTATGTGCTCTCATTAAAAATGTTCCCTTATTCCGTATCGTCTCCGATCCTAGTGCACGACTTCTGTGTCCCGTGTCCCAGAAGTGTCGAGCAGGCCAGACTGGCGCGACTTATATGAGAGAAAGGAAACACCGCACACTCATATACATACCGACATATATACAAGAAAAGCTACAAAGGCTGGGTTTTCAAAGTGGATATACGTATAAACGGGTATGGGTTGTAGGAGTAGGAAACTTTGTGGTGTCGCAGTCGCATGTTGGGACAGTCATAGAGCTAAAAGTGTTAACACACTCCACAAGGACACAACGATATAAACCCTTTTTTCACTACCATATACAAACTGCACCACCAATACACGACAAATGTCGTCGTCGTCGTTTATTTTATCCGATTCACAGATGTTGGAGCAATGACTGAACTTTTATTCCCTTTAGAAAAGGTAGTCTCGCACTAAACGTAAACTTATTGCAAGCTGTATAGCTGATGCTGTAGCGTTATGTAGGTACATACATTTGCGGATGTATAGTGTATCTGTGTGCTTTTGTAGCTTTGGCGGCATACACATCCTTTGGATACAAACAAATATACATTTATAAAAAAAAAATCACAGATAATGAGATTGTGGCTTAATATACACTCTATAAGAGAAAAGAAGAATTGAGTTGATAAAGTTGGTTGGTTAATTTAAATTCACAACTGCTCAATCGAAGCTTAATTAAAAGAAGTCAAGGAGTTCTTTATAGGTATTTAGATATATATCTTATATATATCAACTTTGTATCAAGGGAAATGTTGCATTCAATGATAAACCAGAAAAGTAATTATTGGAATTAGGTTGGTACGAGTAAACCTACGAAAATCCGTATACCTGCTTTACTAGCATTTTTTGTTTATTGAAAGTTATAGTAAAAATTTACAAAGTGAATGATTCTTTTTTTTTTTTTTTCATTATATTTTGAAAAGTTAAAGGCATCATAAGAAGTATGTTTTGGTATGTGGATTTTTTGTTTAATGGCAAAATGAATTAAAAGCAAACGAATATCAAAACATCAAACGAAAGGGTTATTGACTTTAATGAACTCTCTCATTGATTATTAACACGATAAAATAACTCTACTGATAGTTTCAACATAAAAAACAAACCTTGTGAAATGAGAAAATACTCGAGAGTCAAGCTCAAAGGTAATTTTGAACCATTAGTACAAAAATAAAAGTTTCTGTGAGGAAAACACACAAAATGATATATTTTCGGAAAACATCTCAAACGTCTTTTTTTCTTACAATGTTTACACATTCATACATGTAATTCATGACATTCTGAATCGCATAAACTTGCTCTCATAGCTAACAACTTTAACGAAATTTATGATGTACGAGTGCACCATCAAAACCAATACCTGTTTCCAAAATATTATGATATAATCAAAAAACATTAAATTAATAATTATTACTATAAATTTATTATTTGAATGCCTTTGAAACTAAGAGCTTTGATAAATATGAATAATAAAAAAAAAAAAATCAAAAAAAAAAATCTTTGGACCGGTTTTCTTAAAAATTTTTGGTTTTATATAAAATTTTTCGCTCATTCTCTAAAATAAAATTTGGTAAAAAAAATATTCTAGCCCGTTTCCAGATACATGAATTTTCAAAAAAAAAAATTACATTAGCTATTTTTTAAAAAATTAAAAAATAATTTTTTGCAAAATTTGTATATGCAAAATTATTTGAATTGTGAAGGAGCTCTTGCGCAAGAATTTTGGTTGAATTCGGTTCAGCCGTCAACGAGAAATTTGTTATTGACCATATCTTTAATAGTAAACGCACGTATTTTCATGAAAACTTTGGGAGCTGTTATCAAGAAAAAAAAGTTTTTTATTAATTATTATTCTTAGTTATTTTTGAATTTAGAAATATGATTATTTCAAGTATTCTACAAAACAATAAAAAACTACACCTAGTTTTGCAAATATTGACCAAGTCGTTTTCAAAATATTTAGTTTTCAAAAAAAAAAAAAAAATGATTTTTTGTTTTAATTTTCAAAAAAACTATTTTTTTAAATAATGTTTGTACTTTTTAGAATTTTAACCATACAAAAAATTTAAAATTTCAACCTAACTGTTTTAGAGAAAATCAAAAACCAAAAATATTGCTATAATGGAGGTACCAAAAATATCCAATTTGTGAAAATAAAAAAATTATCAAAAAGTAATTTTTCCTTATTTATTTTTTTTTAATTTTTTTCATAAGAATCTTTGGACCCATTTTTGAGATAACCATTATTTTTCTTTGTAGTAGCCCGTAGCGTAATAGTTAATGCGTTCGACTGTCACGCTGGAGGTCTGGGTTCGCTTCCCAGCCTCGTCCACCTAAAAAACTAAAAAAGTTTTTTTTTTCAGGGGCTACTGCCTCTTGTGAGGAATTGACAAATCCTCCAAGAGTATCTCTTGTCACGAATAAGTGCTTCTCGTCTAGCCGTTCGGATTCGGCATAAAATTGTAGGTCCCTTCCATTCCTGTCGACAGGCGCACACAGGAATGGTTGCGAGTTAGTCACTAGGCCCTGGTTCTTCACGAGCCGTTTTGCCACCCTATTTATTTTTATTATTTTCCTTTTTGGCGAACAAAAATTGTATGGCAGGTTTCGTTATTTTTGGTACTTAAAAAAATTTAAAAAAATGTGTTATTAGACAAAAAATACTGTGTACTAATTTGGCCTGCTGAAAACCCGAATTTCAAAAAATCTAGTGTATGAAAATTTAAAATAAAATTCGCTTCTACGATTGTAAAATATTATTTTTTGTATTGTTGACTTCCAATTTGAGCTGCGTCAGATGTAAAAAATAAAATTATTTCAAATCTTTGAAATTATATGCCTCGCCCACTTTTCAACAGTCAACCAGTGCCAAAATGATTGTTTACACACTACCTTCAAAACTGTATACCATTCATCTGCTACCTTTATGAAGGTAGATGTCGTCATATGTATTTTTAATAATTTGAATATTTTTGAATTTTAGTCAATTAAAAAGTACAAGTGACCTCAACTCCAGGAATAATTGTGTTTCGCTCAGGTATAACAGTGAGTTCTTTAGTCAGTCTTTTATACCCTACTAAGACACACATTTTGGTCAATGTTTAACGACTCTTATAAGAATCACAGCAAAAAGATACTGTGAATTTTAATATTTAGGGAAATTTGTTTTGTTTGTGTCGGTAAATAAAAATAAATTAATTAAATTAAGTGGCGCAAGAGATCGTGAAGAACCAGGGCCTAGTGAGAGTGACTAACAACTCACAACGCGCTTGTGCGTGCGCTTGTTACAGGAATGGAAGGGACCTACAATTATATGCCGTTCGGCTGTCCAGAAGCACTTATTCGTGACAGGTGATACTCCTGGAGGATTTGTCAATTCTTCGCAAGAGGCAGCAGCCCTGAAAAAAACTTTTTAGTGTCGGTAAACATCGACTGACTGAAGAACCCACTGTTATACCTGGGCGAAACACAATTATTTCTGGAGTTGAGGTCACTTGTACGTTTTAATTGAATTATATTCATTGAGTCCGCTTAAAACAGAAGTAATTTTAATATTTGAATTAGTATATACCAAGACTATGGAGGAGAGCTAAAGTAATCTTTATTCCTAAAATTGGGAAAAAAGACACAACCCATCCAAAGTCTTTCAGGCCAATAAGCTTAACATCCTTTGTACTGAAAACTTTAGAGAAAATAATAGACAACTTCATAAGAACAGAAGTTTTGATAAACAGGCCTCTCAATCTGCGACAACATGCCTATAGGGCGGGTAGATCTACAGAAACTGCTCTATTCGAACTCACTAATACCTTACAAAAAGCTTTAGATGCAAAGGAAACGACATTAGCTGCCTTCCTGGATATAGAAGGAGCATTCGATAACACCTCCCACGATTCTGTAAATAAAGCCCTTGTCAGGAAGTGTGTTCCCATCACCATAACCAGATGGATTAGGGAAATGTTAGGTACTAGAACAGCAGAGGCACTAGCAGGAACGAACATACAGAGTGTCGTTACCACAAGAGGTTGTCCTCAGGGAGGGGTACTATCACCCTTGCTGTTGAGCCTCGTAGTGGATGAACTGTTAGAAAATCTTACGTCCCAAGGCATACAAGTCATAGGCTTCGCCGATAACATCGTAATCACAGCCCTTGGGAAGTTCGAAGAAACTCTATGTGATATAATCCAAAGAGGACTAACAATTACAAAGAAATGGTGTCTATCTGTAGGACTTAATATTAACCCCACAAAAACTACGATTGTACCATTTACCAAGAAAAGACTTCTACCCCGTATGAAACCTATCCGGTTAGCTGGTGAAGTAATTGAAACGAAGAGGGATGTAAAATACCTAGGAATTACACTAGATAGTAAACTCCTCTGGAACAAGCATGTAGAAATAACCGCCGGAAAGCCACAAAGGCCCTAGTGATATGCAAGAGACTTGCAGGAAAATCTTGGGGCTGCAAGCCTAACATCCTCAGATGGATGTACACCATGATGGTAAGACCCATCATTACCTATGGTGCGGTTGCTTGGCACAAACGAACCGAATTAGTAACAACTAGGGAAGCTCTAGAAAAATTACAAAGGCTCGCATGTTTATGTATAACTGGAGCAATGAGAACATGCCCTACAGCAGCTATGGAGATTATCCTCCATCTATCCCCTCTTCACGAGGTAATTGTAAGTGCTGCAAAGGGAGCCATTATGAGATTTGCAAAGGAGGGAACGGGGACTGGAAAATGCATCAGTCGAAGAAAAAGAGACTGTATTCCGAAGTCATCAATAACAAACCTTATTGACATTCCAAGAGATGGTATGATTAAAAAATATAACTTCGTGAAAAACTTTCAAACGAAGCTAAGTTGCAAGAAAGACTGGGTAGGCGAAACAGTGAACTACACTTTCAATGCAAATGCCATCAAGTGGTACACTGATGGATCGAGAACGACAGAAGGGACTGGTGCGGGAATTTTTGGGCCAAGAACCAAACTTTCCATACCGATGGGACAGTCCTCTAGCATTTTTCAAGCTGAAGTACAAGCGATAGGAACATGCGCAGGTCAAAATCTGGAAAGGAATTACAATAAACAAAACACTGCCATTATGTCAGATAGCCAAGCAGCACTTAAAGCTCTGAGCTCCTACTCCATCAGCTCTAAGCTAGTATGGGAATGTGTAGGAAGGCTAAATGAACTCGGCAAAAATAACACTGTCACACTTGGGTACCTGGCCACGTAGGTGTTCAGGGCAACGAAGAGGCAGACTCCTTAGCAAAAATAGGTGCAACGACTCCTTTAACGGGACCTGAACCTTATTGCGGGATAGGAGAAAACGTGATAAGAAACAAAATCAAAAAAGAAGAAGAGGCAATAAGATCCAAAAATTGGAAAGAACTCCCAAAGCTAAGACAGGCTAAACTATTACTTGGGGATTATAACCACCAACGTTTTACAGACTGTATCAGCTTAAGTAGAAACAACCTAAGAATTATAACGGGTCTCCTCACTGGACACTGCAAACTAAAAAGACACCTTTGTTTACTTGGCCTAGTAAGTAGTGCCACATGCAGGTTCTGTGACACAGATGAGGAAACGCCGGACCACATTCTAGGTCGATGTAGCACACTCATACATCAAAGAAAGAAGTACCTGGGACGCTACCAGGTAGAAGAGAGCGACTTACCATCTCTTAAAATACTCCAAATACTCCAATTCTTGAGAGGAATACATTTGGAGGAAGAGCTGTAAGATGAGCAGGCCTCATCCAGCTCTAAATGGGGGGCACAATAGATCTCAAGGTCGCAGTGCAATATCCCTCAAAATTATATTCATTCATTCATTCATTCAATATTTGAATTTCTTGATCTTCTTATTTTTTAATTTGGTTTGTATCAAAAGTTGTTTGTATGTAAATTCTGTCATACATAAATTTCTTGCAAATTAATGTTATGGTGTTTGTTTACTAATTTTTAGATTTTGTATGGTCCGCATACGCCCTAGTGTCCTAATTAATGTAATGCAAACCTGAATTATTATAATTTTTCTTACTACTTCTTAGTATCTAGTGTGCCATCATCTGTGATCGAAAAATGCCCCTTTACCTGAAAAAAAGCTTTTCACGGCAGTCGTTCGTCCAGCGCTTACATACGGTACACAGTGTTGGACAATGTACAAGAAGTATGAGAGTAAATTGACGGCAGGAGAAATGAAGATGCTTCGCATGACAGCAGGAGTGACAAATTGTGATCGAATAAGAAGCAAGAGAATCCAAGGAAGCCTACACGTCAAAAATACCATCTTGGACAAAATACAGCATGACCAACTTAGCTGGGTACTGTCATGTACAGAGAAGATGCCGTGAGAACCCAGTTCAAAAGGCAATAGCACAAGACGTTCCAACAGTACCGCGCACGAAAAGGCAAGCGCAAAAACTCCTGGATGAAACAAATGCAACGACACCTGCATTTAGTTGGCCTCAGACATGGATCAATCCAAAATCGGGAGGCCTGTCAACGTTTTTTGAGGTCAACCCGGCGAACCCCACAAGTCAAATGAAGAAAAAGGCATATGTAGACTTTTTGGGATTATATGCCCACTTTTTTATATACCATGTTTTTTTTTTATCTTTTTCTAGGACAAAAAATAACGATACCTGTCATACAAATTTGTTTTTTCCACTATAGAAAATATTATTTTTATCAAAAATGGTTCTTACGCTTTTGGTAAAATTCTTTACTTTTTTGTTAGGTATATTTTCTAATAGAATCCTTTGTTTTGGTTTGGTTTCGAGTTTTCGCGAAAACTGTCTTTGATTAAAATATGCCATTAAAATTCTCAAATAGAAGGTTTTATATAAACAAACATTTAAAATAAGATTTTTTTTTTCAGAAGTCAAATTGAATCTGTTTTTTAGCTCAAAACATAAGAGCTAAGCAATTTCAGGAATTTAAAAGAATGCCTTTGGACATTTTTCTACGTGCTACTCAGTCGAGAGTTTTGTTTAACTTAACACTACTAAAGTGCAACTGATTTTTTGATTTTCAGCACACTTACAACATTTAAACATTGTGCTGCCAGTATTTTGTAAGTTATCAAAAAACTCAAGAAACGCTTGTATAATTTTTTGTATGAAATAATACAGAACAGTTCAATTTCTATATATACAAATTGTAAATTAACCGGGTTTTCTAATCCATCTACATATACCGGTTTGGGGTAGACTTGAAATAAGTAACTATACTGCTTTTGAAATTTGCAGCATGCAATAATACCTCTCTCGTAAAAACTTCTCTTTTCATCTTTTTTTCCCATCGAATTAAAACTCTTTTATAGAGACGACCCCCACTGAAGAATAACCGTCAATCGTAAATGAGAAAATAAAGACTAGTTCATTTCCTCGGCATTCTTTTTATCAATAGATACAGTTAAATAACCATTTAATGGCGTCAGTATTCACAGCCATAAAACTATTTATAGTGTCATCAAAGCAATTTGATTACCATCCCCAATTGTGTATCCATAAAAACGGTGATAGCTTCAAATGCATCGCGTCATAATAGGCAACCGGTCGACCATCCAAACGCCTGCCAACTATAATATAATGACGCCTCTATTCATGCGGGGAAATTTCTTCTTTTTTTCTTTATTGCCCTGAACACGAGACACCCATATAACAACCCTTTAGGAGCAGCAGTTCTCGTTTTAGACTAGAACAACAACAAAAAAGCCTTCTTTTTTATGAAGATTTTATAACAACCAGGCCTGATGGGCATCATAAAATCATAGTTAATAAACGGCAGTACACCTTTATGTACACTATTTAATTATTGAACAATTTTGTTGCCTTATATTTTATAGCTCATCTATTCTATCTTCGATTGTGTGTATGTTGATTTTTCCCGCGCAAAAGAAACATACACATTTTGATTAATTTGTTTATAGATGTTGATGTGTGTCTGTTTGGCTGATTGAAGTTTTTAATTTACCGGAAAATTAATTTAGTGTTGATTTAACCTCATAAAATTAGTTTGTTCTTTGCCGATAGAGAGAGAGAGAGTGATGGAAAGGAGAGTGATGAAGCGAGAGGGGGGTGAAGTAATCTGGTTACCACTGAACTCTAAGAGGAAGAGATGCATCTGTAAGTATCTACATGCTGGTCAGTTGCCCCTGTCAGCGTCGTCGTTTGCAAATGCACTTTATGGCGTGTTAATTATTAAGTTTGATGGATTTGTTGATAAACAGATAAATATACACCGGTAAGTTAATGGCTATTTCAAATGCAATGCTTGCAAACACCACATTGTAAACGGATGCTTAAACGATAATGTATTGAAATTAAGTGCTTTCAAAATTTATTTAGAATCAGATAAATAAATTAAGAACGGATATGTGGCGCACAACAGTGTGTATCGGTAACTATGGCGTATGAGTGATTATTTTTGTTAAACTATTTATACAGAATATTTGAATTGTTGGAGAATGTTGTTACAAAATTCTTTTTCTTGTTCCGATCTGTTGCTTTTTTTTGTAAGAGAAGCATCATTTTCAGTGAATCTATATTTGATGAGTTATTTATGTTATTTCATGGATATGAAAGTAATCAATGGGAGAAAAGTTAAAGCATAAAGTTTTCAGAATATTCTTTTGAAATTATATATGTATAGGCACTGGGCAATTTTTCATATAAAATCATGAGTGAACCAGATCTTTAAGTAATGATCTTTACCTTTTTGCTAAGTTTTTCCTCCTATCAATGGTAAATAAATATAAATCGGGTAGCACAACGGCTCATGAAGAACCAGGGCCTAGTGACTAACAACTCGCAACCATTCCTGTGTGCGCCTATCGACAGGAATGGACCTACAATTTTATGCCGAATCCGAACGGCTAGACGAGAAGCACTTATTCGTGACAAGTGATACTCTTGGAGGATTTGTCAATTTCTCGCAAGAGGCAGTAGCCCTGAAAAAAACTTTTTAGTTTTTAGGTGGACGAGGCTGGGAAACGAACCCAGACCTCCAGCGTGACAGTTGAACGCACTAACCATTACGCTACGGGCTACTGCTACCTATCAATGATGATCATTTAAAAATAAACAAACGTCGCACAGTGGTACAAGGCCTGGAAAAAGATCAATTCAAGAATTTTGAAGTTTTCCGGAATTTTGAAAATACATATATCCCAACAATATGGAATTTGTTGAATGACATAATCATAAGGTCACTCTGTATATTAATTTTAAAGATCAAAATTTTTTCCAATGTACATATCTGCTTACAAGCTTTTATAAACATTGAATTGGTAGCGATCTGGCTCTGAATACAGCAGAGCCTTTTTTTCACAAATAATGAATTTCAAAAAACACAAATTTGACGATGATAAAAGCTAAAAGTTAATAATTTCTTTAACAATAATTGCTGGACGGATCTATTTCAAAAATGCATTGCTAAAAGAATTGTCAACTGTTATGTGACTTTCAAAATAAATCAATCAAGTCACTGTACTTTGAGATATTGAAGTTTTTGTTTAACCATTTTTTCCTATCAACACAGTTTTCCTAATTTCAAAGCCAATTTCCTGGGATTCGATAAGGCTGTGACAATAAAATTGGAACGTAAAGTTTGGATTGAGACAAAAAAAAAACATTGTACAGGAGGGAAGGTCTTTTTTCACCGTTTAGGTGAAAGGCTCAATTTTCTCAGAAAGCGACTTAAAATCAAAAAGACTATTAAGAAGACAATGAAAACACTCACAATATCATTCTTAAGTTTTTTTTTTTTAAGTCAGAAATTAATTTTTTTGTTTTATTTTTAAATAAGGTTGATTAACTTTTAAAATCAAAATTTTGAAAATACATAATTTATTGTTGTTTTTCTCAAACTCCTGTTTTTGAAGAGTTTATGTTTTTAAGTTGAATTTTGTATTTTTGCATGCAACACTCTTATTTATTTTAATAGTCCAATCAAATTAGCAAAAATATCTACGAAAATTCGGGAGGAGAATTTTATTGTTTTATTTTAAAGAGTACCTCTTGGGGATTCTAAAACCACAATTTTCCAATAAAAAACCCTCTTCGTCGTCCGCAATTTTGAAAAAAGGCGTTCAAAAGCGTTTACTCTATTTTTCTCAACCGCTAGTAGAGTAGTTATTTTTGTTTACTTTTGTAGGTCAAAATGTTTTTTTTGATTGCTCCTTCCTATAAAAAGTTATTGTTGGAAAAAAAACCAGAAAATTTTTGGTTTTAAAAATGGGTTTTCAAGTTTATCTCATCAAATGTCCGTCCGAACCAATTTTCCGATTTTTAAGATTAAGATCTCAAAACTTAGCTTATTAATATGGCTAAATTTTAAAATAAACTTTTGTTTTAAAAAGTAGACGGAAGTTTTCTGTGCTTGTCTTTTGCGTTTCCATTAACCATGTCTTAAAATTTCATCAAAATTAGTTGAGTGGTACAAATTTATATTCAATTAAATTTGCTGACAATATTTAATTATTTTTTTGTAATGTGGACCACTGTGATAAGTTTTTTTTACTGACTTTTCGTCAAATCATTCATTGTATGATTGTCTGAAAGTTTCCCCACTATCTGTATAGTGGTTCTGTTGGAGTTTTTTTCCACTTTCTTCATACTCTTCACCACTTTCGTGTTCTGCGTACCTATAGGGATTTGACATTTGATATGTGATTGCAGATTCTTCTGAATTTCTTCAATTTCAGCATATATTACTGATAAAAATAGTATTTGAAACAATATTCAATCGTGCCCAACTACAGTTTGGATTTCAGCTATTTTACAATACTTTAATTGGCTTGTACTTTAGTGTAGCTTCTAACCCGACAGGTCAGCCATCATAGACCAGATCTTCCGACTGAAAATAGAATCCTTTGAAGAGGCCAATAAGTTTCTAGCCATCTTTCTATATAAAATACAAAGCCCCATCATATTCAGAAGTCCTATATGACGATGTACAAACTCGCGATTCTCGAAAAACTGATCAAGTTGTATTACATGGATATAAGATATTACACCGTGCAATTTGCAACTATATAAAATAAATATATAAATATATTTGCAACTATAATAAATATATTCCACGCGCGCAAAAGGGGTTATGGCTACCCTTAAAATGTTTTTAACACAGCACGAGCGATTAGGTAAGTAGGAGAGGATTTAGACGGAGATACCGATGCACATTGGTTTTGAACGTTTGCACATAGAAATGGGAGGGGAAAGTCGAGTCAGGTAAAGCATTCCACATTCGTGTGGTGCGACTGAAGAAAGAATCTCTGTAAATTACAGTACGTCCGAAGTTGGGCTCGAGGTTGAACTGATGGGCATTCCTAGAAGCGCGAGTATTACGGTTGAATTTTTTAAGGGGAGGAATGCCACTGGCTATTTCACTAGAACACTGATTATAATAATAGCGATAAAATAGAGAAAGACACGAAACATTACTGCGGTGTTCGAGAGATGTAATTGTTTCTGTTATAGATCTTTCGTCTATCATTTTTAAAGCTCTCTTTTGAATTCTGCCCAAACATGAGAATTTTACTCAAGTTTTGGACGAATAAAGGCTTTGTAGATCAAAGCCAGAGTGTCAGTCATCCCACAAAAGGTGGTCTGTGACACACATACCGAGAACTGAGAGCTGTTCGGTTTCCTCGATGCAAGTGCCGCCCATGGATAGCGGCATTGGGGGTGGGTTTCGCTTTAACGACAGAAGACAACATTGAGTTTTAGAAGCGTAAAATTCTACGCGGTTTTTGATTCCCCATTGGACAATGCTGTCGAGATCAGAATTTAATGAGCTTATCACACGCTGCCGTTCAAGTTCCACATCTGAAGGACATGGATGAGAATCTGTAAACGAATATAAGAAGCTGAGGGTACTATCGTCAGCAAAACAGTTTAATGTATTATAAGTTTCAGACAAAAGATCATTTATAAAAATAAGGAAGAGAGTCGGAGACAAAACGGAGCCCTGGGGCACACCAGCATTTATTTGGTGGATTTCAGTTTTGAAACCGTCCAATACGACTTGTATTCAACGAAGAAGAGGTTCATCGAAACCAAATGCTCGCATTTTCGATAAGAGAGCTTGGTGCCAAACTCTATCAAACTCTTTTGAAATATCAAGTGCAATAATCTTATACTTTCTCCAAAACGATGTAAAGATTTGTTCCACTGTTCGGTGAAATATACCATCAGATCACCAGTGGACCTATTGCTACAAAAGCAGTACTGCCGGTCATTAAGAAGTTTTCGTTCCTCGAGATATTTCTTGAGCTGGAAATTAATCAGCGCTTCCATGACCTTGGAAAGAAGGGACGTAAGTGCAATTGGTCGATAGTTAGAGGGTGAAGAAGATACGCCTTTTTTAGGGACAGGCTGGAAAAATGCTGTTTTCCATCCACTCGAATAGAGACCAGTAGAGTAGGACAGATGGAAAAGCTTACGCAGTGGTTTTGCCAGCGTTGAAGAACACCTCTTCAGAACAATGGGAGGGATACTATCCGAGCCAGCGGATTTTTGATCTAGCAACTAGCAACTGCACGAGTGCGAAAGAAGATTTGTCCCATAAGATCATTTACGCTCTCAAGTACAGGAGGAGTCATAACACTTTCTGGCAGCGTCGAATTAACAGCAAACTGTGCTGCAAGCAAATTCACTTTATCTATCGAGCTGACAAAAGGAGTATCATTGAAGACGAGCGTTGGAACCGAGGACGAGGTGGTATTTCGTATGTTTTTTACAGATGACCAAAAATTTTTACTACCTTTGGGATATTGTAGTACTGTATAACTATTCGAAAAATGCACAGGGGTTTTTTTTTAGCAAAGAGTTGCGATATTACATGATGACTTCTTCAATTTCGTACAGATGATACGCATCAGGGCATGCCTTACACGAAGGCAGATTCGTCCAACAACTGGCATATTCGTCCAACATATACTGAATAATTAAATGCTCCAGCCAAGAGACTTTTCAAATCTCAGCTGCTAGCTTGAAGGTGAATAAAAGATCGAACATCACACCGGCATCAGAGCGGATGAAAAGCTTTCGTGTCTCAATCTGAGACCTTTCACGAATCGAGAGTCCGTTAAGTCTGCTCTATGTCGTAACTGAAAACTGTAAAGGTTAAAGCTTTAGACAAATGTTGGTTGGACCTCAGTACCTACTTTGGTCGCAATTTATGGATTTTCTTTTAACTGTAACGTTTAAATTCTGGACTTGGGTATTAAAAAGGAAATAAATGATAAACAAAATAAATCTTTCTTGGTGGTTTCCTTAGTCAAAGAAACTAAATTTCCAGATTATGCTTATCTCTCCATTATAATTGTTATGGATTTTTTAAGGACTCACACAACTGATGCCCAAAAATAAATCACATTCCCTATGTTTCAGCAACAGAGAGACGCAATCTCGTTGCTTTATCTAATTAAACTTTAATTGCATACCGCAGTATTTTCTCCTTCGTACATATTATCCAACACTGACTGAACATTGAACAACAACAAAAAAAAAAAAAAAAAAATAGTAACAGCAGCAGCAGCAGCAAAGTGCGAATTCATATCTCGTTCTCGACTCGACTCGACTCCCTGAACGAATGACTAAATTCCTGTTTTTAATTACCACGATGAAATTTGCGACTTGTATGTATTTATCTTCAGACTTCCATACAACATCTGTTATATAGCTGGCACACAAGAAGCCTGATGGTGTTTGTATAAGTTCCTGACATTAAAGTCGTACCGTATAACATTTAAACATTTTATCCACCCAGGCACCTTCCGATAATAATTCTTAACAAAACCAAAAGCATCGAAGTCTCGCAGGATAAACAAACACCAAACACCAAAGTAGTTAATACTCTTGGCAAATTCAGTGGCGGCAAGCAAACCACCTATAACAACAATTCACCTGAAATGTAAATTAATAAATTAACCGAACATTAATCATCTTTTCATTCTTTCTGACTACTAGCAAAAAAAAAAAAACTCAACCCATATGTATGTAGGTATGCTTTACTGATGGCTGGCAGTACCACGCCCCTTCTCTCATCAAGTTAATTTTATGGGCAAAAATCTATAGGCTTAAGTTTCTGTTTTTTTTTTAGGGGAGCCCAAGCCATATCCCCGTTTATTTCGTTTATACAATATAATAGTTTGGGAATTAATGTTGCAAATGAGAAAAAAGATGTTATATTGATGACAATTTTCAGAGAGGTTGGCAGCCATCTTGGATTTTGTTGTATTATTTTGGAATACGTTTCCGTGTGTTTACCCACGACGAAGAACAATCTTATTTTCAACAAGGCACTAGAGAGTTGAACATATACTCTGGAAAGGGACTGACAAGGGTTACCAAAGGCTAGAACAAGGGCCTTGGCGATTTTTAACCCTTTTGCTTTGTCAGGCAAACAAAACTTGCATTATGTGGGACTTGATCAAGAGATCTTCTGCTCTACACAAATTCAATGTCGCAAGTGCATAGGTTTTTTTTCATACTATATTACATAACAAATATATACAGAATAGAAAAGGATTTTATGTACTCGCTTTTTAGGTAGAACAACTTAAAACAGGTTCTTACAGATGTCTCACACCTATAGTAAAAAGTGTGATATGCAAAAGAAGACAAAAAAAAAAAGAAAAAAGTGTCAAATGATACTGAAGTTACACGGTGCTTATAACATTTTTATTTTTGGTGTACAAGAGACATTCCTGATGGGGTACCGAAACATGTTCAACAAGTTTTTACTAGGAGGGCCTCACGAGTGATTGAAAAGTTTCAGTCGTCTTAAGTTTTGCGACTGAAATCCAGCAAAGCCCTGCCAATTATCTGACAACCTTCTCCTAAATTTTCCTATATTAAAAACTTACTAGAGCCTTGCCAAACTAGGCACAAACTTGGCATTAAAATAAAGGTGAATTTTTTGTATTGTTTTAGATTGTTCCCCGAAACAAATTATAGAATTAGCAGGACTACCATGCTTCACAGGGGTCCACCAACTGACGTTTCTTTATCTGTTACATATTTCTAATTGTTTCAATTAGTTGAACATCGATCGATAATCACTTTGTCCCCAATTGACAACGCTTCCGGGACTGACTATACATAAATGCATGGAACCGATTCTTCCATTTGAGCGGTTTCATATTGTTTTTTTTTTTTCTTATATTTTGTTTCTTCCTTATTTTTTTGTTCATTAAATGACCCACCGCTCCCTACATTATTTTTGACTCAAAGAAATTCGCAGTTTTTTATGGTGATGGGATAGAAATATGCGGAGGTTGATGTGAAGTAAATTCCATGCAGGCGCCGCACCATATCTATACACCATTGCCTTTGCCCCTGGCCCTGCCCTACCGGCGACATTGTTCTTGAAATTTTATTGTGATGTGCGTGTTTAAATATTATATGGTGTTGACTTTATTTCTAGTTCTATTTATGTATAATGTTGATGCTTTTAATAGCATGATGGAGGTAATATTATTTAATTAAATACGTTATTTTGACAAATCTAAATATCATAAATTACACTAACATTTTATATATGATTTAAGAGACCTCGTGTCAGATTTGATGCGTTTTTGTTGGTTTAATTTTATTGATGTTTATAATATAATTTAATATTCTTGTATTGTATTTGGTAAACAACAATTAAAAGATAATAAAACAATGTTTATATTCCGTGATAGGGAAAAAGGCTTTAAGATGATACCCCAATTCGAATTCTGCTCAATTTTGGAGAAGTATGCACCTTTAAGAGCACAAGTTATAAAATTGGGTAAGAGTTGTTGCACACCTAAATGGAGCCAGCTTTATTTTTATTTCTCGTTTGCTATCATATATGATTGAAATCTTGAGTTCGAATTTTTTTATTCGATCATTATTATTATTAAATCTCTTTTTACCTTTTTGTTATCTCAGGCTAAATGCAAAAAATGTTAATCAAAAACCAAACCTTCTATAACCCCAAGAAGTTTAAATTCTTTGGGTAAGTTCCATTTATAAATGTATGCACCGAATTTAGCTATGCTAAGAGTGACTTGAGTTTTGATTTTTCAATTTGTATTTTATTTTAATTTAGAATTTTTCATCGGCTAGCCTGCGGGAGGTATGTAAGCAATCAATAAAGATACCCTTTCAAAATGTTTTGGAGTCATAACAAAAGATTAACTTAAATGGTAAAAGTTTTGTTTTGGATATTGATAGAAAAAAAAAAATAAATATGTAGCTCGGTTTCTGAGGAATGGTGTGGCGGATTCTCCACCGCGCCGTTGAAAGCTAAGGTGTGGTTTATTAGTTCCATTTGCATATTTAGAGATTTTTGTTTGAAATTGAAATACAAGCTTTGAAACTTTAGACGAAATTATGATTTTTTGGAAGAATCGAATTCAAAATGCTCAGGAGAAATACAAAAAAAAACTATGTTAATAGGCTAACGAAACTGGTCTCATCATGGCTTATCTACCAAATTAAAAAAAAAAACCTAAATTTCAGCTATAAAAAACATATAAAGATAATCTTTTATTTACGGTTTAAGAAATCTCAATCATAAAACTATAAAATTTAGTATCGATAGGGATGTGAGATGATTTGGTGATATAAAAGAAAACTAGATTTGAACTTATGATTAAACATTTTCGAAAGCTTAACTTGCTATAACAAAAAGATGGTTAAGTAGTTGAAATTCAGTAGAAAAAAGCATTTGCACTTCATAATAAAGAATTTGAGGTGTAATAGTCTTATAATACCATCACGTATGTTGTAAGAGTCGACCTCAATTGCTGATAAGAAAGATGCAATCTTATTTCTTGAATTAGCTAATATAAATTCATGAAAACAAAATTTTAAAAATCGTTGTCACTGATTTAACAAACAACTCATTTCTTATACAAACATTTTTAAAAATGTGTTTAGTTTAAATTTTTGAATGCAATTTTGTTGTACATATATTAATTGAAAAACTAAATTTATAACAAAATCATCAGCTGGTTTTTGAAATATCGAATTTTCAAATAATTATTTTAATTTTTTCTTGCATAAACTAGAAATATGTTATATTTGTTTTTAATGTTGATTCACAATATTATTTATATCCAGTTTTTCAGTGGTAAGTTAAACCAAATTTTGTTAACTCTAGAAATAAATTTGTCTATAGGTAGTTCAGTGAAGAAGCAGACTTGACTTTTTTAAAAATTGTTTCAAACAAAAAGAAATACATAAACTCTTGGCTCTAAACTAAGTTAAATACACAGAACACTCATTAGTAAAATTAGATTTTCACCTACGTGTTTTGGCAGTTGTATGGTAAGAACCATTGGCACAAAATTAAAGTCACCTCCTTTTAACTAAGTTAAGTACATACTAGGTAAAACCATTACTAATTTTGTATCAAATTATAAAAATTCTTTAACCTACCTACATCTAGTGTAACCTTTTAGTCCTACCCCCACTAAATTTTTGTCGAACAGACCCATAAATGAACAGTTTGGGAAAGCAAATACTGTTTGAGGAGTATATTTTTTCCAAAACAACTGAAAGAAGACAGCATCAGACTTAACACCTAAACAAAAAACAACCGCGAATCAGAAAAAAATTGTCAACAAAAAAAAAATGAATGATGAAAATGTATCCAATAAACCACAAACATAGGTACATACATATGTACATGAGTTATTTATAATATTGTTGCATTTTTTTGAAGATGGGCAGACCAGACAGAGTGATCTTCTAAATCAGCATCGAGAGAAAAATTCTTCTCTTATACATTTTTGGAATTCAGAAATCAGTTGAAGACATTTTAGAATGCCATGCAACTTACAGATAGGTACTTTGGCTCAACTGAACCCCATTTTAAAAGATAAAAGGTACTTTCCTCGGTATTAAATTTATCACAAGCCGCTAACGATAAAGTGGGCTTTATTACGACTATAATTGTCAAAATACTAATTTTGATTTTAGTATCTACTAAAATCATTTTAAAGTGTACTTTATGTGACTATAATTTTGCGCCATTCATTTTTATTCTAGAAATAAAAGTGTTAAGACGTGCAAGAAGTGACGTTTAAAAAAAAAATTAATCAAGTCTCTTATAAAACTTTAAGCTTTTTTGCGGAAATTTAAAACATTATCCATACAAAATTTAATAATTGCCTTTAGACGAGAAAAAAAAAAATAAAAAAACATTGGTTGTAACAAAACTGTTAATTTAAACCACTGTTTGCTTGATTATTACTACATGGCTAGGATTTTCACGCTCTTAAGAATCAAAAATTAAAATATGCACTTAAAATGAAAATATGCAACTAAAAATAGAAAATATGCACTCAAAAGCATTATTTTAACTTGTTTTTTTCTTGCCAATTTGCCGAGATATAGCGATTGTCGTAATTTTCAGGAAGATTCGTCCAATATTACAGTGGTAACAGAAGTTCAAAGTTTTTTTTAAATTAATTTGTTGGTGGTTTTTTTGTATCATTTGGCCATTACTTTTTTTTAAGACAAATAAAAGAAAAAAAACTAAAAAATATCAGCACTAGATTTTGCCGAGACCAAGCCATTGCCGTAATTTTTATGAAAATGCATTACAGTAGTGACAGAAGGCCAAAGTTTTTTTTAATTAATTTTTTGGTGGTTTTTGAATTTTTTGGCCTTATCTTTTTTTTTAGGAAAATAAAAAAAAACTTTAAATATCGGCACTAGATCTTGCCGAGACGAAACGATTGCCGTTTAGTTTTTTTTTTTTTTAAATCGATCAAGTATTACGGCTTTGGTGGGTGTTCAACCTTCAGCGAACAATGCGTTTGCAAAGTTCAGGATCATATATTCGCGTGTTCTAAAATGGAGGAACTCATTTTTTTTAATAGCTTTCATATATTAACAGTTGACCTATTTTTCGTTCCACAAAAAAATCTACCTTTCGAGGTGCTATTATTAGAGATAAGAAAAAAAAAAACAACACAATTCACTTCAAATGATTGCAATGAGCCTACACCAGAATTACAAAAAATTAATTTCTCGTCGATATGTTACGGATTCTATGTGTCAATTAAATGATTAACATTACACAAACTCACTTTACGTGTTCCCGCAAAAATATATTAAATTGTTAAAAAAAGTGCGTATACGCCCGAGTGTACTTTACAACTGTTTACCCTAGCTCAGCATATAATTAGTGAATAGGTTAGTTTTAAATTTATTAGAATCAGGAAGGGGTGATATGACACCAGTGTAAATGTACTGAATTTGCGGGGTGCCATATCACCCTTTGGACATTGGCACTGTTATTCGAAATGAAAAGAACATTTACGTATGTGCAGTTATAGCGGTAAAAAGAAACAAACAGACACAATTCACTCTTTGTTTTCCGTTAAAACGAAGACCTGACACCGAATTCTACACTAAATTTACAAAAATACAAAAAAATCACAATTTGTTTGTATTTTCGGTTGTAGTTTAAACATTTAACAAGCTTCTTGGATTTCAACTGCAGCCGTTAGAAGCTTGTGTGAAACTTAAAAAAGATTTTCTGAAGTCATTGTTTAAAAAAAAAGTCATTAAGTGGGAAATATTGAATGGGTGCCATATCCCCCGTGGTGCCTTATTACCCGACTTTACCCTATGATCTATGATATTAAAAACTTTACCATAAGGCAACTTATCCGATACAATATTTCCTTTAAATGTCATTTCGTCTAATACGAACATTTTAATGTAAGAAATTAACTAAATTCGTTCAGCCGTTCCCAAGTGATGCGGTTAGCAATGAAGAGGAGCATTATATGATTATTTATGTACTACAAGTAGTTATGCACAGTGCGCTCCACTGTACAAATCTAATAATTGTAAATTCTTAGTTGCATAACAAAGTGATTGTAATATTGTATGCTTTTTAAAAAAAATGTTTTCATGGAAAATAAAATTTTTACTTACCAAAGTCTGGTAGACCGCAAAAACTTGAACAGAAAACTTTTCTGTTTATTTTTTTCAGTTGAATCTGATGGTTAGTTTTTAAGTTGCTAGAGCAAAATATCTAGCTAGTTTTGCTTACGCTTGCGTGGTGTATCGACTGAAAAATAACTTGCAGCAAGTTTGCTTGCATGCTAAATAACAGTTCAAAAGTCAATTTAACCTCATGGTGTGATGGGGCGGGTCTTTTTTTATTAAAATTATTTAAATAATTTGGCCCTGATAATTTCTTCTGATTCAAGTGAGTTAAATTTGGTCAATTCTATCTCAAATTCAAAGTATGAACAAATAACTAGCATTTATGTATGTATGTTCCTATAAAAGTAATACAATTAAAAATCTAATTCTTACAATTCTTCATAACTCATTCAGTTTTGATATGGCATATTTTCATTATTTCAGAATGAAAAACTCTTCTTATATCCATAATTAAAAAAAAAAAATAAGACAAATATTTCTAATGATTTTCTTTTCACAGATTTATAAATCACTTAGAAATCACAGATGTAAATCCTTTGATTTTTTGCTCTTCTAAAAATCTTTTTTCCATAGCATCGCATAAAAGTGTCCTCCAGGTAAAAAAAAAAAAAAAAAAAAAAACCCGCAGAAAGCACTCTTGTCTTCTACAAAATCACACCCAAGGTGTCAAGTCACATCCTCTCATAGTAACATCATCTTCCTCTCTTGTGCCTGTGATATTTTGTTGGTTGCGCCATAGCACTGCTTGACTCATTTCAAACTATGTGCCAAAGAGGTTCATTGCATATACAATACATATATAAAACATCATAAAGGTTGGATATGAAAAATTCAACCAAACGAGCCACTTACTACATATTAATTCGCACCTGTTCTCTTTAGCATTCTGCAGAAATCCTGTTTTGTTTGTGTGTTTTTTGTTTTGTTATTGGTGTTGTTTTTGTTGATGTTTTTGTTGGTTGTGGGTTTAAGACTAAAACAAGTGCCTTGACTATAGGTACATACCTAGCAGCCCTCTTCTTTCCTTTAGCCGCACTTAAATTACTTCTTAACCCAGCATCCAGCCAGAAGAATAAGAAGTGAAAGATATGGGCACTTATAAGTTCCAACGTTTGCACACAAACATACATATTTTAATGTATAAAGGTAGATCCTTTCGTGCCGTAGTCGTCGTCATCGTCATAAGCAAAACCATGTCGTTATAGTGCCGTATAGTCGACGACATTTTGCTCGTAATCGGGAGACTAAGCGAGACCACATGGGAAGGATATTTTAACGAACCAACAAAAAAAAGTAAATTACTGAGAGAAAAAGATCCATAATTCATGTGCCCATATACTTACTAAGAACCGTAATGTTTTCTATGCAATCCATTGAAGCGTTTCTACATTACAGAAAAAAAAGCTTCACCTTAATTCGATTGTAGGTTTATGTGAAAACCTTATGTGCCATTTTAACGAGATAATTATGCAAAATAGGTAAATATATGGAATGGATTGATATTTACTTATGTATCTGTAATCAGCTTTCTAACTACCTAATGTAGCTCCCTATAAAGATAAACTCAATTTAATGATTTTTCAAAATTTACGATTAAAAAAATAAGAGCTTTTTTGTATTAAAATGACAGTTATGATAGAAATTTGCTTATTTGATAGAAAATGTATGCTTCACGAGTATACTCGCCTCAAGAACGACTTTTTCACTTGAACTTATTTTAAAAATCTGTTGGAATTAGTTAAACTTGTTCTGGAATTAAAACAGGGCAAACATTTGCAAAGAAAACACATCCATTAGAACCAACCCCAAGTTGCATTCCAGTGCTAGTTCGGCTAATTTAAAACAACCAACAAACATAAAACCATAAGAGCGCATTAACTGATCTGTTTGGAATCAATATTTCGTGCATTTTATTCTTTGACTGTACGAGTAGATACCAAAAATATTCTTTCCAGGTCAATACCTTTTTTTTTTGTTTCGCCCAACTATAGAGCGTGTTGCTCGTTTCACTCTTCGTTAAGTTTTCATCATGTTGTTTTTTGTTCAACATTATACACACGTTTCTCAATCAGCCAAAATCCCCATTTGAGAATTTAGCCTGGTTATCATCACCTCCAAAGAGAACTGCTGTATGCTGATGGTTGGTGTAGGTAACTGCGCTTCTATAATAATAATTATTTCTTTCTTTTTTTTTTTTTTTTTTTTTTTTGTTGCGCACAGAAAAGGTGTCTGAGATTGAATGGATGCACTCTCAAAGTGCACACACTGTGATGATGCTGAATGTATACAACTGCGAAGTGTTCATTTCGGTGTGGATTGTGCTAAGCCCCTGAATGCTCGTCATATACCTAGCCCCCCTTTTTTGCATTCCCCGAGAGTCACTCTTATTAACGTGCTTCATGTTTTATTTTTTTTTCGCGTCACGGTTTTATGGATAGCTCAACATGAAGATGAGAAACTGAAAATTTAACCACTTCTGTCAAGAAGAATATACAAGATTAAAACAAAAAAAAAAAAAATTACAACGAAGAAAACCTTTAATGAAAAAGAAATTACAAAAAGGATAACGTGAAACCAGGAACGGAGTCAACATATTATGGCTACATATAACCCAAGGATTTGGTGTCTGCTGCTGCAACTTGGTGGAGATAGCTTACCTTTATATAGGCTCGCGAAAAAAGATTTACCTTGGTTCATTCCTTTAATGAGCAAACAGATTGCACTTCAATTTTTGCAAGATTACGCGGCTCACATACACTCCATGGCGTCGGATTGAGGTCATAATTTTGTTTCAATATTAAATTTGTCATAATCTTCATTGCCAAAGTTACCATAAGCGTATGAACATATGAACAATTATAGTTTTATACAGCAGGTAATAATCAAATTAAGTAAAAAGTGTTAAAATCTTAAACGACTCTTCTGATTAAGAGCCGATTTTTCAATCATCACTTAATCTATCAGAGGAATATTTACTATAGCAACAGAAACACATTTTTGTTTTATTCGAAAAATAATTACTATCTGAGGTTTAACTGACTACTAAAAATTGGCCCTAAATGAAATATATTTTTGAAGGTTTTGAATGAACAACAACCTCTTGTGTTGGCTACCACCGAGTATTACATTTTGGCTGGAATTATTGCTATTTCATGGCTGCCACACCAATCATCAGATTCCTTTTAGTGGTGCTTAGTCTATAGTTCCAATTTTAATTTATAAATTGTTTTGCCGTCAACTGGATTCGAACCTAGACCAAGCTACCTCAGAGGCCGTTGCACTACGCATTGCACCACCGAGGTCACCTGATTGTGTCCATCCAAATGACGGTTTTTCTAATTTACAATTGCATTTGGACAACTAGCATTTTTACAAGTCACAGACAAGTTAGATGTTATTCATTCGGGTTCTTTTGGATGGGTAGTAAAGTACCTTGGCATCTGGATGAATCAGTATTTGTATTTCGACAGACTGCTCTGACTAGGGCCAGGTGAGCTTTTGCCCTGACAAAACGGTTGTTTTATAGCAGCCGTCTTGACAGCAGGGTTAAGGTGATTTGCTACATGGCCCTTATCCGGCCAATGATTGCCTATGGATGCCCGGTGTGGTTCAACGTTGCCCCATCTCAAATGGAAAAGATTCGGGTGTTTGAGAGGCAGTGTCTTCGACGCTGCCTTGCATTACACAGAACACCAGAGTCGGAGTACAAACATTATTATTCCAACGAGGTTCTATACAATGGAGCCAACATTAACAGAATCGATAATTTTATACTCAAGCTGATTCGGGGTCACATTGCAAGAGCGATGTCCTCGGCTAATAGCTTACTACCCCAATAACGAATACTTTGAGAGTGTGCGTTTGAGCGGTTACATACCACCTAACGCTTTCCTCTATTTAGACAGTCGAGGGCTGATTCAGGATAGAGAGGCGGTTCCGCTAATCTACTACGTCTGCGGTAGAACTGTCGATAGGCGACTTCTTTATAGTCGAGACGTCATCGCACAAGGCGGAGCTGAGCGACTTCGGTTCAGTAGGACTGTGTCTGGTAGGGACCGAAGAGATAGGGTGAAGCAGGAGAACCTGTTTTGGTGGCTTAATGTTGAAAATAATAATTTTGAAAGTTAATTTAGCTAGTTGTGGTCTTGGCCGACTTACATCGTTTTAGGTTTTAAATTTAAGTAGGAACAGTCAGGGTGGCACAAAAAAAATTATTAAACAACAAAATAAAACAAAAAAGAAAAATTATAAAACAACAAAATGAAACGAAAAAAAAAAATTAAAAAATTGGAAAAGCCTGCTGTGGCTGTTCTAGTTATAAGGTAGTTATAAGTAGTTTTATAGTAGTTTTAAGTAGTCTAAGGAGTTTTAATTAGTTTTAAGATATTTTTAGGTAGTATGTAAGTTTTACATACAAAATTAAAAAAAAAAATGATATAGATACCAAGTTTTTTTTCAATCTTTCTTGATAAAAAATAAAACCAGTTAGATTTTAGTATATAATTAGTTCTTAGGCCGAAAGGCATTAGTATTAAGATATTATTTATCTTAGAGCGCCCGCCTAGGGCCAGTAAGTTAGTTGTAAGATATTGATAAGTAGGCTAGTTTTTTATGAATTTTTGTCTAGCATTAAGGTAGTTTTAAGTTGAATATAAAATAAAAATGAATTTACAAAAAAAAAAGTGCAACGGCCTCTGAGGTAGCTTGGTGTAGGTTCAAATCCAGTTGACGGCAAAACAATTTATAAATTAAAATTGGAACTATAGACTAAGCACCACTAAAAGGAATCTGATGATTGGTGTGGCAGCCATGAAATTGCAATAATTCCAGCCAAAATGTAATACTCGGTGGTAGCCAACACAAGTGGTTGTTGTTCATTCAAAACCTTCAATGTTAAAAATGCAATGCATACTATGCAGCCTAACTGCAAGTGTTATCACGACAAAACACCTTCAAATGAAATATATTTTTATTATTCAATAAATCAAAATTGAAGTTAATTGATCTTAATTGATGTTAATTTAACAAACAAATTCAGAAGTTTCAGTAACGGCCCCCTTTTTCGTATGACCGAATAGCGCATTAGCACGAGTGACAGTATAACACTGGTCTGCAAATATTGACTATGAAATAGCATTCTGTTCTGTTCTGAACTGTTCTTATTTATTTTCACATACGGAACACAAAAATACTTAAAAAAGTTCTAAATTAGTGTGTTAAAAAAAATCGTTTTTTTTTTGCTAAAGTTAATACAAATAATTCATTTTGCTTCTACTCAGAAGTAGAATTAGGCCTAATTTATTCAGTCAAAGTTGACCATAACTTTGGGATTTTTACAGTCAACTTCAGAAATAGTTTTCATTCAATCAAAGTTGACGTTTTCAACGTTTGATTTTCAACTCTAGAGTTGATCAACTTTCGATTTTCTCAACTCCCCAAAATAGTAGAAGTCCGCGAGCAAACTTGGGGTTTTTCTTCATTTCTGTTTATTTGTTGATGCTATCCACGATGAAAATATCGGTTCTCGTCCGATCAAGCATCGTCGGGTGCGGTTAGTACTTAGGTGGAGGACCGCATTGGAATGGAACACCGCATGTTGCTGGCATTTGTTTCCTATTTAATTTTTTTTTTTTATAAAATTGATACCTTTCCCCCACAAATAAAAAAACAAGAACAGGTGCCCAATTTCAATAAACAGATTACTTAAGCAATGTGTTTCATGTTATAAGCGGCACGATTTGCTTGTCTTGTGATGTTGTAGTGGGTAGCGATTTCGCCGGACAAGTGGAAAAAAATGCTCATGAACATGGATCCATTCATGATTTTATTCCACAGTAACAGTTCTTACGTTCCATGGAGTTGTTGTTCCTTGTTGGTCCTTATCACCTTTGTTTTTTTTCTGGGTACAAGCATTATTCTTCTTTGTGGAAAATTTGTATTCCTTTCTTCATAATTTCATTTTAGGAAAACAAAAAAAGTAGAAACATATTGGCCCTCATTATGAATAGCGAATCGAACTTAAAACTTTGCGAATTCGCTAATTTCGTATTAAGACTAGCGATTCGCTAAAATAAAGTTCGCTTCAAATGTCAAAACTTTAGCGAATTTGATTATCACTGTATTACAAAAAGCGAAATTTCGCTAAAAGAGTCAAAACTTATCGAACTAAAATTCTATGTGATAACAGTATCGAATTAAAAGTTAAAGACCTTTTAATTATTTTGTATTGTTTATTTTAGGCAAAAATTAAGAAATAAATAAATTGATCTGTATTTTAAAACAATTGGCAGTCGATTTCCAAACTTGTGGGTCTTCCGCGTCGAATAAATGGTCGATTTGTAAGGCAAGTTCAGGATCTCAAAGGTCTCACTGTAAAAGTCCGTCTTTTCGAAGATAAATTGGAGATCTGATTTGAGGAAGGGACACGGAATCACTCACTTATTTTGTAAGAATAATTAACATGGAAATATTATTTTTCCAATTAAAAAAACACAAATGCGCCCTTGCTATGTATATGTGAAGATAGAACATAAACTTAGAAAAACAAGAAATATGAACCGACATAGATAATTAAATTGATCAAACAATTGCAAAATGCAAATAATCTGGGAGCTGAAACTAAAATCACACTAATTAACCACATCGTTTTGGAAACATTTCAGGACAACAAATTTTATTTTGCAATCTTCACTGTACACTCACATTACACAAGTAGTACCGAATAATAAAATTGTTTTAAATTTATTGGAAAGTTTAGCCAGCCATTTTATACAAAATTAATATGTGAGCAATGCTCCATTCGAATATTATTTTCTTTTTTAACAAACAAATAAGCACAATTCACAAAAAGAAATAAAAAGTCTAGCCACTTGACGTTTGACATGAGTAAATTCATATGTAAACTGTTGGCAGCATTGATTTCTGAAGCGAATCTGCAAGTTCGCTAACGATAATACCGTGAAAAGTGAAATTCGCTATATCGTTCGACTTTAGGGGGAACGTTCGATTCGCTATTCATAATGAGGGCCATTACTTATAGACTTATTGGGACATATTCATAGTCATTTTAGACCTGGGTCTAAGTTACACGTGGCTTTGGTTGAATTTTCGGACGTTGATTCTATTTTTATAAGGTTATCATTTCAAAATATTTGAAGTTATTTGTGTAGTATACCAAGTTAATTATCTTATAAAAATATAAAACCAACAATTTGTAATTAAAATCGGTCTGTATTCATTGAGCCAAAATTGTATTAAACTGTAGTTTAGTTAAACCTGGGTCTATCTGCGACTATGAATAAGCCCCATTAATTAGTGTTTGAAAAGGAAAACTCACCTCTTATTGTTAGATGTGATGTATACATACTTATTTTAAAAATAAAAACTGTAATCGTTTGATTCCGCGCTTCACATGGAATAAAAACTGTATTCCAATTATTCAACATGAATAAACAATCAACAATAATGGTTTATCCTGAAATGATTAATTGAATAAGGAAACACAAAATTCTTGTTCCAAATATTTTGAATATTTAAAATGAAGATAAGAAACTTATTCACACTCAAAATCAAATTATTTTAATGCAAACCGAAAGTTTAAACTGACGTTTTGTATGTCATGTGTCACAATATATTCGAAGGATATTTAGGCAACTGCAGGTGGGTCAACTTTTGAATTTCAATTGTGGATTTCAGCATTCAAAGTAGTGAATAAAAGCATTTTTCAACTTTCAGTTCAACTAAGTGTTTTAACTAATCTCTTGTATTTTGCTTTTAGAACATCTCAACAAATATTTCGTAAGTAGTGAAATGTTCTACTTGTTGTTTTAACAATTTTATGATGTTCTTATAAAATCGCTGCCCTTGTTGGTCACTAAATACACAATTTTCAGAAAAAAAAACTCAAAATTCGAATGTAAAAAGTTGATTTTAAGTGAAATTTTACAAATTTTTTTTGATGCATATAAACAAATAACTGGGTTTATTGAAACCCCAGGGCCAGGATATAGTTTTATATTTAAAAATAGAAAATAAACCTCGCTTAATTGAATGTATCGGTCTCGTGTGAGCCTCGTTCGCGGCAGGTTTTTTATAGAAAAATATCGGCCGAGAGTATAAATATAGACACTTTAAAATATTTATATTGGATAATTCAATTTCATAATTTAAAAATAAAATTTTTTTATATTTTAATATTTTCTAATGGTGAGAGCAACGAGATTGCCGTTTCTGTCCAAAAGAAATTTTCTATGAGATTGTGTATGATTTAATAAAGACAAATATCTAAAATTTTTTGGTTTATACCTGCAATATGTTACTACAGAATATGTCAGTAGCAGGAAAACCAACTTTCGAAATTGTTTTCACGCCAATGCAAATTTTTCAATAATCTTAATTTATAGGACACCAATTTGAAAAATCGTTAGATCAAATTTTTTTATAAGATTTAGCAAAAACTTTTTTTTTCAAAACATCAACTGCTAGTCTCGTCAAAAAACTTTTAACTTCGAACAATTAAAGTGGAGCTCCAATTTTGGTGATGACAAATAATTTCAAATAATATAAGAATTTAAAAAAAAAGTTAAACAAGTGTACGTTAAGGAGAAATAATTATTGTTTTTCATTATTCAATGCTCCTTTTTTTTAGTCAAATGGAAAACGTTAGATGTTTTTAAGTGATTTTGTTTTTGAGAAAATTGAAGATCCAACAAACTACTTTTACTTTAAAAAATCTTTTTTCTGTGGAAAAAAAACAAAAGGTATGTATTTCTCTAGGGAAAAAATATTTTTAAGTTAAATAGTAGTTTTTGTAATCTTCAATATTCTGAAATCTAAAATGAAAAACTTACAAGCATCTGGTTCTCGTATTCGACTAAAAATTGCGAGCACTGAATAATAAAAGCCAAAATTAGGACCTGATTACGTAAAATTAAAAAATAATATTTCGTTTACATTTTTTTTTTCAATTTTTGTTTTAATGTTTTTTTTTTTTTCTTATTTAATATTTTGTACTTGAATAGAAAATAACACCTCCTGGGCTATTATTAAAACCACTTCTCAACCTCAACAGATTTCCCAAACAAAAGTTATGCATTTTGAAATTTTATTAAAATATCGTTCTTAATAAGGCCGCCAACACTGTATATGTGCATATCACGAAAAAAGGTTTTGAAAAAGTACACAGCTCCATCCATTGACTTGGGGTGTAAGTACCTAGTTACATTCTGTTTTTTTTGCTTATTATTTTTGTATTGAATGTCGAGGTAATATGCGCGCGGTTGCACTTGATATGAGCGTGAATGGATGACGATGGCATCGCGGTGCAACCATTCCACATAACATACATATCCGGAATGCAGGCAGATACGTATTGCATTGGCAGGTGTTGGCGCGTGCATTAAATGGAATTGTTTTCATTTTTTTTTTAAATTTTTTTGTTTATCCATTTCAATTTTCACACTCACCGGTTTTTAAGATGTTATCCAATCGTGCTTGTTTATTATCTGAAAGAATTACAAAAAAGGGGAAAAATGTTAATTAATTAAGTTGGACATTTTGTTCTTGAGTAGGTATAGGGTTTTCTCTTTTTTTTTTTTTATAAAAGGGTTAACGTAGAATTTGTATTTTTGCAATAAGGAAAATAATTATAAATCATACAAATTAAAAAAAAAAGAGCGCGTGTAACTCAGTACTCGTGGCAGAAGTGAAACTTCTTTGGCTATCTAAAAATCTCGGTATATAGGGATATTAAGCTTATATGCGTAAGACGCAGCTACGACAGGCAAATTTCTCTTTACTATTAGCGAACAAATTGAAAATGCACAATCAATAGTGAGTGCATGGACTAGAAATTGTGGCCTTGCGGTCAATCCGCAAAAAACTGAACATACGAACAAAAGAAAGATATCGACTTTCAAGATTCCTTCGAATCGAAGGGACCCAACTCAAAATCTCCGATCACGCAAAATACCTAGGTGTGATCCTGGATAAGAAATTAAACTGGAGTCGCAACGTTAAAGAAAGAACTAACAAAGCCATGTTTGTATTTTACTCCTGTAACAGGATATTTGGTAAGACCTAGGGACCAAGCCCAAAAATAATCAAGTGGATGTTTACGGCAATAGTAAGACCTGTTCTGACATACGTTAACGTAGTCTGGTTGAATGCACTGGACAAAGTTACCAACCTCAAGACCATGACCAAAGTACAAAGAATGGCATGTATTGGAATCACTGGGGCTATGAGGTCACTTCACAGGGAGACACTTCTTCAATGACTTAGAGGAACTATCTGACATTACAAGCAGCAACATGTTAAAATTTATTAACGCTACAAAATGGCTTGACAATTCTTAAATCTGCCAAAAAAGCAGTCACATGCACCAACCAGTGATCTATCAAACTCACACGCCAGACGTTGCATGGAGCCACTGCTCCTACGGGCCTGGTGAAGGAATGATTTAGCCAGTTGGGGTAAAGGGGGATCACGCCCTCAAGTGACAATGGTGCGCTAGTTCCTTCTTCAACCCGGTAATTGTGCCAACGAACACTTCTTCAGCAATCCTGAATGCTAATCTAAACTGAACGGCGCAGTCACATACACCACCCACTGATCTATCAAGCTCACCCGCCAGCTCCTACGAGCCTGGTGGAGGGATGATTTACCTAGTGGGGGTAAAGGTGGGGATCACGCCCTCAACAAACAATGGTGCGCTAACCTCTCCTTGACCCGGCGAGAATGTGCCGTCAGACAATTTCTACATATCGTGAAAACAGGACTTACTAAACAACACAGTCACATGCACCAACCACCATGCATGGAGCCACTGATCCTACGGGCCTGGTGGAGGGATGATTTACCCGATGGGGGTAAGGGGGGACCACGCCCTTAAATGAAAGCGGTGCGTTTGCCCCTCCCAAACCCGGTGCTTGTGCCGACATACAATTCTGATCATGTAGGTAAACCTGACTGAGCAGGGAAGGCGCAGGCACCAACCACTAGTCTATCAAATTCCCCCACCAGACGTTGCATGGAGACACTACTCCTACGGGCCTGGCGGAGGGATGAGCTACTCGGTGGGGGTAAGGAAAGGGATCACGCCCTTAAACGACAATGGTGCGTTAACCGTTTCTCAACCCGGTTATGCGCTGACAGATACTTCTCCTACACCTTAAAAGCTGGACCGACTAAACGAAGCAGCCACATACACCAACCACGGATCCATCAAACTTACCCACCAGTCGTTGAATGGAGCCACTGCTCCTACGGGCCTGGTGGAGGAATGATCTACCCGGTGGGGGTGAAGGAAAGGCACATGCCCTAAAAACACTACGGTGGGCTGGCTTTTTCTCTACCCGGTGATTGGGCCGACTGACACTCCTTCAATCACATGTAGGCTAATCTAACAGAATTGAACAGTCGCTTGCACCAACCACTGATCCATCTAACCCACCCACCAGACGTTGCATGGAGCCACTGCTCCTACGGGTCTCGTGCGGGGATGGTCAATCCAGTGTGGGTAAAGGAAAGAAACACGCCCTCAAAAGACAATGGTGCGTCAACCTCTCCTCGACCCGGTGTTTATATAGCGGCAGACACCCCTTCAATTAATTTGGTAACAAGTACCTAATTACATCGACGCCCTTTACGGGCTATGTTATAAGAATTTATAATAGGTTTAAAATTTTTATATGAGGACTACAAATCCTTGGGTACCACAATGGATCTACAATGATCTAAGTGTGACGGTAACAAGAACAACTGTTAGCCCACTAACCTAACCAAACCTAAGACGAAGCTATGTGTTCTATATCAAAATAATCGATGGGTTCGGGTTGTAAACTTGAAAATTAAATAATAATAGTGAAAATTTAAAGTTAACAACGGTGAAAATTTAAAAGATATAAATCAGTTTAATTGAGTAGGTTTTCCGACTATTTCCAAAAATTCCCACGCTCAAAATCAAAAATTTGTATATGACAACTTTAGTTTGGCAACCATATATAATTCAAATTTTTAGCGGACTCTCCTGATTCCATTAAATTTTTGGAAATTAGCCTATTTTGAGATAAAATTTTTAAAATAATTTATATCTCCATACCAGTAGGAGATAGAAAAAATTTTTTCACTAGTAAGATTCTCAGAATTTCATTATCTATGCACCAAAAAATTCAAAACTCTAGCATTCTAATTAACGAAATTAGAAAAAAGACATAGAAGGATATTTTCCCTTTTATCTGCAACAGTAATAAAGATGATCGAAAAATCCAAACTTATATATATATATTAGCCTATCAATACAAATTTTTACTTTTACTCTACCTCCCACCACTTAGCTAATCAATGATCTCAGCGTTGCACATCCGGCGTTACATTTTTTCGTTTCACAAAGATTCAACCTTGAAATTTCACTCTCGACGCACCCAAAGAAGTTTCACTTCAAAAACTGATATAAATGGGGCAATTTATGTGTTTTTTTGGTAAACTTTTTTTCTTTATTCAAATTGAAAGTATAGTGGTCGTGATGTTTAGCGGTAAAGAATAACGTTTTGACTTCTTTGTGGGTTACAGGTCTAAGGTCTTAATAAAATAAAGGTCACGGAATTAAGAATAATTAATATTTTTTCTACAGTTGAGTCAAAATATTTTGTTGATTTACACAATATTTAAGCCCTCTATGTCAACACGTATATAAATTAAGTTTAGATTCAGCATTAGTTGAGAGATATCTTTGAATTATGATTGATGTAAAATTCACAGCCTGGCAGGGTTGCTCTCATCGAAAGGTTGACATCTGATTCAAACAAATTGACAAAATTAACCTACAACTAAAATAAATAAATAAATTGGGTGGCGCAACGTCTCATGAAGAACCAGGGCCTAGTAACTAACAACTCGCAACCAATCCTGTGCGTGCGTGTCGGCAGGAATGGAAGGGACCTACAATTTTATGCCGAATCCAAGTGGATAGACGAGAAGTACTTATTCATGACAAGTGATAGGTACTTTTGGAGGATTTGTCAATTCCTCGCAAGAAGCAGTAGCCCTGAAAAAAGGTTTTAGATGGACGAGGCTGGGAAGTGAACCCACTACAACTATAAAAATCCAAAAAGTATCTTTCAAATTAACTAGTTTAAGTTCTTTACTAAATTTATTCAATTGATACATAATTACTTAACCGACTAAAATATTCAGCTTAAATTTGATAAACAAATCTCTCTCCAACACACTTAAATCAGCCAATCATCTGATGTACAACCGCAATACACGACAGAATATTAAATAATGATGTATGCACTGAATGAACGAACATTCAGAAAATAATAATTATTGTTTCACAATTGCATTTGAAATTGGGTATTTATTGCTTCGCTTAGCATTGTTCGCTTCATCGTCATCACATAATAATAATCAACTTCAATTTAAATTATTTTCAACAAGCCATCATCATAAGCAAATCCATAACAAATATCTATGTAATTATATGTGAAAGCATTTTGACAAGTTTAAAACCTCAGTTATTCAAACTTTCTCATCTATGCGTGGTGCATATTGAGTATAGACAGGCAGGCATACATTGCACTCAAAACATGTCACATAACTCATTTAACATTTCAACTAAATTTACATTTTAGTTAATACTTCTGCAATAAGTGCAATCAATTCAATCATAAATATGCATGCATGCACTGCACTGTATAATATGCAACGCCAAATGAAATTATTCAAAACTTGTCATTCGAACTGTCGAACCGTATGTACTTACTTACTTAGGTCCTCGGACCTATTACGTCCGTGATGTTTCCCTTATGGGACATAGGGCCTCCACTACACCTACGCGCCATCGTGTACGATTTCTTGAAATATATTTCAGCTCTCTCCAACTTTTCCCCAGTCGTGCCGATTCCTGTTCGACCGTTCTTCGCCATGTACTTCTAGGCCGGCCCACTTGTCTTCCCTCCTGTGTGAGCGGGTTCCACTGCATTGCTTGAGATGCAATGCACCGATCGCCTTTTCGAAGCGTATGGCCAATCCACTGCCACTTTCTTCTTCGTGTAATGGAGTCTATGGGCTCCTGACCCGTTCTCGCATGAAGTTCGGCATTGGAGATACGGTTGGGCCAGAAAATCCTCAAGATGTTTCGTAGACATCTATTAACGAAGGTTTGCAGCTTTCTAGTGACAATTTCAGTGACTTTCCAAGTGCTGCAGCCGTAAAGCAGAACGGATTCAACATTGGAGCGGAACAGTCGTAGCTTGGTCTTTAAGCTAAAAGAGTTGTTTCTCCATATTTTGGACAGCATTCCGAACGCAGCCTTTGCTTTTCTGATTCGGCTGTTTACGTCCAGTTCAGTTCCGCCACCCGTAGAGACAATACTCCCAAGATATTGGAAATCCTCTACCATCTCTACCGGTTGTCCAGAAATATTTACTTGGATTGATGAGGAAGTTCCAAGGCTGATCCTTTTAGTTTTTGCCGAGTTGATCTTAAGCCCTACGATTTCTGCTTCTCTCTCCACCCTTGTTGTCATTTGATGGAGATCCATGATCCTATGAGAGAGTAAGCATACGTCGTCCGAGTAGTCCAGATGTTTGAGGTGAGATTGCAGAGTCCACTGAATTCCTCCATTTCCATTTGACAAAGCTGCGTGCAGTACGTCACTTATCACCAACAGGAACAGTATTGGTGACAGTATACAGCCTTGCCTAACTCCACTTTGGATTTCAAACTCCTCTGACAGCCTACCTTTGTGCAAAACGTGACACTTGGATCCATCATATGTAGCCTTGATAATAGCAATCAATTTATCTGGGATGCCCCTCCTGCGCAAAGCAAGCCAAATAAATTCTCTATTGACACTGTCGAACGCCTTTTCAAAATCGATGAACAGCAGGTGAAGTGGTGATCGATATTCAACGCACTGTTCGATGATGATCCGCAAGATGTTGATGTGATCCACACAGGAAGATCCAGTGCGGAAACCTGCTTGTTCGGCGTCGAGTGTGTCTTCGAGGTGGTCTTTAATTCGGTCCAATATTATCCTTGCTATTATCTTGGCTACTGCAGGCAGAACGCATATTCCTCTCCAGTTTTCGCACTGTGTGAGATCTCCTTTCTTTGGGAGCTTGACAATCATTCCTTTTTTCCACTCTTCAGGAAAGCTCTCTGTTTCCCAAGCTCTCTTAATAAGTGGGTGCAGTAGCTCGCTCGATGTCGTTGGGGCTGCTCCTAAGAGCTCTGCAGGAATACCGTCAAGTCCAACCGCTTTGTTGTTCTTCAGTGCTTTGATGGCGGTGATAATTTCTTCTTTACTGGGGGGTACGGTGCGTATTCGGGAAATTGTTACTTCGGGTAGCTCAGTGGGAATAGGGTTCACTTCACTTGCGAAAACGCGGTTTAAAACCGCAGAAAAGTGTTCCCTCCACCTTATGAGCTGGTCCTCATCCGAATTTAGCAGGGATCCGTTTGTGTCTTTAACCAGGTGTTGTTTAGAGCTCTGGACACCAGTGAGCTCTTTGGTAATTCTGTAGACGGTCCTACTGTCACACCTACTAGCGGCTTCTTCTGCTTCTGTGGCCAGTGCGTTGATGTAGTTACGCTTATCACGTCGCACACTACGGTGAACTTCCCTCATCTACATGCGGTACGTAGACTCAAGCTCGTTTCTCCCTGCTGCTGGGGTAGCTGCGATGCGAGCTTTAAGGTGTTTCCTTTCTTCGATCCTTGCCCAAGTTTCGTCGGAAAGCCAAGCACTATTTCTTCCTTGCGCCCGGCCGACTATACTTTCAGCACCGGATATGAACACATTTTTCACAGCACACCAATGATTTTCGATGGATGTGGTTTCCGTGCTGCTGATTGCGTTCAATCCTTGTGAAAGGTGGTCCCCTAGTTGTTGGCGCACTGCAGGATCCTTTAGTCTATCTGTATTAAACTTGGGCATTCGAGTGTTTCCTTGGGATCTCCGAACTGCAGCTGTACGCAATCTTACGGTAGCAACCATCAGATGGTGGTCCCGGGCCATTCCCATGTCAGCACCTCTTCTGTTACGGACGTCCTGGAGACTGCTTCTAAAACGCCGGCTGATCGCGAAGTGGTCAATTTGGTTGGAAGTTGCTTGTCTGTCAGTCGACACCCAACTGACTTTGTGGCACGTCTTATGCTCGAACATGGTCCCTCCAATAACAAGGCCGTTGGCGTTGCAGAAATCGACAAATCGTTCGCCATTGTCGTTTCGGTTACCAACACCATGTTTTCCCATGACATGCCTTAGCCCAGTGTTGTCATTGCCAACCTTGGCATTTAAGTCTCCCATCACCATAACTATATCACCTCGTGGAACGCTATCATAAGCAGCACTCAGCCGGTTATAAAAGGCCTCCTTCTCCTCGTCAGAAGAGAGCAAAGTTGGGGCGTAACACTGTATGATGGTGACGCGACGTACTCTAGTCCGGAACCTGGCTTTCAGGATCCTGTCACCTAAAGGCTCCCAGGAAATTAGGCTTTTGAGAGCTGTTTTGGAAAGCAGCAATCCAACGCCAGATTCCCGAGCGCTTCCATGTGTTTTTCCGGAATAGAATAGTACAGTGTTACGGGTTGGTGACTTGAACTTCCCCGAACCCAGCCATCTAACTTCACTTATCCCTAAGATGTCCATCCTATACCGCATGAATTCCTTCTCTAGTTGCAGGAATCTGGCATTCTGAGGACCTTCTTTTCCATTGTCAAGAAGCGTCTTCACATTCCAGAAACCAATCTTTGTCCGGGTACTATAGCCAAAAGTCGTCAACGAGTTATCATTAATTATCCGAGGCGTAGTGTTGGTTTCGGTAGCGGGTTGATTTCAGTTACGGAGAATGCTAACCTCCGTAACCTATCCTAGAAAGCTAGGCCTTTTCGCACTTGTAATTTTGGCCTATTTATGTATATTGGGATACATAAATAGTTGCCCGGGGACCACCACGAGGAGGTAAAACAAGCACTTCATCGTGACTGATTGTTGCGCTACTGGCCCAGACCAAGTTCTGAGCAATCAACCGTATGTGGTCGAAATATTTTCAAGTGAAAAACTTTTAGTTTTCAATTGGAAATGGGTGTTTGCCGCCCCAACAAAGCACCCACCCTTACTAATCGAGTCTAATGGTAGTTTTCTTTGTATATTTGTTTGTTTTTAATAAATTGATCTAAGAATATAGAATTATATTTTTCGAACAACTGACAGCGCCATCACTTAACGACCAAACTGTTTGCAGCATCCCACACTGAACTCAGGGGAAGTCATCGCCGTATATAAAAGCTGATGGTGAGAACTGGAAAAGCATTGTTCCATCCTATTTTATAAGCAATATTTATACGGCATTTTAAGAAATGAAAAAACTTACAAGACATGCATTTATCAAAACACAAACTAGTGTGACCATATTTTATAGTAAAATGGTTTTACTTTGTTCAGCAAAAAATTCTACGGTTCAAGATAAACATATGAATATTTAGGTAAGATGATAACTTTTTTTTAATAAAATTAAAATGAGTGGTTTTACTAAATACAAAAATATATATTTATAAAAACGACATAAAGGAAATTGACTTAAGATTATTAACCCAATCTCTGTGCATTAGACCAGTTTTAACCAATGAGTTTTAAATAAACCAAAAATGATGTGACCAAGTACCTATTTAAATTTAATAGTTTCTTTTAACAAACATTTTTTTAAAATTAATTAATAAACAAAAAAAAACTAGGAAAACGTTATTTTTACTCTATTTGTATTTAATTGTTTTTATTTTGTAAAATTAAAAATATTTGAATGAGTTAAATTTTGTAATTTATAAGGTTAATTTTCTTTAAGAAACAAACTTTATTTTCAAATGCATAGGTTGGTCACACTTAAAACATTGCAATCCCATAAGATGTGTGCATTGAAATAATTTCGAACTAAGAACGAAATGGAATATCATCATAAAGAACTTTTTTCCATTTTTATACTAAAAACCAAAGAAACACTGAAAGTCTGAAAGGAATAATAATAAATGTGCGAGAGGAAAAGTGAAAAAGCCCAGGAAAACATTTAAATTTCATCATCGACATCATCATCATTGCCAAATAACATCATGATGATGATGGTGCTCTGTGTATGGATTACTTACTATGACTATGATGTCTACATATACTGCATGCTGAGGTTTTGGTTTTTTCTTGTGTATAATTATTCTCGGTTGTAATGAGTTAAATCCATTGGATCGAGAGAAGAAGTAAATTATAAAAATAGCGTAAGTAAGTAAATTGTTTGTGTTGTTCTCTGTTAAAGCAAACACAACACAACATGAGTTGAGGATACCTACGATTTGAGTTTGTTTTTTATAATAATAAAAATGTGTATTTATTGATAAAATAAAAACAAAAACTCAATTCATTTCTCCGCACAAACAGAATAATTACTTTACTTCCTTAATTAAATTTAAAAATAAAAGAAAAAAAAATAAGAAAGAGGGTACCCACTTGGACATTGGAAATTTTTGGAAATAAGACTGCCGTATATGTTTAAACAAAATTATCAATTATTTTAATATTACGAAACATGTGGATTGAAATTCGGAGTTTCTCACGCCTCCCGCCTCCGTTCCTATCTAACATAATATTATGCTGTCAGTAGGGCTGGCCACGAGACGAGACTCTCCGAGACTTTTTTAAGTCTCATCTCGGTCTCGTTAAAATCGAAAATTTTCAGTCTCGTCTCGGTCTCGTGCCGGTCTCGTATAATTAAGTCTCGTCTCGGTCTCGTCTCCGAAAAATACCATTTACGGACAACCTAGTTTTTAGTTCTAGTTGATTTATTTATTAGACTCTGTAAATTTCGTCCAAATATACAATTTCGTCTCGGTCTCGTCTCGGTTGCTTAAAAGCCAGTCTCGTCTCTCCTCGCCTCGTCTCGTCTCGTGGACAGCCCTAGCTGTCAGTGATTAAAAAGTGCATTTTTTCATTAAAAAAAAAAAAAATATTTCTGACGAAATAAATATTTCAGAAATATCAAGATAATCGAATAAAGCAGTAATCTGACCAAAATTGGTATGTCTCCAAGCTAAATTTTCCTAAGCTTCAAAAACTTTTATAACGAACGTAAGATAACGGTGTCTTAAAAAATTATCTGCCGAAAAATCTCAAAACAAAAAACTTGAAGCCTATGGATGCTTCTATTTATTTGGATACAACGACACAAAAAACACGGAAATGTGTAATTGCGCTATTCTGCGTTTTTTCCAAATATCTTTTAAACCCCATGGCTTACAGCTTAATGGCCTTATAGTAAAATAAAGAGAACGCAATAACCTTTTCAACAATATATATAACTTATTGCTGTTGAGTAGTTAGAAGAGTTCAAAAGTTGAGGAAATGTATTATTGAAGTTGTTGGTTCTTTGAAGACGAATATCTCTTGAACACCATGACTTAGAGCTTATCGGCCGCATAATTAAATGATGCGATTGCAATAACCTTTTCAAAAACGTATAACACATTACTTTTGAGTCGGTTGACTATTTCCAATGAAGAATTACACTGTTATTCTATTTGTCGATTTTTAGGCCTAAATAGCTCTCGAACCCCATGGTCTATATCTTAACGGCTTTCAAAAAATAAAGAACATGCTTTGTACTTTAAAACGATATATGTCACATTTCTGTTGCGTAGGTGCAGCAGCTTCCAATACGGAATTGCATTATTGCTTTTTTATGCATTTTTGCTAATTGCCTCCCAAACCCACTACCTACACTTTATCCGTTCTATACAAAAATTAAGTACACGCAATAACCTTTTCACTGACGTATCACACATCACTGTTGAGTTGGTAGACCATTTACCAATGAGGAATTGCATTATTATTGTTTTTGATGCTTTGAAGCCAAATACCCCACAAACCCCATGGCTTTGAGCTTAAAGGCCATATAATTAAGCGCACGTAATAACCTTTACAACGATGTATGACAGATTACTGTTGAGTTGGTAGACCAGTTGCCAATGAAACATTGCATTATATTTTTTTTGCCGTTTTTGATGGCTTAATTACTTTTTAACATTATGATGGACATCTTAACGGCTATATAACAAAATGAAGTAAACGTAATAAACTTTTCAACGATGTACAACACTTAACTGTGGGTGGTAAGACAAGCTCCAAATGAAGAGTTGCATTACTGTCTCTTTCGGTGCTTTGAAGAGCAATATCTTTTGAACCGCATGGTTTAGAGTCTTACGTCCATATAATTAAATGATGTACACGTCATTACCTTTTCAACGACATATGACACTTTACTTTTGAGTAGGCAGACCACTTTGCCCATTCTCCTTTAGCACATATACAGGGTGTCCCGTAAGTAATGGATAACCCTGAAATGCCGCATAGTAGACTTTATGACCGTCCTGAAAACTGATAAAAAAAAGTTCTATCCCAACCACAAGAAAAGTTATATGCATTTTTTTGTTCAGTGCATTATTTTTTTTCTTACTTTACATTTTTGAATACCACGACTACAAGTGAATGAGTTCCATCATTTTTTTTTGCAGGAATATTTAACATTACTTGTGCCAACACATAAGTAGAAGAAAATTATTATAACTGTTGGACTTCTTAGAGAAAAAAATTATTTAACATTGAATTTCAATGCAAAATGTGAAAACAAATAATTTTTGAAAAAGTTAAATCATAGCTGGTATAAAAAAATGCATGAATACCTGAGTGGCCAAATATTTTAAAAATATGCGCGTTAAATGCAGATTTCAAAATGGTATTACTTATTATTATATCTAGAGTCAATAGCAAGTTATTGGTAAAAATCTGCAATACTAGAGTAAATTTAGCAAAAACAAAAGTTTTCAAAATTAGCACAGTAAACGTGAAAATAATACCAAGCGTTGAACATAGCAGATTTTTGATTTATTGGCTGTTTCTACGATGTTGTCCTAATGATAAATCCAAGCTTTCAACTTCTAGGGCCGAATGCATTATTGATAAAAATGTCAAAAAAGTGCAAAAAACGGTTACATTTTCGAGCTTGTTTTGAATTTTACCTGTTCTATTGGGCTTTAACAAACCCATCAAATATTTTGTTGGTTGCTATTAGTTTATTTGTTATTTTCTCTAAACAAAAAGTTTTTGAGCCAGCTTTTAATCACATGATCACTTAGTTAGAAAACAAAAACAAAAATAGATAATTTTTTATTTTTTTTTTTTATTTAAAGCAAATGCTGAAACTGTTTTCCACCCACTCTTATACAGGTTCTGCACCTCCGAATAAATGGACGTCTTAGTGAACGTGCAAGGTTTTGCTCAGAAATTTGTAATGCAGCTGCCTTCACACGATTTCTTAGCTCCTCTAAAGACCTGATCGGCTTGCTGTATACGATTTCCTTAATGCATCCCCAATAAAAAAAATCAAGTGGATTTAGGTCTGGTGAACGGGGTGGCCATAAAATTGGTCCCAGACGTCCTATCCATCTGCCTGGATATCTGGCATTTAAATATGCCCGCACAGGCACAGCATAATGTGCTGGACAACCATCATTTTGAAGCCAATGGGATTCCTTTAGTTCTTTAGGCACTTCTTCCAGCAAGGTTGGGAGATCATTTTGGAGGAACTCCAAATAACCTTGGCCAGTTAAAATCCCCGCCAACTCAAAGGGTCCAATTATTTTCCCATTGAGAATCCCAGTCCAATAGTTTATTTTAAATTGGTACTGGGACCTGTCTTCCCTCATGATGTTTGGGTTTTTTAGTGCCCAGAAGTGAAGATTATGGAGATTAGTGTAGCCATCTCTTTTAAATGTCGACTCATCGCTCCAAAGAATTTTGTCAAAAAACTGCGGATCTTCTTCAATTTTCATTATCATTTGTCGACAAAAACTCATTCTCGTTTCAAAATCTTGCGGCTGGAGAGTTTGCACCCGTGTTAGGTGAAAGGGATGATATTTATATTTACTTGGCACATTATGCGCAGTCGTCTTTCCGATCACAGTGCGTCGTGCTATTGCTCGGATTGATACTGTAGGATCTTGGTCAAGTTCCGCAAGCACTAAGTCTTCGGTATCTCCTCGAGGGGGTCGTCCCACGCAGGCACCACCAACACCACTACCAGGCAGCCTTCCTTCCGAGAAACAGCTATGGACTCTAATAAACACTCGATAATACGGGTGACGTGCGTTAGGGTACCTTTCCCTATACAGAGTCGCAGCTTCGTTTGCGTTGCCTCTGCACTCTCCATAAATGAAATGCATGTTTGCATATTCTTGTGCAGAATACAGAATACGTGGCATCGAAAAAGTTCAATCAAACGTCTTAATTATCAAAAAGCAGGTTCAGGAAAACAGCTATTTAGACCGTTAATTTTTCTGAAGAATGAACAATAAAAACGATATAAATAAGTGTTCGTCGTGGTCTTAATCTTATGAATTAAGATCAAATTACAAAAACTTTAATTCAAAATTTAAAAAACTAACGATTTTATGCGTTCTCACTTTCTCAGGTTCTTACAATTTACTATTCAAAAACACAATTAAAATTGAATCAGAAGACTTTTTGTTTGGAGAAAATAACAAATAAAAATAGCGACCAACAAAATATTTGATGGGTTTGTTAAAGCCCAATAGAACAGGTAAAATTCAAAACAAGCTCGAAAATTTAACCGTTTTTTGCACTTTTTTGACATTTTTATCAATAATGCATTCGGCCCTAGAAGTTGAAAGCTTGGATTTATCATTAGGACAATATCATAGAAACAGCCAATAAATCAAAAATCTGCTATGTTCAACGCTTGGTATTATTTTCACGTTTACTGTGCTAATTTTGAAAACTTTTGTTTTTGCTAAATTTACTCTAGTATTGCAGATTTTTACCAATAACTTGCTATTGACTCTAGATATAATAATAAGTAATACCATTTTGAAATCTGCATTTAACGCGCATATTTTTAAAATATTTGGCCACTCAGATATTCATGCATTTTTTTATACCAGCTATGATTTAACTTTTTCAAAAATTATTTGTTTTCACATTTTGCATTGCAATTCAATGTTAAATAATTTTTTTCTCTAAGAAGTCCAACAGTTAAATTAATTTTCTTCTACTTATGTGTTGCCACAAGTAATGTAAAATATTCCTGCAAAAAAAAAAATGATGGAACTCATTCACTTGTAGTCGTGGTATTCAAAAATGTAAAGTAAGAAAAAAAATAATGCACTGAACAAAAAAATGCATATAACTTTTCTTGTGGTTGGGATAGAACTTTTTTTTATCAGTTTTCAGGACGGTCATAAAGTCTACTATGCGGCATTTCAGGGTTATCCATTACTTACGGGACACCCTGTATACGTATCTACTTTTAATTCTTATTAAAAAAAAAAAAAAATATGTCTAAATCAAAGATTTTCAATAAACTTTTCTTTTACGCTTTTACTTTCTGAATAAATGTTTCAGCTCCTCGTGGCATAAGTGTTAACGTTAAACATTTTTAATAAACTTTCGCATAATTTGAAAAAAGGCGAGTTTGTGTGAAATTGAAATTTATTTGATATTGTTTTTATTTACTTATTTTCCAAGACCGCCAAATATAAATGTATAAGGATCTCTCAAACAAAGGTGAAACATTCAGTGCAGCGGAGAAACATTCGCCCACACAAACGCGATGAAGAAGCATTTGTCTTTCAAAATGTATTTACATAGTGATAAATGAGAGTGCCCACACAGACACAAACGGCAAATGTTTCTCCCCCGCGCCGTATGTTTAGCGTTTGCTTGGGGGAGCCTTCAACGTTATGCTTCAAGATCAGCTCCGACTTCGTAAAAGTAAACAAGTGCTAAAGTAATTACGACCTAATTTAACTATTAGAGCACATTTTTGTTAAAATCTGATATTATTGCTGAGAGCAAACAAAGAGTAAAACAGATTCCAAAATGACCATATTTGCCTGCACAAATGGGAATTGAATGTGACAGGGATTCAGGATATTAACTTTCACTAAGACTCCAAAATAAGGAAATTGTGGAATTTAAAAATTCAAAATCGGTAAAAGTGTGAAATGTTGAATGTTTTAGAATTTTTTTTACAGGGTTTAAACTCCCTTTTTGTATCCTCTATCCTGCTCATGCAACTTATTTCAAGCTTAAAAAATGAGCAATGGTTGTTTGAATTTTTTGTTTACATATGCGCATGCGCCAAAAAAAATTTGGCACATTATTCGATTTAACTAAAAATAGGTAATGTTTGCTTGGTATAAATATTGTACTCTTTAAAAAAGACAACAAATCAGGTTAATTATATCCGTCCTTTTTGAACTTACTAAGTGGAAAAATATTTTTTTTATATTTTTTTATTTTAAAGCTATACAGTTGGTCATTTATTTAATTTAGAAATTTAAAAAAAGTACGTATACGCCAGAGTGTACGCAATTTTGATAACTCAAGCAGAACAAAATTTGGTTAACCAAGGCCCATTTTCTGATACGAAATTTAAACATTTAAGTTCAACATAAGAACTTGACAGTTTATGCTTAGGAAATAGGAAAAAGTAGAAGATAAGCGCTTATGTTGAACTTAAACATTTATGTTTCGTATTAGCCAACGGGTCTGAGAGAATAAGTAGTGTAATGTGTGCTTTAGATGAATTAAGGTTTACTGTTGAATAGTTTGTGAAAAAAAAATTTTAAAAATAACTTACTAAGGCTTATTATTTTTTTTTTTGTTTTTGTTTGTTTTTTGAATTAGTGTTAGTTTTATAACACTTTCAAAATTGTCATGGAACTTTAGTAAAAAGAGAATCCATAACTTATCCATGAATTTTGTGTCTGTTTCGCTGGCTGGTAAAAATTTGGTTTAAGTTGAAATATGAAGTACCTAAATTATAAGATTTTGGGGACTCTATACCAATAAATGTCGAATCTGAGAGATCCAAACAATGAACGAGTATATAAAATTTTATATAGGAGTTACATTTTCATCGAACGTATACATACGCTGGCTAAAACACGTTAGGGCTAGGACACAATTTTTTTAAACAAAAGGTGCGCCGTTAATTCACTCTAAAATATGTTTACTCTAAACAACTTTACCAGGAATGTAACTTACATTGCCTGAATTGTTCTAAAGCTTGTTTAACAACTATTTGAATTCTTCCAGCAATATTCTTGTTGGTCATTGTACCCTTACTGCAAGTCTAGCATGCCACCTCCCACTTTAAAGTAAAAACCTATACAATTTGTTGTAGTTTTTTGATTGATTAAATGAACTTCTTTCTGAACAAGGACAAAAAATAACAGAAAAAAAAAAAACATATTTAAAACAAATCCACAGAGTATAGAATAACTTATAAGGCCAAGCCCATAAATCACAAATTGAACACAAATAATTTTTAACACAAACGGACAGTAATTTTCAAACCCAAATGGCTAATTTGTGTAATTTATAAATGCGACAAGCCTCCAACAAAATAAACCTCAACGACACTGTGATCACAGCTATGCACAAGCACATACATTATTTTACCTTACATGCAAAGTCTAGTTTAATGACCATAAAACACATTTTGACAGCTTTTCTGTATTTTTGTATTCTATAGATATACATACAAATTCTACAGACACATATTTAAAAATCAATAAAGGAATTTGTGAATTTAAGTGTGGACATTTTCATATTTGAGTTCATCATAATTACAATTAAGTTCACTAAAATGGAAAAATTAATTGTTTATCAAATATGTATTCTTTATGGATATATTCGAATTTCAAAAACATTGACGTAAAAAATGTTGATATAAAAATCAGGGTGGACCTGGACATAAATCAGTTTATTTTTTTTATTTTATGAGTTGGCCTAAATTGTCGACATAATGACAAAATAATTACATTCTTTATCAATATTTCTGTCAATATTAATCACAAATATTGTCATTTTGATTAATGGGGGGGAAAGTAACGACCAATAAAAAAATCTAAATAAGATTTTCATCCTTCCTTCAACCAAACACACTCATATATAAATTGTAGCGGTTTATGTTTATTACGATTCAATCAAGGGAAAAGCAACCCTATTATTTATAAAATGATTAACGTTATACAAAAATTTGTTCACCCCGTTTTTTTTTTCAAAAATTCTTTAAAGTGATCTATTTTATGTATGTTTATGTATTTTTTTTTAAACTTTTAAAACCTTAATAAACGTTTGTTTGTATATTGTGGGCTACATTTATGTATCTTTAATAAATTTATATATCTTAATATTTTCGAACTACAAAATTTTATGACATACTTAAATGCTTTGTGTTTATGAATGTTAATTATCTTAACAATATGTCGTTTCAAGAATTAATGTGGTCATAAAATAAGCCCCCATATCCCATAACGAAGAAAACTTCTCATCATAATGTGTGTGGTATTTTTTTTTTTTTTTTTTTAAATGAAAACTTGTGAAAGATGAAGAGGTTGTCTTTGTTAATTTTATTTTTTAAGTCATAATTCTTCGTCATCCTCATATTTACCCAACAAAAGATTGTGTGTTTTCGTGAATAAAATACAACAAAAAAAGTGTGTTAAGCTAAGGGGTTTTTATTATTTATTAATATCTTATGTTAAATAGTAGTGATGAGGTGCTAAATGCTAATGGCAACGTCTTATGATATGAGTTTAAGTATAATAAATGAGAATCTCAATACGACAAAAGCTTTAATATTTTGTGTTGTTAATTCATAAAGCCAAGTTTTATTTTTTGAAAGAGGTTAAATAAAAAAGCCAGAGATAAGGAACTTTATTCAAGTAGATACCTTATAATATTATGAACAAAATTTTGATAAAATATGACATTGCGATCAAATTAATGACATTACTATAACAGAGCCAAGAGAACGGACTAGCCTTTGCATTGCCGTTCAAAAATTTTTCTTTTAATGGATTTTTGAAAAAAAAAAAACATGGACTACCCCTTATGACGAAAGTCTCTGGAACCCATTGAAATGTACATAAATAGAAAGGTATTGTCAATTGCAATCAGCACATCAAAAGCAAACGTTTTTATCAGGTCTAGTTTTTGAAGTATTTGCATGCAAAGTTATTTTTTTGAGTTGTGAAACCTTGGTTATCTTTGGATGCCGACAGTTCCGCAAATAGGCCTCGGAAGAACATTGTGGTTTTAGAACGCCTTATCAGTTTTTTGAGAGCTATGCATAGCTGAAAACTACAACATTCGACATGGTCTGGCTGCGAAGATATTTAAATTCAAAGTAGTTCTTTTATTTTCGACCCAAAACTAAAAGCCTTTATATTGCTATAACTTTTCAAAAAAGGCTCGTAGAAGGTTGCGGTTGACGTTGCTGAATAGAGAACGGACAGGCCTTTGCATTGTCCTTCAAAATTTTACTGATCTATTTCGTGAGCCTTATTTCCGGATGGTCTATTTCAACTTAAAATTTTGGGCGTTGTTTCATCTAGATAAATATAGCAAAAAAACGGAAAACACGCCCAAAAATGGAAACAAAAATTCAACAACAATTTTTTCAGAATTTTGTTAGGCGATAGTTCCAAGTGGGAAAAATATGTTACCTCTGAGAAGTGGCGTAACTGGAGGCAGCTAGCTAGGGACCGAGCTGGCTGGTGGGGCTTGTTGGTTGAGGCCGTAGTCCACCCTGGACTGTGAGCGCCATCTAAAGTAAGTAAGAGAAGTGGCGTTAGGCAATAACGCCCAAGGCAAAAGCGCCGAAATCGATTTGGAGTTATCTGTTGTTTCTGTTTGTTTCTGTTTTAAGTCAATTTTTTTTAGAAAATTGCCCATCCTGTCTAAACGGGGGGAAATAGACCCACATTCCCATGCGATTTTTGTTTTGTATCGACTTAACCTAAACGCTATTTCTTTTTGTCATACCTAAGGTGAATCACCCTGAATAGTGTTTTGATGTGTGTCAAGTTAGCATTAACACTCAAGAATCGAATAATTTGATTCATTTTTGTAAATTTGTCGTGGAAGATAACAAATTGACGTGACTCTGGTTTTAAAATAAACCCCGAACGGTAATAACTTCACAGTCAAGTTAAAAACAAAAAAATTAAGGTACCCACCCCTACTTTAAAAACAAAAATCACAGGACCGCTATTCAGTAATAATCAGGACAATTTTTGTATGCGCTTAAAAACACTTAATATGCCCATAAAATATGCACGTTAAATGAGAAAATATGCGCTTAAAAAGTAAAAATATGCTCTGAAAAAGTTGTAAGATAATGAAAAAAAATTAAAAATTAAAAAAAAACAGTATTTTTTTGTCAAAAAAAAAAACACAATAAAAATTGTAAACATAAAATAAATTTAAAAAATTCTATTCCAATCTCATTTGAATAATGTGCTATTTGTCCAGATTCTCAGATTCTTTGAATATATCTTGTTCAAACATACATAGGTAGAGGTACCATAAAGTTTTTTTTTTAAATTTCAAAAAGAAATATTTGTCCATTTGGTCGCAAAAAACTTTTTTACATTGAAAAAGATATTTCAACCTCAAAAGATGTAACAAGAGCATTTTTGAATGAAAGAATTTCACTTATTGAATTGCTTCTCAAGTTCTTTGCTTCGTTTCTAATCAGCGTTAATATGTTTGAGATTTTTCTATTTTTGAGTAACCCTCGTTTTTATATAAAGCATTCCAATTTTCTTAAAAATAACTCTGCTCATTGAACCTTCGCCTGAATTAATTTTTACAAATGCATCTTCCATCATATCAATTTGCGTTTTGAGTGTGTTCGATAACATACTTTACAACCATATTCCAACAACAACTTATAAATTTTTTTTTTTTTGAATTAAATGTTTTAATTGTGTTTAGTACTGCCAAGTTGGCATTTCTATAGAAGTTGGAATCGAAAATTTAGCAAAAGTAAATATTTAAATTTTTAAATCTTTCGAACATTTTGAAAATATTCACTGAAAATATGCATTTGTTTTAAAAATATGTACAATAAACAAAAAAATGCATTTTTATACATTTATATAGTAAAATATGCAAAAATATGTTCTAACGATTAAATGTTATTTTTTATTGTTTATTGTTTTCTTCTTTGTTTATCCAAAAGAAATATGTTTTTACATAGAAAAACTTGCCCTGGTAATAACAAACTAAAATGCGTTATTCTATTAATGTAGCTAAGCTTAAAGTATGCTTGTATGTGTGTTACGATGTTGAATTTGTTTAAACAATTTTCATTTAATATCTTAAAAAAATTTGTTCTTATACAAACTATTCGCGGTCATTTTTCTAAAAAAAAAAAAAAAAAAACAAACTAAAACAAGCATAAAATCGTATTTTTCAATAAAACTGGCACTAGCATACCAAATCTTTTTTGTATTTCCTCTGCCTTAAGTTAACAAATTCCATGCAAAATATGCATAATATAGAAACTGACCTCAATATTTTAGTAGACATATCCTATTTTTTTTGCATCCAGCACTAACTTTTGGATAGTTTGATTTTTATTTTAAATTTATTATTGAAAACGGACATAATTTTTATTTATTGAAATAAATGCATATAGCTACACACAAACAATATTGTAAAAATATTTAAAGAAAATAATTTGAGACGATAAAATTGCAAAATCAAAGTCAAAAGTCAATCAAAAATGACAAATATCTTATTTATTCAATCTAAAACCCAGACCCCCGAATTCAGTTTATACACTACATCAAATTCAGCTCTCCATAAAATTGAAATGTTGAAAATTAAAATGCAAAATTTCATTTCCATTGCGCTGCTAAATGAAGTGTGAAATGGAAATTTGAATCTGAGGCAAATGCGGTGTCTACATTCCTTATTCAAAAAAAAAAAAAAAGAATGTGGTTTGAGTTGGTTTTTATTTTTTTTTTGTAAACATCGTTTAATTTATGCAAATCTAGCTTTCAAGAGATTAATTTAAAATGTCAAAGCGCTTTGTAATTTATGAACTCACGCAATCTCTTTAAAATAAATGGTATCTTATAGATTGCTTACATGATCCATTAAAAAATTAAAAATATTTCGGATAACAACTGCAGAGCAAGATTTTGTAGAAACCTGTTGAATAAACGGGTTTAATTGGTCAAAAAACACCAACTGCCAGAGGAAAATCATTATCATATTCAATCAAATGGGACTTTATAAAAGAACATATTTCATTCATTCAACACAAACAGATTGATAGTATGTACCTACCTTTATCTATAAGTCTGTCATTTACAGTTCATTTAGGGAACATATTCAAGATCTCCAATCTCTCTGATTTTCAAATAAAGATGAAACTCTTTGATCAAATTTGCGTTGTAGCTGAAGCTAAAGATTATATTGTAAGGTGTTGTTGATGATCGATGGATATTTTCCAGTCGATGGTTCTCTGTATGAAATCTTATACGAGCTCTTCTGCAACATACCTGCCTTGTGTATAAAATTAATCTTTTTCGATCGATTTATTTTTCCTTTTTGTTGCGAATTCAAAAGTGAGTTCCTTTCAACATGTGTACATACACCCGTATTCATAAAGAAAAAATAGTTATTTTAGCCCCCGTGTTTAGGAAAACTACACCATGAAATAAGAATTTTCTGGGCTCAAACTTAAGGCAATTGCTTACTGCTCCATTTGAGTCCGGAACATTCTTATTCCATGGTGTAGTTTTCCTAAACGCGGGAGCTAAAATACCTATTTTTTTTTATGAATAAGAGTGATAGTGTTTTGCGATTGGTTGATAGTACAGGAAAATTAGCAAAATAAACAATCGTTTTATGGAATGAAATATAGGACGGCTGAATATTTTATTCCTTAAAGAGGGCTTTTAGAAAAGCTTATGTCCACCCCCTGGGAAAATCCGCAATTTTGAAAAACGCGAATTGATCTATATCTCCGAAACTATCGATTTGAAGTGATTAGTTGTCACAATCAAATTTGTTGGAAATAAAATTATTTTTACTTGTCATCAAAACTTTTTTCTGCGTGGACAATATTTTTTAAGGTTATTTCGTTTTATTTTTTTTTTTTACTTTTTTACATTTTTCTCATTTCGTAAGAAACTTACGTAAATTGTTCTCATGAAACAAATTGTAGACCACAAAGTTTAACAAATTTTCATATATTTTTGAATATGATGCAATATCTCAGTCCAAAGTTAGAGCTTTTGGGAAAACAGCTGCTAAATCAATTGAGCCGATAAAGTACAATAAAGATAGACTTTTTCGTGGAATGAAATACTGGTAAGCTGATTTCTTTATAAATAAAAGAGGGCTATTAGAAAAGCTTATATCGGGGTATTTGGGACTCCATGATACTGACGAAATCCACCATTTTGGAAATTGCGAATGATCTTATGGATCTTTGCAGAAAAACTGTAAGGCCCAGGTTATAGGCAATTAATCCATCTTTCGTTTTTACATACATTTTTTTCGGTGCGGGCAATATTTTCAAGGTTATGTCGTTTTATTTTTAATTTAATCGTGCCATTAACATAACAGAATCAAATCAAGATTTATTGTTTTCTGTGGGCAAATATTATACAATATTTTCTATAATCAGCAAGACACCTAAAGCGGGGCCTTACATCACCTTAAACTGTTAAAATAATAGTTCTTTGTTTCTAAAACGTGATTTTTTCGCTTATTTAAGCTGTTTTTAAATGTCTGGCTGATGAATACGCCCCACCGAAGATGTATAGCTGATGGGGAATTATTTTTAAACAGTTGCCCATAAAACATATAAATATTAGCTTTAAAAATACAACGTAAATGGCACGATTAGTTTGACATATTTTAAGTGTCTGGCGCAAGTAAGGCCCCACTGTAGATGTCTGGCAAGTGTCCCATTAACTAAGACCATCCCCTTAGACATATCAAAATTCAGCTTTGATAAAATAACGCAAAGTTGCAACATTTGTATGCAACTTTAACACTCGCTACCTCTTTATTGCACCCGGATTGAAGATTCTTAGTATCCATTTGTTCTTAGCTACCACAGTACCATTTCGCAGAAAAAATCTTAGCTTTGATAAAATAACGTATGTCTGGCGGCCCTGGGCTCTTGCTCTATATAGTTCGAGCAAATAAATACAATTTCACTTTTAGGCAGGGGCTGAGTCAATATTTCTTTTGCTTTTTTAATTGCGATGGCATCACCATCGTCGAAACTATTGGCACCTGCTTGGAGATCTTCAAAATTTTTTGCATAATACGTAATTGCTTCTAGCCACGTTCCCCACCTAGTAACTATATCCTGAAGTAAAAGAGGTGTTGAAGGAAATTTGTCTTTAAAGAAATCAATTCTACTTGGTGCCTTTAAAAATATTTTGTTTCCATAATATGCACGAATAATATGAAAATATGCACTTAAAATATGCATTTATTATGAAAATATGCATTTATTATGACAATATGCATTTTGCATAAAATATGCAAAATATGCACTAACGATTAAATGCCATTTTAAAGGAAATTTCATGATTCCTGAAGATAATTTGGTCTACTGCTTCTAAATGTTGTGAGAAAAGAACATGCATTTGCATGGAAATCCCAGCCCTACTTATGACGATTCTTGGAGCCTTCAAGAATCTCTTACTTGCAATAAATTTGGAGAACTATCACTTGTCAATGTTTATGGAATATAAATTATAAAAGGTGTCTTAACTGAAACAGCTTCAAACACTTAAAAGCATATTTTATAATCCTTTTGATAACATAGGCTGCAAATTCAAGAGAAAATCCTATAAAAGAAAAACCTCGTTAAAACATTTTAGATAATTACAACCAATTTGTAAAAGAAAAAACAATCCGAAAACTAGTAAAATTACAAAACACAATGTCATAAAAAAAATATTAGTTACACCGACACCGTTTCTCGTCAATCGAGAAAAGGACCTTCATTGCCATCATAGGCTTGTGCCGCCATCCACCAGTTTTTTTTTTCTTATATGGTCATTGCACACTTAACTACAAACAGGTCTGCCCCAAGCCTAATAATATGTAAGAATTAGACTTTTATGACCGTAATGAAAATGCTTTATAAATTACCTACGTACATAGATAAAATTCAGTTGATGATTGTGGTGGTGGTAGTGTATAATTAGGAAAACCGTCAAAGACGATCTCTGAGGCTATAAAAAAATAGATTTTGAGTGATTAAGGTGTCGAGCGACATAATAAGTTGTCAAGTTTTTTGTTTTTCTTTTTTTATTTGAAAGTCATAAAATATTGTGTTTATTTGTTGCTCACCAGTGGTTGCAGACTACCGTGACATAAATTTTATTTATTTTTTATTCGAATGTGAGTATTGTGTTAATATTTTAAAATATTGTAATGTAGGTAAAATGGATTCGATACTAACAAGATAAGAACAATATTTGCAATATAAATGTTTGTTATTGTTAAATAACATAAAAATTTTTCATAATAATGTTTTTTTTTTAAGAACCCTATACACAATTAAAAGTTAATTAAATGTAGACAAAAAGAAAAACAAAAGATATATAATAAAATTGGGGTTGCAAACTGAAATACATTAAATTAGGTCATTGATTTCAAAGACGCATAAACGGGGTTTTAGGAAAACAATTCGTTTTAAAATAAAACTTTTGATGGTAAAGTTGGGCAGGTACACTGAGTGTTTATTTTGGACTCACAAGTTATTTTTTTTGTTCTTAGGATTAAAAACAACAGTTCTATAATTTTTTTTTTTCAGCCGCTAAGGAAAATATTATTTTTCTCAAAACCGGAATTTTACGATTTCCATAGAAAAATTCAGTTAATTCGAAAAACAATTGTTATGTAATAGAACCATTATTTTGTTTTATTTTTTTTCGAAAAATTAAATTTTTCTTTTTAATTTTTAACTTAATATTTTGAAAACGACTTTTTCAATTTTATTTTAATTAGTTTATCGGTTTTCATAAACATGCAAAGAATTGATTAAAGGGATGTTTAACAAATTTGAATTTGGTCATATGACATATTATGAAACACCGTCAAAAAAAAAACTCTTATTTTTCTCGAAAACGGCTGCAACGATTTTGATACAAAAAAATATGTGTGTAATTTAATTCTACTCTTATGAAAAAAAAAAAAATATTTAAGCAGTAAATGCCAATACCTTCCTAAATTTATAAATTATATTGCATAAGTATCAAAAGAATTTTTACTTGTTATATAAGGTACTATATGGTAAGTTATGGATTCGTAAACAAAATCGAACTTATTTTCCTTAACACGAAAAAAGTGGGTCTCGCAATTCTGTCTGTCTGCCTGTCTGTCCTCGCCCCTATAGGCTTAACGACTGGAGGGATTTTTTTCAAAGTTGGTACATAGTGTTTATTAACTAATATGCCCACATGTTTTTTAAGACCAAAAATAACGAAAATGATGTTTATCTCAAAAACGAATCCAAATATGAAAAAAATTCGAAAAAATTCAAAAAAATTAAATAAGGGAAAACTACGTTTTGATAATTTTTTTAATTTCAAAAATTGGATATTTTTGGTACCCATTTTATTGGTTTTTGATTTTCTCGAAAACAGTTAAGTTGAAATTTTTTTTATGGTAAGGTTTTTAAAAAGTATAAACATTGTTGTGAACCAAAATTAAAAAAAAAAAAAATTTAAATTAAAACATTTTTTTTTTTTTTTTGAAAACTGAATATTTTGAAAACGACTTTGTCAATATGTTCAAAACTATGTGTAAAATAGTTTTTTATTATTTTGTAGAATACTTGAAAAATCTTGTTTCTAAATTCAAAAATAACGGTACCTTCCATACAAATGTTGAAAAGCCGTCAAGAAAAAACTTATGTTTGCTCGAAAACGACTCCAAGAATTTTGAAAAAAAGATGTGCGTTTTTTATTTAAAGTATGGTCAATATTTTGATGAATACAAATTTTACCAATAACGTTTTTTAACGGTACCTGTCATAGAACCGATTTTTTGGTTTTGAAATTTCTCGTTGACGGCTGCACCGATTTCAACCAAAACTTTTATACAAGAGGTCCTTCATAATTCAAATAATATTGTTCATAAAAATTTTCAAAAAAAATTTCGGATTTTTAAAAATATAAGTATTTAATTTTTTTTTTTGAAAACTCAACATCTTGAAAACGGTCTAATGATAATTTTGTTTTTATTTTGTGTAAAATTGTATTTTATTAAATACCAAATGTTGGCATTTTAGATTTTATTTTTGAAAATGAGCGACAAATTTTATATATAAAAAATTAATTTTTAAGAAAACCGCTCCAATGATTTTTAATTTTTTTTTTTTCATTTAACAAACAAATCAGATGGCATACTTGATTTTGAGCTCTAACTCTCAAAGTTATAGTAATTTAAAGTAATAATTTATTTCTTTTTTTTTAATATATCATAATATTATGGAACCAATAGCTATGTACTTGTACATCATAAATTTCTAGCTACGTTAAAGTTGTAAGCTATGAGGGCAAGTTCGTGCGATCCAGTTGTGCCCATTTTTTTTTTTCAACTGTTGGCTCTTTCAGTCAATGGCGTAGACGTAGTTTTTGATTCGATTTTATACAATTTTATTATTTTAACAATTTTAAACGTATTTTTGTGTTAAAAAAAAACGATTATTTATTTTAAGAAACGAATTAGGAACCCAAAGTTTTCTTCTGGGCCGGTGACTTAGGTACACCCTGTATGTGTGCTTTTAAACTAGTGCAATTTACTTTCTAAGGAAAAAACAATTTTAGTTTGCACTCTTATTAGTAGTAGATACTTGCCATAGCTTTATTTTAAATTAAAAAAATTAATTTTTAAAACTCGAAATCTTAAAAACGAATTAGTTAGAATTTTGAATTTTATTTTTTGACTGCACATCAAAAAATATTAGAAAATGGTGTACAAATCGTTTAATCTTAAAAGATTTTTGTAAGGATTTATTAGAAAAATCAATAGTTTATGATTAAGCAACACTGTTTTGCTCGAATATTATTCAGACTATCTAGTCGGAATGTATTATGTATGCCTTCCCTAATCTACATAAATGCGACAAAGTTGTGCATTTTATTTATTTTGAAATAGTAATTTTTGTATTAATAATAAAAGAGCTTGGGTTCTTTATAATTGAGGGGTTACTCTTTTATTCGCCTACCCTTAATTTTATACGAAAAACGAAAAAAATAAAACTTAGTAAAATAATTAACTTTAAAGTATTCTTCTTATTCTTTAAAAAGGCTTATGAAAAGCAAAAGTGTATTGTATGTATACGACATACCAAAACCTACCTACCTAATTTTTGAAATCTTTCGTTTTATCTTCTCAAAATACTAAATATTGGCTTTTGGTAGAGAAGTAAACCTACCTTTATATTAGATATTCCACATAATTTTAATTTATAATCGATTTTTGTTTCCTTTTAAATGAACATTTCCCCCAAGGCAAATTATTCTCAAATCGTTTTCAAAATCATAAACCTATATATGTAAATCTTTCTTTAGTATACACTGAACCGAAATTATAATGGAGTTTGTTCCACGTTTTTGCCAATAACGAAAATTTATATAGGAAATTGCTTTTTGGATTAAAAAAAAAAAGAGAGAACAAATTAAGTAAGAAACGAAAAAAAATAACATGAGAAGGGTGGCTTTTTGTGACAACTCTGCCAAAGTAATGCGCCACATCATTCCCCCTTTTTACAATACCTGTGAGCGATCCCATTTCCCCGGACAAAAAATTCGAAGGGTTTCTTTTTCTTTTTTTTTTATGATTTTACTTTTCGATATAATAACACCCAAACCAAATATTATTTTTGATAGCTTTGGGAATACTAATTTAGATTTTTGTTCTTTTTTTTCGTTATTGTTTGGTTTTCATATTTTCACAAAAAAAAAGAACCTTTTCCCTCTGGTCGTTTTTTTTTTTTGGTGTTTCTCACCTTTTTGTCATGCTGACCTAGCAGCATATTGATGTAGTAACACAGATAGTATTCATTATCATATTAAACCAAAAGCTACAAAACCTATTCTCTGAACGTGTTTTAAAATAAGAAAACAAAATTAACCCACATCAAGAGAAGATAAGGTTTTAATAAATGCACATGTATGATAATAAATATTTAACTACCTTCATTAAAATTTACAAATAATGAATAAAACCAAAATTTAGAAAATGTTAACTGTCTTTTTGGCGCCGCCGCTAATGTAGTAAAATTTCTCTTCGTTCATGGTTACAATTATTATATTTAAATTGATAAAGAATAAATTATTTAAATGTCACTTTAAATCAATGATCATTCGATATAATTAAGATGAAAGAATTGGAAGCTTTGATCGTGGGTAGGGTTGCCATAGGTTACTCATTATTTTTTTTAACGATTTTTTTTTATTTGAGTATAAAAACTGGATAGAGATTGTGTCTTGGCGTTTATTGTCTATAGACCGAGAGCTGGCAGCAGATTTTGGTCGTGAAAGGAAACCAAAAGATTTTAATAGTACAGGTAGTCCTGGTGAAGGTGATAACGAATACGTTCGTCTGCCAGCATGATGTGGCCCCGTTACCACGTAAAACTGCATCAAAAGTACAACTTTTCTGAAAATTCAAATAGGGTGGGAAACCATTTCAAATGTAATACAACTGGACGCCATCAACTCCCTGATTACAAAACTGGTTTCGACAGACGTCTAGGTGGCCCCAAAACCCAGACAGACGTCCCCGAAAGCACGTTTTTTTGGCGTTTTTAGGCTTTTGGGAAACCACCTGAAATTGGTCACAACTTTTAGCCACGGACTCCCTGAGTGTGAATATGTACGTGACAGACGTCTAAGTGGCCCGAAACCCCCGACAGACGTCCCTGAAAAAGCGTTTTTTTTTGCGTTTTTTGTCAAAAAGGAAACCACTTGAAATGTATCACAAACGAAAGATCTTGACCCCCTGAGTGCGAATATGTACATGACAGACGTCTAAGTGGCCCCATAACCCACGACAGTCGCGAATAAAGTCGCGGATTTTTTATTGAAATTTTTAGATAATTGATGTAAGCCACCAAAATGAATTGCAATCGGAAGGTCTTGACTACCAGAGTACTAAAATTTATGAAAAAAAAAAAAACAGCTGGAAGGCGCGAAATAAATCGCGGATATTTTATTTTATTTTTTTAGTAATAGGATTTTGAGGGAATCCACTTGAAATGTATCCCAATCAAAAGGTCTTGACCAAAAAAAAAATTAAAATGTAAGTGACAGACGTTTGAGTGGCCCCAAACAACTGACAGCCGCAATATAATTCGCGGATGTTATTATTTTTTTTTTAATTGTATATTAGTGGTAGCTTCTTCAAATGTTTACCAATTAAAAGGTTTTGACTCAAGAAAGTGAAAATATAAGTTACGGGCGTTTGAGTTACGCCAAACTGCTAAAAAGCGCGATAAAAGTCGCGGATGTAATTACTAGTTTATCAAAAAGATTATAGATACAAATATCTTGAAATGCATCTCAATTTAAAGGGCTTGACTCCCTGGGTTGCAAAATGTAACTGACAGACGTTTTGAGTTACGCCATACTATTTGAATCCACGATATAACTCGCCTTCAAATATTATTATTGATTTTACTTTCAAATAAAATGGTACCTACCTAATTAAAAGGTTTGAAAGGGTTTGCTGAAAAAGAAATACCAAACCATTAAAATAAGCGATATAAGTGGCTTATATTCTTTTCTTTATATGAAATGTGAAATTGCACTAACACTCAGTTCACGTTTTCATAATTGTAGTAAGCTCGCTACGACATAGCTTTCTTATATCGCTTATTTGAATGGTTTGGTGTGTTCAAAACGTATTACCTTCAAAATTTTCTTTTTATCGCGCTTTTCAGCAGTTTGGCGTAACTCAAACGCCTGTAACTTATAAAATCTTTTTCTTGGGTCAAAACATTTTAATTGGTAAGCATTTGAAAAAGCTACCACTAATATACAATAAAAAAAAATAATAACATCCGCGAATTATATCGCAGCTGTCAGTTGTTAGGGACCACTCAAACGTCTGTCACTTACATTTTAATTTTTTTTTTTGGGTCAAGACCTTTGATTGGGATACATTTCAAGTGGTTTCCCTCAAAATCCTATTACTAAAAAATAAAATTAAATATCCGCGATTTATTTCGCGCCTTTCCAGCTGTTGAATGACACTAACAACTATTTTTTTTCATACATTTTAGTACTCTGGTAGTCAAGACCTTCCGATTGCGATACATTTTGGTGGCATATATCAATTATCTAAAAATTTCGATAAAAAATCCGCGACTTTAATCGCGTCTGTCGTGGGGGTCAAGATCTTTCGTTTGTGATACATTTCAATTGGTTTTCTTTTTGATAAAAAACGCCAAAAAAAAAACGCATTTTCACGGACGTCTGTCGGGGGTTTCGGGGCCACTTAGACGTCTGTCACGTACATATTCACACTCAGGGAGTCCATGGCTAAAAGTTGTGATCCATTTCAGGTGGTTTCCCAAAAGCCTTAAAATGCCGTCTGTCTAGACGTCTGTCGAAACCATTTTTGTAATCAGGGAGTTGATGGCGTCGAGTTGTATCACATTTAAAATGGTTTGCGACCCGATTTCAATTTTCAGAAAAGTTGTACTTTTGATGCACTTTTACGTGGTAACGGGGCCACATCATGCTGGCAGACGAACGTATTCGTTATCACCTTCACCAGGACTACCTGTACAATTAAAATCTTTTGGTTTCCTTTCACGACCAAAATCTGCTGCCAACTGTCAGACTACTAGAAAGATGAATATTTATGTTTAAATTTATTAAGCATATTTTATTTATTTCCCGCGCAGAAAAGGCAAGGCACCAGAAAGTTTTACATATATTGTGACAAGGGACTAACAAGGTTTAGCACATGCTAGAACGAAGAAATTGACCATTATGAACCCTTTTGCCTTGTCAGGAAAAATGGTCGGCTTGATCGCGCGACCTTCTGCTTGTCAGTGCAATGCGCTACCCACTGGACTATCAGCTATAGAGAAAATCAATGTCGGAAGTGAATAAATTGTATACTCTAATTTTTGTAATATATTGCATAGCAAATACATAATTAAACAGATGTCTCACATCCATTTAAGAAAGCGTGATACAAAAAAAGAAGACAAAGGAAAGAGAGAAAAAGGTGTTGTAATGAAATTGAATGGTGCTTATAAAGTTTTTGGTTTTGGTGTACAAGAGAAATTCCTGATTGGGTACCGAAATATGTCCAACAAGTTTTTACTAGGGAGGGCCCCACGAGTGTTTGAAAAGTTTCCCTCGTTTAAATTTTTGGTAAAGAAATCCAACAAGGGCTTGCCAAGTATTTGACAAGTTTTCCTCGTCTAGAATTTCCCTACTGAAAACTTACTAGGCCCTTGACCAAACTAGACAGACACTGGGCATTTTTCCAGCCGGGTAATATTGTTATTCAATAAACATAAAACAAAGAAAATATGAAGGAAGGAACATTTGTCAAGTGCTTTTAAAGGGCTGTTTTTAGGCCATTTGCGGTGAAAACATTTGTCATTGACTTAGCAAAAGGATAAAAGTTATACTGAGATGAAATTAAAACTAGACTAACGGTAAAATAAAAATAATAAGGACAACCCAACGACCATATCCGAAAGCACGTTTGGTACGTGTCTCCAAAGCAATGGTTGCAGGCTTTGAAACATTCTCATTGATTAATCCCTCCGCATAACTTAAGAAGTGATGTTTTTTGTATGTGGTTACTTCTAAAGGTACTGAATTACATACCAAGTGATTCATAGAGTCATTTGAGTTTATTTTTTCAAATTATATAGACGACTTTGAATTTATTTCGTTTGAATGACTTTTATTGAGCTGATTTCCTTATCTTGTAAAATACAAAATAAATAAAATAAAAAGGGCTTTTAAACGTGTGTGTTTTAATTTATTTGTAGTTATTCTTTTTTTTGTCAAGAACAAAAAATAATTTAAAACGATTTTTTGTTGTCAAACCAAAAACGATAAAAAAAGTACAAACAAATCGGTAAATTAAAAAATTTAGAATAAGGCACAGAAAAATCAAGTTTTGAATTTTAAATTCGATAATAAAATGTACATTATACTATACATGCGATATAAGGTAGGTAGGTAGGTATATACTTATATAAAAATTACCCTAATGAGCATTTTGTTTTGTGAAGGGTGATGGTTGTGGGTGTTAGACTTTGCTGTTTGTTTTTTTTTTGTCTGGTGTGCCTATACGGACATAAAATTTATTTAATTTATTTGTAGATAATAATAACAGCAAGCTTGGTTTTAATTTAGCACAAAAAGTGCTAAATATACCTTGTATATTTTTTTTATTTTGGTCAAGTGTTGCTTTTTTATCACTTTATTTGCTTATTAACATTTATTAAGAGCATAATAAATTTTAATTAACAAGACACACATCGATGCAAATATGTACATATGTCGTTTCCGAAACGTTAATGTGATAATTTAAATGTTGATTTGTGTTTTTATTTTTTATATACCTACCTTTTTTTTTATTTAAATCATTTAATTGCATGTTGGAATAATAATTTAATTAATTTGAATAAATATATCGTTTGGTAATTTAAAATAATTCACACATGGTATGTCATTTGTTTATGGTGATTTTTTTTTAGGTTTTTTTTTTTTGTTTGGTTTGATTAAAATAATCATTTGCGAATTGTATATCTTACCGCATAACGTAGGTACATATGTGTTGTATACTTATTGATACATCTCATTCGTATAAAATTGGAAATTCAAATAAAATAAACAACATTGTCCATTTTAGGTACCTATTGTGATAAATTTAGCATTTTTAGAACATTTAAAAACTACTTCAGAAGTTGTTTTAGATTGATATCTACGATAACAAGGTTGATATAACACATAAATATTCAAATGAGATTTTTAAGATAATATTAAAATTAATTTATTCATCAATTTTGTTCGCATACTTTTTGATTGCAAAATTGAACTAGTTTTGTTTTTGTTATTGTTTTTTGTGTAAATAAAAGTCTCAATTAATATTGATGTTTTTTGAAAAGGTACTCATTCACTGATTTTTTGTCAATGGGCCCTACCACTACCAATAATCAAATTTAGAGACAACTTAATGGGGCTGGTCACGAGACGAGACTCTGCGAGACTTTTGTAAGTCTCGTCTCCGTCTCGTTAAAATCGAACATTTTCAGTCTCGTCTCGGTATCGTCTCCGAAAAATACGATTTCCGGTCAACTTGTTGATTTTTGGAACGAAATATTTTCGATTATAGTTTGAATACGTGCAGAAGAAAATAAATATTTAACTGAAATTGGATTTTTTATTTATAAGACTGTCTGTAAATTGCGGTCCAAATATACAGTCTCGTCTCGGTCTCGTCTCGGATGCTTAAAAGCCAGTCTCGTCTCGTCTCGTCTCGGTCTCGTCATGCAAGACCGAGACCGAGACCGAGACTTTTCTCGTTTCGTGGCCAGCCTTGCAACTTAAATACTTAAGTAAAATGGACCATGAATAGCTAATTATGAAAAAGTTAAAAATTAAAAATTGTATGAACCCTAAATAATGAACAAGGGATGCTATGGACCATAAAATATAAGACATATTATAAATGGTTCATTATTTATAGTCCATACTACTTCTACTTCTTTAAAATTTAAGTCGTCCCTAAATTTAAAAATTGGTGGAGCCCAGTGATTTTAATGGTTTGTGGAACCTAAGCCCATGATGCTTAAACCAAAGATCTTTCAACCATGCAAAGTTGAAAGTATGGTCACACTGTTTATTACATAAAATATTTGACAATTCTACTCAATTAAATAAACAAAAGCTTATAAAAAATAGAAAAAAAATCGACAATTTATTTATTTTCTAGGCAGCTATCGTTGAAAAAATTAATTGTTAATTTTGTAAGGTTTGGAAAGAAAATATAAAGATTATTTTGATGCTTAATTAAAAGTTTTTGTACTACCTTTAGTCCAAATGCGTTTCGAGCCTGATAACAACTGGCTAACATCGTTATACCTATATAAAGATTTTGATTTTGATAAAATACCTTCATACATACATACATACATATATGACATTTTGAACATGTTTAAAGTGAGTCAAGTAATTCGTTCCACCTGCCTGCTTTAAAAAAGACTTCAATCAAAAAATGTAAAACGTCCCCAACAATTTATATAATAAACTAAAAAACCAAAATATAATTTTGTATGTTTAATTTTGAGATAACATTTTATTTTTTTTTGTCACTTTTAAATAAAATAGTTTCATCACTCCAAATCAAATAAAAAGGCTTCATCAGTAATCTATGCGCTGGAAGAAGCTACAATATACTTGAGTAATATAATGTAGGGTAAATTTTATTCTGAAAAAGATAAGTTTAAATGTGAAAATCTAGATATGTATTTATAATTTATGTAAGTATTTTTGAAAGATTTTTATAATTTAAAAAAAAATGTAAAATGTGCAACGAAGCTTGCACAAGCTTGGTATGGAATTAAAGTATTGTAGCTAACATGCGGTAACAACGCACACATTAAACCCAATGTCGCCCATTTATAATTAACGCGTGGGCTAGCTTTAGGGTTACAGGTAATTTTGAATATATAATCATTAAACCAAAAAAATAAAATTCACAGTTTTATACATTTTGTAACCAGATTTTTTTTTTAATGGATAATTGTGTGAAAAAAGCAAATTTTGTTTATCTTATCTTATCTTATATACATATATATAAAAATGAATCGTGGTTTGTGCGACTGCTTAAAACTTAAAAACGGCTGAACCAAATTGAATACGTCCTTTTGGGGGTTTGTTTGTAATTGTTCCGCGAAGGTTTAGGAAAAAAAATTCTTAAAATTCTCAACAGTTGGCGCTGTATGCGCACATTTCGTTTTTCAGCAGGATAACTCGAGAACGAATCGTTTCGATTTGTATTGACCCAATGAAGGACAGGTCAGATGTCAAAGTAACAGATGTCATAGTGACAGATGTCAAAGTGACATATGTCAAAGTGACAGATGTCAAAGTGACAGATGTGAAAATGACCGATGTCAAAGTGACAGATGTCAAAGTGACAGATGCCAAAGTGACAGCTTTAGGGTTACAGGTAATTTTGAATATATAATCATTAAACCAAAAAAATAAAATTCACAGTTTTATACATTTTGTAACCAGATTTTTTTTTTAATGGATAATTGTGTGAAAAAAGCAAATTTTGTTTATCTTATCTTATCTTATATACATATATATAAAAATGAATCGTGGTTTGTGCGACTGCTTAAAACTTAAAAACGGCTGAACCAAATTGAATACGTCCTTTTGGGGGTTTGTTTGTAATTGTTCCGCGAAGGTTTAGGAAAAAAAATTCTTAAAATTCTCAACAGTTGGCGCTGTATGCGCACATTTCGTTTTTCAGCAGGATAACTCGAGAACGAATCGTTTCGATTTGTATTGACCCAATGAAGGACAGGTCAGATGTCAAAGTAACAGATGTCATAGTGACAGATGTCAAAGTGACATATGTCAAAGTGACAGATGTCAAAGTGACAGATGTGAAAATGACCGATGTCAAAGTGACAGATGTCAAAGTGACAGATGCCAAAGTGACAGCTTTAGGGTTACAGGTAATTTTGAATATATAATCATTAAACCAAAAAAATAAAATTCACAGTTTTATACATTTTGTAACCAGATTTTTTTTTTAATGGATAATTGTGTGAAAAAAGCAAATTTTGTTTATCTTATCTTATCTTATATACATATATATAAAAATGAATCGTGGTTTGTGCGACTGCTTAAAACTTAAAAACGGCTGAACCAAATTGAATACGTCCTTTTGGGGGTTTGTTTGTAATTGTTCCGCGAAGGTTTAGGAAAAAAAATTCTTAAAATTCTCAACAGTTGGCGCTGTATGCGCACATTTCGTTTTTCAGCAGGATAACTCGAGAACGAATCGTTTCGATTTGTATTGACCCAATGAAGGACAGGTCAGATGTCAAAGTAACAGATGTCATAGTGACAGATGTCAAAGTGACATATGTCAAAGTGACAGATGTCAAAGTGACAGATGTGAAAATGACCGATGTCAAAGTGACAGATGTCAAAGTGACAGATGCCAAAGTGACAGCTTTAGGGTTACAGGTAATTTTGAATATATAATCATTAAACCAAAAAAATAAAATTCACAGTTTTATACATTTTGTAACCAGATTTTTTTTTTAATGGATAATTGTGTGAAAAAAGCAAATTTTGTTTATCTTATCTTATCTTATATACATATATATAAAAATGAATCGTGGTTTGTGCGACTGCTTAAAACTTAAAAACGGCTGAACCAAATTGAATACGTCCTTTTGGGGGTTTGTTTGTAATTGTTCCGCGAAGGTTTAGGAAAAAAAAATCTTAAAATTCTCAACAGGTGGCGCTGTATGCGCACATTTCGTTTTTCAGCAGGATAACTCGAGAACGAATCGTTTCGATTTGTATTGACCCAATGAAGGACAGGTCAGATGTCAAAGTAACAGATGTCATAGTGACAGATGTCAAAGTGACAGATGTCAAAGTGACAGATGTTAAAGTGACAGCTGTCAAAGTTAAATATCAAAGTGACTTCGAGAAATGGATTTGATCGAGTCGTATTGAGTCAAGATATTCAATGAATTGATGCAAGCATTTGATAACGGAAATGGTAGCATTTTCTTTATTCATGCTTTCAGTGCAACTGGAATTTTTGTTTCTGTTTTCACTGATTGTGAAATTAGCTTCTTAGGGTATTGATTCTACGTTGTAAGAAGGGGTTCGAACCATTCTGCATTGAAATTGACATTGAATCTGCAACCTGCAAGTGGATGAAGAACCTACATGCAACATTTCAAAGAAGTCCGCCATGGCGAAAGTATTGCAACAATGTAACATTACCACCTACGACATGTGCCCAATGGCAGACAAACATGCATGGGAATGGGAAGCCCTGAATCGCATGTTGAAAGATATACGAAATGATTAAAGACGTTTCAGTTGCCCAATGTTATGCTGGCAGGTTATTTTCTTCATAGGCTGACTGTCGTTTTAACATTAAATCCGAGAGATGAATTGAACACTTGACCGAAGGCGTCGGCCTTATGATATGTGAAGAAATTGTAATCGAATTCTTGATGGATGAAAACGAAGCCACAAACTATATCACGAAATTTGGCATTCGAGCGACCTACCATTCGTATTTAAGCGTTTCGCTTTCGCTATGAGAATTAATAAGTCGTAAGGACAATTGCGGGATGTTTGTTGCATTAATCTTGAATTCCCATGTTTCTCACATTGTATGTGACGTGCTCACGTGACGGTAAACATTCCTTTTTGTACGTATACCCGCCCGAGAATTAAACGAAAAAACGTTGTTTATATAAAGCACTTCAGTAAAAAAAAAAACCGGTTGACACGTCAATCACTGCAGTTCGATTCGAAAACGTCGACATTGTTGTACTTCAGTTATTTCCATTGCATTTTTTCGAATACAGAATTTGAATTGACCGAATAAAGTACATCAAGCAGAATGCACCAGGCTTGGAATTATTATTTTTATTACATTAACAATTTGGGCGGAACAGAGTTTGCCGAATTGTCGTTTTAAATTTTGGAAAATTTGATTAAATAATAAAACCTTTAGAATGAGGCAATTCTTATAAGTCAAATTGATAATTTAAGTGCCCTGCAATATAAAAAATCAGCACAAGCTGTCAAAATATAAATTTATTTTTTAATTTTGTTGTATTTTGTATGGGTAATTTTTCACTTGTAAGGCTTAAGTAGCTGATGTATAAATATTTATTTATTTGGATTTTGTTCACTCATATTTTGGGGTCATTCTTCTTTATTTTGAAAATGGAGCATATATTACATTAAACCATTTTTTTAGAAAACTTCTAAAATAACTGACCATAAAATATTTCATAATGATATATTTTGTATTAGCTTCAGTAACCGAAACGATAAAGTAATTTAATTTAATAATTATTTAATTTTATTTTAGTTTTTATTGAACTCTTATTATTTATTATAGTTTATACTTATTTTAAGTTAATTAAACATTACACAATAATTAAATGACATATAACAATCAATTGTAATAACAAGGTCGTTCTTATTGGCGAGTTAGAACAAGAGTGAGTTACAAAAGAAAAAGAGATAACAGAAAAGCAATGAACAAACTGCACTTGCAAACAAGCGCCTAATCTTTTTGGCATTGGTTGGTTGCTAGGCTGTATAAAGATTATAACAAAAGCTGTGATCCAAGTTAATCTTTGCGGGAGAGCAAGTCACGCTGTGGTATTTGCCTGTAAAGACCAATTGTTGTAAAACGCTCATTCTTGGATACATTGGGGGATATCATGGAAGCACATTTTATTATGTAACAATATATAAATTATAAAAGGACAAAGATTTCGATTTACTTTTTCAACACACGAAAAAGTTGACTGAGAAAACTGAAATTGGCTAATTTTTATCTTTTTGGGTACAACTACAGACCCAGATTTGTTGCGTTCCCTTCAAAATTCCCATTCAATTGAAAATATAACCTAAGCTCAGATTCCTACAAATGTTTGTAATTGTAAGTTCAATTCAGGTCACATTTTAAAGACATAACGCTAAACTGAATTACCAATACAGTTAAAATTGTTTTGTTTTATTATCATTACGAAAATTTTAAAAGAGTGAAAAATTTCAATTAAGTGACCTACCTACTAATACAGAAGTTTTGGTCGATTTTTAGAAACCGTCTTTTATAAAAATCAAAGCAAAGCAGGAAGATACAGTGAGTTTCATTATTTAAGGTGAATAACATACTAACTGATTTCTGGAGTTGAGTTCACTTGTACTTTTCAATTGAATTATTTTCATTCTCTCCACTTAAAACTGAAGTATTAATTTTAGTGGTTTAAGATTCTAAAGTCTCTTTAATTTTGTATACCTCCTTCACCTCCTGATCATAATTTAACCAATTCGCCATTTAAAACAAAATTCAAACAAAAAATTTACGGCCAGCTCTACCCTTTCTTCATATTTATATGAATTAAAAAGCGGTTAACCATATTATCTATACCTACCCATAGTATGGGGTTTGAAATTTTTGTTTGCAGCAACCCTTAAATAAAATTCCAACAAGCCTCAAATAAGCCACCTATCACCCAAGAATACTTAAGCCAGTAATAGGTAGGTATGTATATCTGTAACAATAGCGCAATGCAAAACAAAAAAAAAAATAAACACCATCACTCGCCACATGACGCATCCGTATGGAAATTTTCACACAGAATGAAATTTACATTTAATTTAACGCCCTGCCCATTCTTCATATCCATTCAAGGATACAAAATGATGGAATATCCTTTATGATAGACGAACAAAGCAAAAATAAAAAAAAAATAGACCACAATTTCACAGTCTAAATTCGAAAATAAGCATTTCAGATGGAACCTAATGGACGGGATATAAAGAAGCAAAAGTACACACGAACAGAACAAAAAATAAATAAATAAAACCTCATTCATTCACCCCGCATATCATCGCAAAGTCCTGAAAACAGATGGCGCAACATAATCAAATTCAACGGCCGCCATCATAGCCCGGTATACGGTAAGTACCTACATACATACACACATACAAATAACCATCACAACAACAACACAAAACTTCGACCAAGACGACTAACTATAAATTGCACAGCGCCGACGTCACTTTTCTCTTTGTTTGCTTTTTAAATCATCGTCGTTCTTTTGTGGGCTTCGTCGTTCCGTCGTCGTCCTTTTTATTCCTAACCACGCACAAAAAGGACGAATTCTTTTTTTTGTTTCTTTATCGAGCAAGCTTTTTTCGTTCACTTATATCCACATAATAATTTAAGCTTAGCATAAAATCAAATGCGTGACATAGTATCTCTGTTGGATACCATATCCCGGTGTTTGCCACCCATCGCCATCCCACCCACCATCCAGGCATAAGCAAACCATCCCTTTGTTTGTTGATAAGGCAGGGTGTGTGTGCAGCTCAAGCGCGAAACATAACAGAGATTAGTTTCGAACTCCCTGACATTTCCTCGGTAATTTCCTTCCACGTTAAATTAAAAAACAAAACAAAAAAAAAAAAAAAAACAAGTAAAGAAAAAATATTCTTTCGTGCGTCTGAATTATGCTCTAATTTTTTCCATATTTTCTGTGTGGATATTCAGGAGATCCTTGATTCCTTAAGCACCACATATAGGTACAGACATGACAGGGGCAGGAAGCAAAGCTTAAACATTCAATATGACGGCGTAAATTCACAGATATCCAGACAGAGTGTCTCACATCTTCTTTGTATCATTTTTCCGCTCTGATTCTATATATTTCTGTTCTAGCACAGGATAATGTTAGATTCGAGAAAAAATCAACCCCTGATTTCTGCAAATAAAGGAATAAATAAAAAACCCAGGAGGTACCAAGGACAACCCATCAAGTTGATGTACGACGACGACAAGGATGTATAGTTCCCATCACAAACCCCTCTCTGCCTGTCTTTCGCTTCGCATTTACACAAAACTTCTCATACCGAATGACTTTGTCGTTATTTTTCTTGATGGTTTTTTGTATGTTTCCAAATTTTATTTCTCGTTTTTCGTCCTTTATACAATAAAGTAGCTATAGCTGGGACATTAGGAAAACAATTCAAAATGAGGGTGACATTTAAGAAAAAAAGCAGAAAAAACAACAACAACATGGAACACCCTGTGAATGATGATGCTAGATAGAAGAAGCACACCACCATCATAAGAGCTTTTCTCTTGTGCCTGTAAAGAGTGTTGAAATGTTGTTTGTACGAGTGTGTTGTGCACCTAAACGTATAGTATATATTTCAAGGACGCGTGTATACAACAAGGATTCTGGGCTGCCGCATGCGGATGAAAATCAAGAAATTATTATGATCATTGTTGAAGATAAACTTTTAGAAATAAACCGATTTGCTTCACCGAATGTTTTTTTTTTTATTTAGTGAATGTTTAAGTGGCCATTCGGCGGTTATCTTAAGAAATAAGTTTTAAACGCCCACCATCGAAGTATAACGTTGGTAGGTACTTAATAACTTCTTCTTTTTTATTATTGTTGTGTTGGAAATTTTGTTGATTTTTTGTAAGGGGATTATAGGTGTAGTGGCAGTGGGGTGTTTTAATGTTAATATTTGTATGCATGATTTGTATGTAAATGAGACAATTTTAGTTAGAAACGGAAACGGAAAACTACTTGAAGGACCCGGCTGGCTAATTGCGAATTTATTTTGTATATTCGGATGGACAAATTATAGAAAAATTATAAAAGTTGACATAAAATACAAAGGTTTTACATGTCAATAATAATTTAATTAATTGTTCATATCAATGTATCTTAGGCTACGCGTATAGTAGTGCGACAAAGCGATGCGATGCGAGAAGCGATGGGAGAAGGTATCCGAGATTCGATAAAAAGTGGTCAAAAGAGTTTGTGAACGTGATGATTGCGATAAGTATGTAAGAAAATCGCAACACTTGTTGCAAATATCGCTTCACTGTGCCCACGATTATAAGAATAAATGTAAATATTTTTCTCGCACGCAAACATTTCTCGCATCGCATCGCTTTTACGCACTACTGTACGCGCAGCCTTAGGCTCGTTTGCTGATATGAAACTTAAATATTTAATTTCAACATACTACTTTTTCCTAAGCGCATTGTCACGTAAATTCTTTTGTTGAACTTAAATGCTTAAGTTTCGTATCAGAAAATGGGCCTAAGAGCCTTTTGCAGATAAGAAACTTAAATATTTATGATCATTATAAGCACTTATGTTCTACTATTTCCTCAGCGTAAACTGTTACAGCGTAAACTGTTCATAGGTCTCTTGATCTCAAATAGCTACTGAAGTTTCGTTTCAGCAAATGGGCCTTTATGTAAATTTCTACGAAGGGGCAGCTTAATTTGAATGTCCCTGGGTGTGTTTGAGGTTAAGATCGGGTTCACCCAATGTAGAAATTTGGTACCAATATTGGTTTTATTGAAAAATTGTTTTTTGTTTGTCAATTTTATTCTTTTCTGATTCCGGGCAAAAATTGTAAGTTTATGTAAGCAATGGGAATAAACAATGAAGATCATGGACAAAAAAGAAGAAACTTGACAAATGTTTTTCGCATTTGAAACTGAATTAACACTCTTTAGCAAACAGACTTCTTTTCTGCAAGGAAAATGGCGAAACTGTTAACAAAGACAGACTTTCTAATCCAAATAGCTCAAAACAATCGACAGTTCTAATCTTGTCTTCATCGAAAACTTAGTGTCGCGAAAACCTCGGCCAAAACAAATATTTTTTTTTTTTTGAAGTTTCGTTCAGCTTGGGCTTAGTATCGGCAAGTATATACATATACGCGACGAATGACCTCTTTCAAGGCTTTTAAAAAAATATGAGTGAAATCTGAAATGGCAAATTGTATTGATCAGAACTCATCTGTTAGTTGTCAAATTTAATATCATCTTTCATCAATTTAAAAACCAAACGCCTCACCATCTATAAGAAAAGTCAGCCTCTGGTGACAACAGAAACCACATATCAAAATGTGTTAGCTAAAAAATCGCATAAATTAAAAATTCTGCCTGATAGCTGAGTCGTCTAAGGAATGAAAATACTGTTAAACGGAGTCTGTTCAGAATTATGAATATGATTAACACCACACTAAAAATATATTAAAATGTTCTGGCTGCAGTAGGCAAGATAATAGCAAGGATAGTATTGGACCGAATTAAAGACCACTTTGAAGACACACTCCACGCCGAATAAGCAGGATTCCGCACTGGATCTCTCTGTGGATTACATCCACACCTTGCGGATCATCATCGAACAGTGCGTTGAATACCGATCACCACTTCACCTGCTGTTCATCGATTGTGAAAAGGCGTTCGACAGTGTCAATAGAAAATTTATTTGGCTTGCTTTGCGCAGGAGGAGCATCCCAGATAAATTGATTGCTATTATCAAGGCTACATATGATGGATCCAAATGTCACGATTTGCACAAGGGTAGGCTGTCAGAGGAGTTTGAAATCCAAAGTGGGGTTAGGCAAGGCTGTATACTGTCACCAATACTGTTCCTGGTGGTGATAAGTGACGTACTGCACGCAGCTTTGTCTAATGGAAATGGAGGAATTCAGTGGACTCTGCAATTTCACCTCAAACATCTGGACTATGCGGACGACGTATGCTTACTCTCTCATAGGATCATGGATATCCATCAAATGACAACAAGGGCGGAGAGAGAAGTAGAAATCATAGGGCTTAAGATCAACTCGGCAAAAACTAAAAGGATCAGCCTTGGGACTTCCTCATCAATCCAAGTAAATATTTCTAGACAACCGGTAGAGATGGTAGAGGATTTCCAATATCATGGGAGTATTATCTCTACGGGTGGCGGAACTAAACTGGACGTAAAGAGCCGAATCAGAAAAGCAAAGGCTGCGTTCGGAATGCTATCCAAAATATGGAGAAACAAATCTTTTAGCTTACTATGTTTAAAGGTTCCCCAATAAATTTTATTTTTTCAAAATGATATATAAAAAAAATAATTATTCGTATCAGAAACAGTTCCAATAAAAACTCAAATCACCTTAATAAGTCAAAGATGCGTTTCGACTAATGATACGACAGCGGGCTCATCAGTTCGATGTTGTCGGACCCTTCTAACACGAACATTTTGGTCCATGTTTAGCAAAAAAAAAAATACAGCATGAAGATATTGTGAGTTTTATTATTCTTTAGTTGAATTTGTTTAAATTCGTCCACTCCACTTAATTTAGAAGGAAATTTTATTTACTAGATGTCTTCATTTTCGTTTCGGAAATAGGTTCAAAGTTTGATTGTGAGTTCTTATGTTATTCCTTTCCTACATATGAATAAATGCTTGTGTTTCTAAATAAAGTGTTCAAGAGGTTGACATCAAACATTGCGACAGATCTTGAACACTCAGGTACATAATTGTTTATTAAAATCTTAAAATGATATCTTAAATAATTAATGAATTTATTAGAGGCATCTAAACGATTTGTAACTAAATCTGAATCCCCCCAAAAAAAAACTTTCGATAGACGAGAATTGCGGAAAATAAAACATAACTGAAGTTCCACATAAACAACTTAAATCCCCTTTTTACTCATATTTCTATTGAATATTCTTCGCTTAGGAAAATATATTCTTAAAATTAATTAAAACCTAAAGTTCGACACACACCAAACCAACCAACCCACAAAAATGAATTTATTTGCAAAAGAAAAAGGGTTACATAACAACGACAACGAGTGTCGGTTCTTTCGGCTTTAAATCCTGGAACATGTTGTCGGTGACACTTTTTGCATGAAAGTATGTAAATAATTCACCGCATTTACACAAACTAAGCGAGAGAAATATAGAGAGAGAGAGATAGAGCGAGAGAGAGAAAATAAGGTTTATTTCGAATTTGTGTGTCCTTTAAATACACTATAGCTATCAGCTGCTTCAATGCCAGCTCGTGCTGTCAATGGAGAATGGAATTTTCATTCCTCCGCTTCGAAGTCCGGACTTTCAAAATGGTTGGTTGCCAGGATACAAACTGAATATAGATGAAGTATGGCAACGATGCGTTTGTGTACACATATTTGTAAATAATGCAACATTGTGTTTTTTTTCTATTTCTTCTTTCTATTTATGTGCGAACGAAGGGTTGTCTTGTGCTAGAAGTGCCATGTTTTTGCCCTTAGTTCTGACGATGAGGTATGAAGGGGGAGGGGTGTAGTGGGTGGAGGGGGTATCTTTGCTAGGAGGTGGTGGTGCAATATAAACTTTTCTGCCCCCGCACTCAAGCCAACCATATGATAGATTGCTCTTAGTGGAGAAATTTCACTTGCGCTAGACGCAAACACACACACCCACTTGTGTAGGTAGGACTCTATATCTGCAACTTTGGAGCTGATGACGATAATGGTGGTTGAGTGAATGATTCTTGACGTGTAGGTGTACTCGGTTGAGTGTATGTACGGGGAAGTGTTTACTGGACCTTTTTTGATCTTTGCCGATGAGGAACGACACCGACGACGCAGAGGACGAGGATGAGGATTGAGGATGGCTGCAACCTCACGAAGACTTTATCGTCACAGCGAGGAATGGGGGCAGGCTGGGCTGGCTGATGTGATGAGATTCCCCATGTCTGGTGCAAATTTTCTTCAATTTGCTTTGTTTTTTCTCTTAACTCCGTTGCTGCCATCATCCATCGTCATCGTCGTCGTATAGGTAGTCATCATCATCATCATCATAGTCGTTGCTAGAATTCCCTTTTTTGTATTTTTATTTACCTACGAAGGGTGAAAACGACAAGGAGTACAAGAAGTAGGGTGGTATTTTGGAGTCAAACTTCCTTGAATTTTGCACTTTGTCGAAAACTGACTGACTGATGGCATGGATGGATTTTGAATTCGTTTTCGGATTGGGATTCCAATTCTCTTTGTTATTCCGCGTGGCAAGAAGAAGACCTGGTATTGTGTGTATATTTCGTATTTATCTGTTTAATTTTTTCGTCGTTTTTCTTTGTAATTTTGTTATTTGCGCCATTGAAGGAGGACCCTATCCAGACAGACATACACACAATGAACGAGTAGGTGGTATAATTTTGTTTAGAGAATTTCCTATCGGAAGCTTTTGATTTCGAGTAAGGGTGATTTCTCTTCTCTATTTTCACTTTTTTTTATTTAGGGTTTTTTTTTTTGTTTTAAAGCATCGATTTATTCAAGTGAAACACATAACAAGTCAAGTGGAAATATTTGTATAGATTTCTTTTAACATTTAAATTGACAAAGTTGTTTGATGTTTGTTTTTTTTTTTTTTGATGATTCTAACAAGACTGCTGCTTTTAGTAATAAGAGATATTTGCTTCAGTGCATGTTGAAATAAAATTAATAGCTCCATAATTGAATGAAAGTAAGCATTTAAAAAAGAAATTTTTACAAACGAATAAAATTTAAAAAATAAATAAATAAAATGCACGACTGGATCGCACGAACTTCTTCTTGTAGTTAGCAACTAGAATGCGCCTAGACATTGACGGTGTACATGAATGGTTCGATAATATTTTGGTACCATAAACGAGAGAATAATTAAAAAAAAATAAAAATAACAACTTTTAAGTTCTTTGATTTTATACAAACATTTCTTGAAAAACGTCAAAATAAAAAAAAAAAAAAAAATAAGTCTTTGATTTTACTTGTTCATAATTCAAATTATTGATACAAATTTTAATGTTATACATTTTGAATAACTTAGAAATACCGGTACGTAAAATGATTTTTTTTTTTGTTGTTTGTTTTCGAAAAAACTTTACGAAGCCGAAATCTTTGTGTGGCGCTACCCATTCTAGAAGACTTAAACAAAAATTTAAATTTTTGTCCTCTAGGCTCTTGGGAATCACACACAAATGGTTCGCACTAAATTTGGTGCAAATCCGTGCATTCGTTTAGGCTCTAGCTCTAGTACATCACGGACGCACCATGGAATAACGACGCCGACAGACGTTTTGTCGAAAATCACTTTTTCGGACTTTTTCATGGGATCAGCTAAAAATAAATGGCCCCAAAAATGTATATGTGACAGAACAAAAACAAAAAAGGTTAACATATGTAAATTGGGGCCTTTTTTGCTTTTTAAATTTTGGGGTGAAATTTCAGTTCGAAAAATATCCCCAAACTTTTATTCTTATGAACTTTTGTATTCGAATATTTTGAAAGCCTGAAGATTTTCTGAGGTCAGATTCGAAATATGGGGATCAAAATACTTCAAAAAAGTATAGTTTCGTTCGAAAAAAAGCTAAACCAGTGTCAACTTTCTTTTTAAAAGGCCGATTTTCCTATTTTGTATGTAGTATGTACATATATTGATATTCTTTATAAAAACAGTTCAATATTTTTTTTGTCTGAATTGAACTAGATTTTGAAATAGGTACTTTTTTTGTACTAATAAAATAGTTACGACTGCCATTTTTCCAACCAAATTCAGCAATACCAATTTCAAAAACTTGCTGCCATAAATAACATAGGTATAATAAAGAGATAATGTTCGTTCCTCCATAAGACAGTTTCCCCAATTCCAGTTATTTGACACAAAAATCCGTTTTAATTAATATCTTTTGTTGCTTGTTCTATACAACAACCAACAACAAACAAAAAAGAAATCTTTTTTAAGTATCAAACAAAAGATTTCTAAGTGAAGGTAATAACTTATTTCCCTTCTCGTTATATTAGTTACCCTTATATTTCTTTATTATATTGCTGCTAGGCTGATGCTGAGGCACCAGGCGCCATTTAATATTTTTGGGTTTTGTATTTGAAAAATATAGCACGAGCTACACGTTCTATGAGAAACAACGGAAAACGGTAGGTAATACACACCACGAACATACCTACAAACATATTCTATACAATAAACCACAACTTAACCCTTCTTTTTGCACCGTTTTTATTATGAGAAATCCAATAAACTAAAGAAGGGTATGATGGGGGAGGCATAGGGTATAAGTGTAGACGCAGGGTGGAGAACGAAAGATATGGATAACATTGAACTTGTGCCCTAAATACTAACTTCACTTATCTTTTATTGTTTTTTTTGCAGCTTTAAGTGGAGGAAAGAATAAAAGATGAATAAGGGTTTCGGCTTCTAAAGCCTTCAAAATACAGGTAAGAGGTTACTGTAAGTATTTTATATTTTTGACAAAAGGCTTTATGTGTGTGTGTTTGTTTGTTTTTTAACTCCGGAGTCTAAGAATTAATGGTTCAACATTACGTCATGTTAAAAGGTACACCACTTTGGTTCAGGAAGGGTTTTTTGAGCTTGTTGTATTATTGTGGTACCTATTTATAAAAGTGTGAAGTCGGTTTTTTTCAGAGGCACTTTGGATTCTATATGGGCTTATGTTTCTTTTTTTTGCACTAAATGATTGATTCGAGCGAGAAAAAAACTCCTGAAGTATTTTAACAAGTGAGTTTTAGAACAAAAACACATCTCAAATAATAGAAGCATTAACATGAGCAGGTGGCCAGGGATTACCTAACATATATATTTTATACACACTTGGCTTTGGTCATGTTTAAACTTTTCTGACATTTCATTCGTAACGAGAAGTCTCAGAGGATTGCTTAGCTTAGAAAAAAGGGATCAGAAAAATGAATAAAAGGCATTCAAGAGCATTGTTGTATGGTATTTTTTCATGGTACGATGATAATGTTTTAATTAAAAAAAATTATTTGACTGATAAGCAACAAGAATGTTTTTTAAAAAGTTGATTTCTTAAATTATGTTTTTATGAAAGGGAAAGGTAATTATATTAATTATTTATTACATGGGTATTATGGAAAATATTTTATCAATTACATGATAGTTCCTTTTTGATCCTTACAAACTTGTAGACATGAACAAATAAAAAAAAAATGTATACGTAGCTGCCAATTTATCCCTCGTCTTTAAACTAAATTGTTTTTTTTTTTTTTTTTTTTTTTGACAAAAGTACCTACCTTTCATCAAAATTAAGACATAAAATTGTTTTTTTTTTTTTTTTTGTGACCTCAATCTTTGGGATGGCATTAGTATGAGGCCACCGAAAAACTACTGCGTTTCTACTTAAAACTCCAATTTTGATTCCCGGCACAACACCAAACTACATACTCCTTATTGAATCAGGCCTATCACCTCTTTACCTTACGTCCTTAAAACTCCACTGCATCTATATTATTAAACTAATGTATAGATCAACTAAAAAAATTGCTCGAAGTGTCGCTGTTGCAGTGATTAAATCAAAAATAGCTTGGTTCAAAGAATGGAAAAGGTTAGCTGATGAGTGCGCGCCCCACTTTAATCCAATTCTAGAAAACCTACCAACTAATGGAGACCATAGATACCTGTGATAAGTTGTTACAAAATCTACACTAAAAAATAATATTAGCAAAAATAATATAACAAAGAGCTCAATAAACAGGGAAACGTATTCCAATCTCAAATACAATCTTGGCGTAATGAACTATTTTAATGACCACCACAATGGAGAGCTAATATCAATGATTTTTAAAGCCAGATGGGAATAAATTGCTACCTCTAAACTTTATACCGTACCGAAGTGATTTACTACTTCACTACTACATGTGAAACACACAAGAAAGAGAAAACGTGATACATTTTATTGGGAAATGTCCTATGCTGGTGGAAATACGGCGAGAGATATGGCAGAAAAACTATTTAGACCAGACAGAATGTACGGCAATATTAAATGGCAAACATTGGCAAAAACTATTGAACTTTATAAAGTATGCTTTAATATTATATAGAAACAAGATAATGAGGGAAGATTTTTAAATCCAAATCAATTGAACTTGATCAACTTAAAATTATTTGAAGTTGTACAAACAAGCTTTCATCTAACTGATGGCTTTTTTGGCCATGCCTTTACAGATTTAAGCATATAAATAATAGAACATGTAAGTAATTTGAGAAATCACATATCTATCTATCTATCTATCTATCTATCTATCTATCTATCTATCTATCTATCTATCTATCTATCTATCTATCTATCTATCTATCTATCTATCTATCTATCTATCTATCTATCTATCTATCTATCTATCTATCTATCTATCTATCTATCTATCTATCTATCTATCTATCTATCTATCTATCTATCTATCTATCTATCTATCTATCTATCTATCTATCTATCTATCTATCTATCTATCTATCTATCTATCTATCTATCTATCTATCTATCTATCTATCTATCTATCTATCTATCTATCTATCTATCTATCTATCTATCTATCTATCTATCTATCTATCTATCTATCTATCTATCTATCTATCTATCTATCTATCTATCTATCTATCTTTCTATCTATCTATCTATCTATCTATCTATCTATCTATCTATCTATCTATCTATCTATCTATCTATCTATCTATCTATCTATCTATCTATCTATCTATCTATCTATCTATCTATCTATCTATCTATCTATCTATCTATCTATCTATCTATCTATCTATCTATCTATCATGACCTTAAATTCTTGGGAACGACTCATAACCCCAAATTCCAAGATCCATAATGACTGAACTGAACTGAAGCATTTGGGGACAATCCCGAATTTTAAAACTTTAGCATCTACCTAAAATTGTTATACTATTTCACTAGAAAATAAAGTTGAATTGCTAAAAAACGATCAAAACTTTATTAAAAAAAAAAAAAAATCCAATGTGTTATTGGCAGTTAATTTTGTTTCAACATAAATTTCTGAATAAGAAGATGTCTAACTAGGTGAGTTATCAAAAAACGGACACCCTGATATGCCGTCATATTATGTAATATCTACTCTTTGGTGATGTAAGACTTCTTGCTGAGTTTATTGGTATCTTTAAGATTTGATAATAAACGTGCAGAACCTATTTGTATAGATTTTATTTTTGTTTTTGCTTTTAATATAATATTTAAATTTTTGAATTAACTTTTTATAATCGTTTGGTTGATTTGTGAATTAGAAAATTTATAATCAATTAATCATTTAATTATTTATTTCTTATTTTGTTTAATGATTTAATAATTTAATTTCTCAATAATCTCTAACCCAGAATTTTATGAATATAGAAATTTATTTGAACTAGATATCTTCTATGATTATAATATTAATTATAATATAATGTTTCTTTCTATTTAATTTTTTAAAATAAGCTGAAAGTCTTACCTTCAAGTTTTTGATAATAAGATGATCTGAAAAATAAAGAAATAAAGAATATTAGTCTTGTTTTCATATTTTTTTTATTTCAGTTTTAAAAAATTGCATTCAAAGTCCAAAAATAATTTTGTAAGCAAATTGAAATGAACTACTTTGTAGCTTTATTAGAATTTAGGAACACAATTATTTTAATCTATGTTCTACGTCCTAATCTCTTAAAGGAATTCGGAATATGTTAGTAACATTAAAAATTAAATTTATTTATTTTAATTTAATTTCAAGGAGGATTCAAAATGCCTCCTAGATCCTTATCCTCACTTAGTAAATTCTATAATAATCATAATCATAAAACGTGATGGAGAAATCGTTAAAAGTCTTTTGAAAAAAATCTGTATTTGAAACGAGTGAATTGGAGTGTATGTAAGCAATACTGTGCTACAGTGAAAAGCACCTAGTAGACATTGTTGGTATGAATGAGTATACATCATAATTATGGCTAATGAAAACTTTCATAAACCCTCCAAATTTCAATTTATCTTCAAAAACAGTTTATTTTTTTCTTAACAACTTCACTGTCCCCATACAAACTGCTATACACATATCTCCACGTCCACTGTTTGTGTTCAGGAAAAAAACTTCCATCCCACGTCCCATGTATCATATATGATACGCAGAATTTGTTTTGTCCTTTGGGTTCCCTGTCCCATGTATCATATATGAACACAAAACATATGTTATGAAATTAGCTTTACAGTCCCCATATACAAACTGTATACAGTCATAATAAGGCCTATCTTGACATACGCATGTCTGGTTTGGTGGCCAGCCTAAGACAAGGCAACCAATCTCAAAACCATGACAAAAATCCAAAGACAAGCGTGTATTGGCACAACCAGTGCCATGAGAACAACACCGACCGCAGCCCTTTGCTTTGTGACTTAGACAGTCCAATCACTGCAAAAGGGGCCTTTTTGGTCATAGAACGATAATGAACTTTACTAATATACACATCCAAACAGACTATATGATACCACATACTGATTTCAATCCGGTGGCCTTAATAGATATCCCTACAAGGGATGCCTGGATGGAAAACCGGGTCATAAATACAAATCATGTATCGGTTTTCACGGACGGTTCCAAGACGAGCGAAGGGGTAGGGTCAGGCACCTTTTTAGAAAACCCACCTTTAAATAGATCAATAAAGCTTCCAAACTTCTGCAGTGTCTTCCAAGCGGAGGTATTTGCAGTTTATGAGGCAGCGAAGCATCTTGCCACATGTGAAATAGTAAACAAGAACATTGACATTTTCATAGATAGTCAGGCGGCCATCAAAGCCATCTACTCAGTTGTTACAAAGTCAAAACCGGTGAAGTGTCACAGATTGACACGTGTAGGGTTTCGAGAAATCTTTGGCCGGATATTCCTAGGAAAAAAACTGAATACTTACTCTCGCTAAGCAGGCCTCAACTATCCCTATTGGTTGGAATCCTAACTGGTCACAACTCAATGGGAACCCACCTAAACAGAATGGGGATCATCGGATCCGACCTCTGTAGAGGGTGTCAAGATGAAGAGGTGGAGGAGGGCTCATTTCATTTTCTTTGTGAATGCCCTAGCCTAGCTAGAACAAGAAAAACAGCCCTCGGAGAGTACTTTTTCGACGAACTGGGCGACATCTCGTCTCTGCCACTAAAGAACACTGTGAAATTTACTCAGATTTCGGGATGGATCAAGGAGGCACCCCTTTCCTAATCTTCCACTTATTCCTTTCCTTACCCTTCCCTCTTCCTTCCTCTTCGCAAATCCTGGGGAGCGCAATGGATCCTTTGAGATCCGAGTGAGGTGTTTCGGCTTGCCTAATCATCACCCCTTATAACCTAATCTAACCTAACCCCATACAAACTGCTTAAAATCATCCCCCACGTCCAATTTTTTTTTTTTCAAGAAAAACCATTAGTTTTTGGTAATATTAAGTGTGGAATGGTTTTTTCGCCCAAATATTGAGTTCTTGTAGTTAAAAAAAAGTGTTAAGTTTTGTGTTTATATATGATACATAGACAGGGAACGGGAGGCACAAATTTGTTTTGGAAACATTAAAAAAGAATCTTGTAGAGGAATAAAATACAAGTATTTTTTACTATGTGAGGGGGGTCTATCTACCCCTTTATAGGTGGGAGGGGCATTTTTTTAATGACTTAGAATCAAAAAGATATTATTTAAAAAACTATGGCTGCTCTCAGAACAAAGTGTTTAATATTTTGAAAGCAAAACATCTTTTACCTTATTTTTAAATCAATATCTATATGAGCTGGAACCTATTTAGGTCCTGTTGGATAATAAAATTATAGGCTTCACTAGGGCTGGCCAGCCCGTAGTAGCCCGTAGCGTAATGGTTAGTGCGTTCGACTGTCACGCTGGAGGTCTGGGATCGCTTCCCAGCCTCGTCCACCTAAAAACTAAAAAGTTTTTTTTCAGGGCTACTGCCTCTTGCGAGGAATTGACAAATCCTCCAAGAGCATCAATTGTCACGAATAAGTGCTTCTCGTCTAGCCGTTCGGATTCGGCATAAAACTGTAGGTCCCTTCCATTCCTGTCGAAAGGCGCACACAGGAATGGTTGCGAGTTGTTAGTCACTAGGCCCTGGTTCTTCATGAGCCGTTCTGCCACCCGATTTATTTATTTATAGGGCTGGCCACGAGACGAGACTCTGCGAGACTTTTGGAAGTCTCGTCTCGGTCTCGTTAAAATCGAAAATTTTCAGTCTCGTCTCGGTCTCGTGTCGGTCTCGTATAATTAAGTCTCGTCTCGGTCCCGTCTCCGAAAAATACCATTTTCGGACAAACAGTTGATTATTGCAAAGAAATATTTTCGATTATCGTTTGAATATGTGCAGAACAAAATAAATATTTAACTGGTATTGGATTTTTGTATTTATTAGACTCTCTGTAAATTTCGGTACAAATAAACAGTCTCGCTCGGTCTCGCCTCGGTTACTTAAAAGGCAGTCTCGTATCGTCTCGGTCTCGTCATTCGAGACCCAGACTTTTCTGGTCTCGTGACCAGCCCTAGGCTTCACATCATATCAAGCTACACTAATAATAGCTTTAGTGAAATCATTGCCACTTCCAAACAAGTTCAGACAGATTGCAAAACATGCATCAAAGGACAAAGCATTTTGTTTGCAATGTTTCAATTAGAGTCATAGGTATTCGTATTGTCTCAAGGAAGGACATATGATACTAGCGGAAAATCCCAGAAAATTCCCAGAAAAACTGGAACGGAAAGATTCTGTTTTTAGTACATACCTACCACCCGAAAGGATCTTTCGATTTTCACGATTTTTGGATTGATATGGGTTCGGGTTGCACCGAGGAAAGAACATGAAGGAATCAGATAAAATAAAATTTTTGGAAGGCATATAAGTGTTGTAGTTTTTTTTTTTAATAATTTTGTTTGTTCTTATGTATTTATTTTGTATATAAATTTTTTCACACAAAAATGATAGATGCAGTTTTGGAAACGAAATTTTTTTCTTAATCATTTTTCCAACTACTTTTGCAGTTTTGTTAAGAACTAGACTTATACTTTACGTTTATGTGAAAATTAAGGTCTTATTCAGTTCTTTCATATAATAAATTTGTTTTTAGTAAACACAAATTTGTGTATCATATACACTCCAATTCACTCGTTTAAATACAGATTTTTTCAATAAACTTTTAACGATTTCTCTATAACCTTTTACAATTATGACAAATCTAATTACAGAATTTATTAAGTGTAATATGGGGATTAAGATTCAGGAAGAATTTTGAATCCTCTTAAAAAATTGTTAGTCTTATGGCTCTTTGAACAATTTTAGTCAAAAAATTGACCTTATTTTTTGTGTCATTCGTTTAAATACACCTTGACAAAAAAAAATCTGTATTTAAAAGAGTGAATTGGAGTGTATGATACATGGGACAGGGAAGCCGAAGAACAAGAAATAATTTGTGTATCATATATTATTCATGGGACGTGTGGTGGAGGTCTTTTTTTTTAAAACAAAAATAATGAACGTAGAGATGTATTTAAGGCAGTTTTATATGGGAACAGTAGAGCAAGTTTCATAAAATATGTTTAGTGTTTATACATGAAACATGGGACAGGAAAGGCGAAGAACGCTGTGCTCATATACACTCCTCGTCAACTGAATACGCACAAACATTTTTGAATATATTTTATCCATTTTTTCCAAACAGTGATGGTTATTATGCCATCTGTTGATGGTAAAAATTTTCGTAACATATAAATAACAGAATTTCAAAGTTTTATCCAAAAACAACCGTGAGTTTTTCCTTCAACCACTTCCAAAGTGTAACTTATGCAAAGTAGAAGTTTTTTTTTGAGTCAACTGAATAGGTACAAAAATTAAAATTGGTATTGGAATGGAATGAAACAAGTTTTTGTTTAAGTTTAGTAGTGGGTACTTCCACCTTTATTTTTAATTACTTCGTAAATTCGATCCGGCATGGAATCGTATAACTTTTTAATGTAATTTAACGAAATTTCGCTCCACGCTAATTTGATTGCAGAAATTAAGGTTTCTTTGTCTTCGAACTGACGACCACCCTCATAAACTTTGCGTACTAACCATCCCCAGACATTTTCTATGATGTTTAGATCAGGTGAGTACGGCGGCCATTGAAGCAACTGCACTTGTTGCTCCTCTATCCATGTTTTTATTATGCGCGCTGAGTGAATAGGCGCATTATCATGTTGGTAGGTCCAGTTTATGGGTCCAAAGATGTTAGAAAATTTAGGAAAATTTCTTTCCAAAATTACTTTATACCCAGCTGCTGTCATTCTTGATGTTACAACCTCGAGCTCAACTGTTCCATAATAACTGACTGCTCCCCATATCATGACACCTCCTTCACGACTATGATGGCGCTTTAAAAATCTTTTTTCTTTTCTTAAGTCGTGAAAATAGAAGTTGAACCCATCAGGGCCATCGAAATTAAACTTTTTTTCATCTGAAAAAACCACGTGATACCATTCTTTTTTCCAACTCATGTGAAGTCTTGAAAAATCTAATCGCAACATTTTCCGTCTCTCGTCAAGTGGTGGTTTTTTCTTAAGTTTCATTCGTTTAAGATAGCTTGAGTTGTTGATTACTCTTAATACTGTTGAGCAACTTGCGTTTACGCCGACTTTTTGTTTTATTTTTGCCACAGAATCAGAAGAATTTGATGCACATCTTAAAATTCTTCGTCTCTCAGCTGCTGTTGTTGCTGTTTTCTTACCTCCCCTTACCTCTCTTCATGTTTTTGCCGTATGCATATTTATTTTTCAAGTAAGAATAAACTACATTAAAACTTCGTCCAACTTTATCAGCTATTGCACGTCCAGTTAGGCCTTGGTCTCTAAGTAAATCGATTTTAGCTTTTTTAACACTGTTAAGACACGTAGATCTACCCATTTTTCTTAAAATTTGAAAGAATTAAATTTTACTGAAAACACTAAAATCGTTAATTTAAACTGTCAAGCACTCCAAAAAACTTATAAACAACGAAGAAAATGGCGTTGTACCTATTCAGTTGACTAAAAAAAAAACTCCTACTTTGCATATAAAACACTTTGAAAGTGGTTGAAGAAAAACTCACGGTTGTTTTTGGATAATTCTTTCGGAATTATCTGCTTAACATCTTAAGGGAATAGTTAGCATCAACTGATGGCATGATAACCATCACTGTTTGGAAAAAATGGATAAAGTATATTAAAAAATGTTTGTGCGTATTCAGTTGACGAGGAGTGTATTATTCATGGAACAGCGAAGTTGTTCTTTTGATGCTTCAACGATTTTACACTAAGTAAGTTTTCGACTGGATTTATATTTTTTTCATTTGTGAGAAGAAAAATTTCTATGCCATCTTTTTAAAAATATAAACTTCTACCTTCATACTACAAAATTGTATTTAGATTTTTTGGATTTAATCTAAAATTCACACATTTTTGTCCGTTTTTTTTAAATTTTGGAGACAGTTTTAACCAACATTTGATGTATTTCAGATTTGTACTTGCGATATACGTAGTATAAGGGCAAGTTTAGGATTCGTGCACAAAAAAAAATCAAGATAATAGTTTCTCCTAATATTACGATGATAGAGAACGAGAAAAAAGTGGGTCTCGCGATTCTGTATGTCTGTCCGTCTGTCTGTCTGTACCTGGACCTGCAGCCTAAACGGCTGAAGTGATTTTCTTCAAACTTTGGACTTAAGGTTCTTATGGGATTCCCTAGAGGGAAATTGAATTTTTTTTTTACTAAAAAATAACGGTACCTGCCATACAACCAATAAACAAAAATTGATTTATTTCAAAAACGGCACTAACGATTTTGGTAGAAAAACAAATTTATAACGGTTATTAACGGTACCTGAAATAGAACCGATTTTTTGGTTTTCAAATTTCTCGTTAATGGCTAGATCGATTTCAACCAATTTTTTTATGTAAGAGGTCCTTTACAATTTTAATAATTTTGCATATAAAATTTTTCAAAAAAAATAATTTTTGGATTTTAAAAAAATATTGAAATTTTTTTGTTGAAAATTCAAAACGGGTTAATCATTTTTTTTTTTTAATTTTGTGAATCACTGTATTTTTTATTAAATACTAAAAGTTGACATACCAAATTTAATTTTTTTTAAATTTTCAAGATTATTAAATTGTTAAAAAAAACGCTCTGACGATTTTTTGAAATTTTTTTTCATAAATTCATATTTATCAAACAAATCAGATAGCATACTTTTTTTTTGAGCTATTAAACAAAAAAAAATAAATAAATAAATTGGGTAGCACAAAGGCTCGTGAAGGACCAGGGCCTAGTGACTAACAACCATTCCTGTGTGCGACTGTTGACAGGAATGGGAGGGACCTATAATTTTATGCCGAATCCGAACGGCTAGACGAGAAGCACTTATTCGTGACAAGTGATACTCTTGGAGAATTTGTCAATAGCCCTGAAAAAAAACTTTTTAGTTTTTTAGGTGGACGAGGCTGGGAAGCGAACCCAGACCCCCAGCGTGACAGTCGAACGCACTAACCATAACGCTACGGGCTACTACCAATTCTAATTTTTTTTTTTTATAAAAAAAATGTATATTAATTTATAGTAAAAATTTATATTTTAAATTGAATTTAAACAATTTTTTAATGATATAATTTTATAGAACCACTATATATGCACATTTTCAATTTTAAGCTACGTTGAAGTTGTTAGCTACCAGAGCAAGATTGTGCGATCCAGTTGTGCCCATTTTTTGATATAATCTTAGAGCTTGTAAGAGTAGTCCCTAGCCAAATTTTAAGCTTTCAAAAACCTGTGTTCGCGACAGGAAAAATGTAAGAGTGAAAAAATCGCTTAAACCACACTCTTTTTTCTGATAAATCATAAATGTTTTTATGTTTTAAAAAATCATAGCTTCGATGATAACTCATTCGAATCAGCATAAAAACCATTTAAATTGAAGTAATTCAAAATGTTGCTTAAACCTGTCTTCAAAATTTAAATCAAAAAAATGGAAAAAATGTGTGATTTTTATATTATATCCACAAAAATTAAACATATAATTTTATAGTGATAACGAAAATGTTTATATTTTGTAATGTAAACAAATCTCAAATCTCAATATGAATATGAGATGACTTAGTAAAAAATCATCGAATCATGAAAAGTTTGAAAAACAGTTTTTCGGTGATTTTGAAATGTTGATGGGCTATGAAAGATTTCAAGTGCCATAGTATAATGTTCTCAGTCATACCTACAAAATCCAAAAGATGACTTCAAAACTAATTCGAATTTTTTGTTTTGTAGCCCAGTGTAATTACTTTAAATTTGCGTTCCAATTTGTTTTTTGCTCCAAGGATTTTAAAATTATTGTTGTCATAAATTTATATATTTCAAGTAAAATGATTAAAAAAAGTAGTTATCCAGAAAATTAGTAGATAATATATAAAGATACAATATACATATATAATATAGTAGATACAATATATAATTGTTCTAATTCTAAGTTACCTTATTATTTCAATAATTAAATAAATCTGCATATTTTTAGATAAATAAATAATTCAAGCAATTTGTTTCTTATTAAATGTTCAGAAAATTATTAGTTTTAGAAAAATTATTTCTTTATTCAGAAAATTTATTTTTAAAGAAAAGTATTTCTAATTGCTCAGATAAATTGGTAATTTACGAAAATATATTTTCAAATTATTCCGATAAATAATAATGGTAAAAAATATCTCTATTCAGAAATGTTTTTTATTTAAGGAAAAATATTTATAATTAATTATAGAAAATCAATATTTAAGGAAAAATTAATCTCGTGTTTAAATATTGGTTATACCTCTAATCCTAAGGTTTGCTGACAGCTCTTGAAATTTTAAGAATTTTTGGACATTTTCCACATTTAGTAAGACCATCCAGTAGTGCCTTTTTATTAACTTTTAGGTCAGGTTACAATTATAATTATTTTGGGTAATTTGTTTTCGAAGTAATTTTTTTTATCGAGCACTGGTATTAAGTAATTTGTCCAGAGTTCAATACATACATATGTAAGTTAGGTATACATAACTAAACAACGACAAAGAAATAAATGAAAAACGAATTAACATGAAATATGTCTAGTGTCTACTGTCCACAACTATGTACCTACTTTAGCTAAATATACATTTATCGTGTAGCATGTTTGTTATATAAGCATTGTGTTGTGGACCTTAAGCTAAAATTGCTAAGAAAAATTTGCTTATATGCGTTGTTAGCTGTATTGCGTGCAAACAAAGTTGACGTTGACAAGTAGATCAACAAAGCAAATCTTGATCATTATTTATGGCTACCAACTCAAGACAGGATTTTATCCGAAAAAAAATTAAAACAAGCAGTCTAACAGAGAAAAAGAAAGTTATAAACAAAAAATAAAAAACGATAGCTGACAAAAAGGGATATTTTTACCTGTACTAAATTTATATAGGGGAAACTGGGGCACATTTGACACTTAATTTTTAAAGGTCTGTAGTTACCAAAATTATATATGAATTCCAATACTTTTTTTTCGTATCATGCATTGGCTATTCTAGAAAAGACTCACAGATACATTTTATTTTTATAACAACTTCATCAATTTTTTAAAATTTGTTTAAAAAAAGGCATTTTGTCAGAGGTGCCCCGGGCATGGGGCACCTTTGACTTTACACGGGGAACATTTGACAATTGCAGTTTTAACTCATAATCGTATGCATAAAAAGTATCAGCGGGTCTATTCTGCCTGTTGTTTTAATAGAAAGAAAAGTCAAACATCGTTTAAACAATTTATTTTAAAAATATAAAGAAACATAAATCAATAAATCCATTTTCTAAAAAAATAACATGGATGATACTTCATTTTAAAAACTATCAGTCCATAATGTCCTTAAGAATTATACATAGGAACATTTATAAATATGTATCTTATTTAATATAGAATTTGCCGAAGTCAACGTGAAATAAATATTTTTGACTAGGGCGAGAAGTTGAATTTGATTTCTCTCATACACAAATTTCTTGAAAGAATCGTTTGACAAGCCGTATGCGTGAACAGAGCATTTTTTCACATATTCTACCAGTTCTTTGTCTTGCAGCTTCGTAAGGGTTTGGTGCGACGCATATTTCGATTGAAAAGTGAAACCTTCGTCAGCGCTACTTTCCCGAATGCGTCGAATCAGACCAGTCTTTTAAGGGATCCTGGTTTTTCATACGCATTATCAATGTGGTTCTATTTACCCCATATTTTTCATAAGCTTATGTTGGCGTTTCAAGTTTTTCCGTTTGTCTGCAATAGCCCTCTTCACCTTTTCTTCGTCTATTAGAATCCAATTTGTCTTTCGCTTTTAGTCATTTCTTTATAAATAAAACAGTATAACAAATCAATGTGGGGCACATTTAACAAATGTCAAATGTACCCCTACAACAGTCAAATGTGCCCCCTTTGTAAAAGTCAAAGGCGCCTCAAAGATTCTTCATAACTTGTTTAATGTTTTTTTTAGATTAAATTTTTACTTTAACAAAATTGGCTTTAAAATATTAACATTTTAAGAACAATGCTGTCATTATATTATTTCACAATAAAAAAAAACTCTTTTATTTTTTTTTATTTTGTGAATAAACAAATCTCTTACAAACCGGTGGTCAAAAATTACATCAAAAATCCCGAAATCACAAAAACACGTGTTACTCGAAAACGAGTTGAAGCAAAACTGCCAAAGTTTTCTTCTTAAAGGGTGTGTTCACACCGAAAATCACAAAGTCAAATGTGCCCCAGTTTACCCTACCTCATATTTTTGAGTTATTGTTTTCTTAATAAAAAATGGCGCTAGAAAATGGTCATGCCATGAAAAAAGTATAGCCTAGGTACCTACCTACCTAATAAAATATGATATTCCTTAGATTTTTTTTTCAATTTATAAGAACCTTCTCTGATACACGATTGGATTAAATATCTAAAAAAAACACAGTTACCTAGGTACCTAAATAATATTTATTTTAGAGGCAAATTAAATTTCTATAATTGTCCACAAAATAACAACTCGTATTATAAAACTCTTAAGTCAATTTAAACAGCGTTAACATGTCTATTTTGCAATAAAGATCTATTAAATGTTAACGAACACATAAAATCTGCGCCATCAAAATAACTTCACATTTACGCTTTACGGCGACATCATAAAATTCCATAGACAGCTCATAAAACAAAGGTCACCGCAACACTTTATGTATCTATATACCAACAGAACCAGAAACATAATACATAAACGAAAAACAAGAATTAATATCTCCTAATTCCTCGGGCAATTAAAAACCACCACCAAACTTGGACGACGACGACGATGACGACGACGAACACCCTTATTTCTTCTGTGAATGCCCCGACATCAGCTACAATTTTCGGATAAAGTGCACAACCGAGAAGTGTAAGTATAAGTACCCATAGCTTTATATTTCGTATAATATTCAGCGTCGTCGTAGTTTCCATTACAGTAAACATCTGATGATGGTCCTTTTTGGAGAGTTAGGTTATTCCAACGATATACCTTCGTTAAGTCTATTTACCACCCCCAACCCCCCCGAAAAATGTATTTGAAATGCAAACCACTAGAGAAAAAGGGTATGGAAATGGTTGATGGGCAGTATAACACAGTCGATTCGCTCGACTTCTCTTTTACACATTCCAAGTGATGTATAGTTGTATAAATACGAAATATTAAATCTACGTATGTTTGTATATATTCTTGAACTCCATAAGGGAGATACATGTTCAGCGAATTTTATTAGATACCACTTTCCACATCGTGATGGTGAAGCTTTATTACAACCCTTATATTCTATATGGGTATTTGCAGCAGAGAATACTGCTGAAGAATTTGGAAAACGGTAACTGATTTTTGGTGAAGGACGAGGGTGTTTGGTTTTCAAATTTCAGCAGCCACTGGCGCCGCTCCGCCAGTATCTATGTAGAACATACTCACATTGAGATAGACATCATTCTCTGAGGTTAGTTTTATTATTATTATTATAATGCTTCATCTTGATGGTTTTTCTCTCAATTGCTGTGAACATTTTATTTAAGAGTTTTTTTTTGTGATAAAATTTTTCGATTCTTATTTTTTTTTTGTAAGGGCAAGGCAAAAGTAAGAAAAATTTATGAGGCTCCTTTAAAGATATCACACAAAAAAATATAACACAAGAAAAACTGGCCTTATAAATTTAACCTTCGGGAATAAATCTCTAGTCTTATTCCTTTGAACGTTTCTAAATGGTTGTATGAATATTTGCTGATACTTTTGAATAGAAAACAATATTAAAATAAAAAGGTGGGTGTCGAAATTCTATCTATATCTGTCTGGCTATAGGCTGGATGAATTTTCTTCAACTCGGTACCTGCTGGTTTTTGGAAAATATGACTAAACGTTTTTTTTTTGATTTTTTTAGGACCAAAACTAACGGAAGTAAAGCATTTTTGGCTTTTAATTTTGTCGAAAGCGTTTTATCGAATTTTTTTTCTAATATTTACGGAAAAGCTACTAAAACCTATAAATTGCATTGCTTACAAATATTATACAAAATTTATATTTGTGAAAGGGAATTTATTTTTAAGAAACAACATGGGCCAATCGTAATCCTGATGATAAAGCTACCTTTATCTTGATGCCATTTTTAATAATGATAATCCCAATGAAGATTAAAAGACAACAATCGAAAACCTCCAAAAATTGATGAAAAAAATGTAATTTGTTTAAAAATTAACTTGATCAAAAAGAAACTTACTTACTTTTGATGGCGCTCACAGCCCAGGATGGGCTTCGGCCTCAACTAACAAGCCTCTCCAGCCAGCTCTGTCCCTAGCTAGCCGCTTCCAGTTGCGCACACGGAGTGTTTTGATGTCGTCATCCACTTGTTTGCGCCACCTTTTACGGGTTCTTCCTCTGCTGCGTACCCCATCGGCCTGACAATCTGGGTTGGATTCGAAGACTCGTCGGGCAGGTGCGTTGCTGTCCATACGCTCCACGTGCCCCAGCCATCTCAGCCGCTGTATTTTCAGCTTTTTGACCAAGTAAACGTCGCTGTATAGCCCGTATAGCTCATCGTTGAATCTTCTCCTCCATACTCCTTCGATACACACCGGACCGGAAATCACACGAAGAATCTTCCTCTCAAAGCACCCTAGCAGATTTTTATCCGAATCTTTCAGTGTCCATGCTTCTGACCCATAAAGCAGGACCGGGATGATTAGGGTTTTGTATAAAGTCTCCTTGGTTCTCTGAGAGAGGGCCTTACTACTTAAATGCCTTCTTAGACCGAAGAAACAGCGGTTGGCAAGAGTAATTCTTCGCTTGATCTCTGCACTGATGTCATTCTGCGATGTAATAGTGGAGCCCAGGTAGACAAAGTCCTTGACAACTTCGAAGTTATATCTGTCCATCGTGATATTTTGCCCGAGTCGACGATGTTGAGATTCCTCTCTCGATGACAGCATATACTTCGTCTTGTCCTCATTAACCGCCAATCCCATTCTAGCCGCCTCCGATTCAATGCTCGCAAATGCCCCTGCCACAGCTCGCTTCGTTCTGCCGACAATGTCTATGTCATCCGCATATGCAAGCAATTGAACGGACTTTTGATAGATTGTACCGCTGGTGTTGACATGTGCGTTGCGTACAATGGCTTCAAGAACGATGTTGCCTCAATCCTTTCTCAACATCAGAGGAATCGGTGGTGTTCTTACCAATGTTGACGGAGCAGCGAGATTTCTCTATCCTGCACAGGCGGACGAGTTTGGCAGGGATGCCGAGACATGACATGGCTCTGCATAATTCGTTCCTTTTCACGCTATCATACGCGACTTTAAAATCGATAAAAAGGTGGTGTGTATCGATCTGGAATTCCTGGGATTTTTCTAAAATCTGTCGGAGTGTGAACATTTGATCGACGGTTGACTTGCCTGGCCTAAAACCGCACTGATAGGGGCCGATCAGATCGTTGACAAAAGGTTTTAAGCGGTAACACAGGATGGCCGACAAGATTTTATAAGCGACGTTTAGGAGACTAATTCCTCTGTAGTTGGTACATTTCAGAACATCTCCCTTTTTATGGATGGGGCACACTATACCGAGCTTCCATTCATCGGGCATACTTTCCTCCGACCAAATTTTGCAGATGAGCTGGTGTAATGCTCCTAGCCAATTCATCTCCCGCTGATTTAAATAGTTCGGCTGGTAAGCCATCCGCATCAGCAGCCTTGTGCAGCCGCACTTCGGTTAGGTCGGGTGGACGGAACAATTGGCCATCATCGTCCAAGTTGAATGGAGCGTTCTGCCTACTAGCGGAATCTTGGCTGTCTTCGCCGTTAAGCAGTCTAGAGAAGTGTTCTTTCCAGTTCCTCAGCACTGACTGCGTGTCTACTACCATATCCCCACTATCATCTCGGCAGGCTTCCGTTCTAGCCTTGTATCCTTGGGTGGATCGCTTCACCCTCTGATAACATTTTCGAACACCTCCCCTAACTCTACAACCCTCAGTAGACTCTACCGCCCGCTTCTCGTGCTCCCTCTCTTTCCTCCTGAGAAGTCGGCGTTCCTCTTTTCGTTTCAGCCCGTGGAGATCAAAAAGAAAGCTTTAATCAAAAATATCTTTTTATTTTTTTTTTTGCTTTCAAAAAATATAAAATAAGGGTTGCGGTCACAATTCTCTATGTACCAAAATTCGTTTTCCAAAATTCTGTAATCCAAAATTCTGTATTTAAAAATTTTGTAAATGATAAAAAAATTGTTTTGACAATGAAATATCATTTACAGAATTTTGAAATGCAGAATTTTGTATTAGATAAGGAATACAAAAAAAAAACATTTTAAACGAACTACGGTTTTATTAGAAATCGAGTTAAACTAAGGTTGGTGATTTTGTTGAAAAAGATCGTTCGTTATATTCCCGAAATTGCTTTGAACAGGGAATTACAAAAAGTGCCCACTCTTTTTTGTTTGTATTTCGCACTTACCATCAACGCATATAAACCACAAACAATTTTCAAATGATGTTTTTTGTTGAAAAAAAGTTACGTATCGCTTCAACAGTCCTATATTTTATCATGCAAGATTTCCCAACACTTGTCAAACATTTTTTTATTTTGTTGATTAAAAATATGTACAGCATTGCAATACAGTATTTTAAACTTTCAATAATTTTAATAGAGAATTTTAGATTTACAGGATTTTGAAATACAGAATTCTGAAAATACAATGAATTTTGTAATTCAGAATATTAAATTTACAGAATATTGAAATACAGAATTAAAGTCACACAGAATTTTTTAAATCTTTTACAGAATTTTTGTCAAACAAAATTTTGGAATACAGAACAACGACCCGTTCCCATAAGATTTGTTTCCAGAAAATATAATCTCGACTTATGGTGTTTTTTTTTCAGACAACTCCTTATTATTTATTGACTTTTAAACTCTCATTATCTTGAGTTCTAGTTTCTTCTTAAATTTTTCTTATATAAACAACATCTTTTTAAAAATCTTATCTTTTGATATTTGTCATACAAAATCAACTCTTTGTCATTTTCCGTTTAGAAAATGCATTATGGACCTTCATCTTTATTTTTCCTAATTTGCACTATTTAAAATGTGAATTTCAAAAAATTGCGTAATTTAAAGTTAATGGGGCATATTCATAGTCATTTTAGACCTGGGTCTAAGTTAAACACAGCTTTGGTTGAATTTCCGGACGTTGATTCTATTTTGTTAAGGTTATCATTTCAAAATATTTGAAGCTATTTGTGTTACCAAGTTAATTATCTTATAAAAATATAAAACCAACAATTTGTAATTAAAATCGGTCTGTATTCATTGAGCCAAAATTTTCTTAAACTGTAGTTTAGTTAAACCTGGGTCTATCTGCGACTATGAATATGCCCCAATGTATTAATTTTTGTATATGGTATTTTTGTTATATCTTTGAGACTTACCATCTTAGCTGGGTCAGGAAATTGAAAATAGACAAAAATTTATGTTTAAAGGTTGGCAACCCTAAGCCTTGACTACTTTTTGCTAGGCAATACGTGCCCAAATTGATTGTAAAACGGTAAAGGCAGGTCGTCCTATGGTAGGCTCCAAAACTTTAAGGTTCTATACCTTTTTAATGTTTTTTTTTTTCAATAGAAAAGACCATTTTTTTTTTCAATTTAATATTTTCTCAAAAACCGGTTGTAATAAAAAGCTAGAACGTGAAACAAGACAAAAATTGTATAGTGGGGAGAAGGTTCTATATACCCCTGTTTGATCAGAAGGGATGTTTTTTTTTTAACTGACTTATTTTATAACAAATATTTAAAAAGTACAACAAAAATATTTTAAAAAGTTCCATTTCTAAGCTAAGGCATCAAGCCAGAAATCCATTCCTTATTTTTATTTATTTTTGAAACGAGTTGTTCTATGGAAAAAATAAATGTTAAATGACAAAATTAAAAAAAAAAATTAAGACATGTTTTAATATTATACATTATTAAATATTATTTTTGTTTTTAATATTCAATTTTTCGTAAAAAACTGAAAACTTAGAGGTCTTTTAATTTTCAAAATATTCAATAATAAATAATGAAAAGTCCTAGAACCATACGGTTTTCATTGTTTGACTAAAAATTAATAAAGAGCTTTGAATTTCGAAAAGAAAAACAATCCTAAGCTATGTTGGGTTTTGAAAAAAAAAAAAAACAAAACAAAAATAGATTGAACATTTTTTGTTTTAATTTTTTTTTGTTTTTAAATTTAGAGTTTAAATACTTTTTTTCAAAAAGTATAGTATAATCAAAAAGTATAGTATATAGTATAGTAGAGTTTAAAGTTAAAAAAAGAGGGAATTTCTGGCTTACGAAAAGGTAAAACATGGCATTGTAAGTGCTATCGTTGTTTTTTAATAATTTTTTTTTCTGTTTTTAGGTAATTTATTAAGAAAATTGCCCCTACCAGCTTAACGGGGGCGAATAAATCATAAGATGGATGTATTGTCTTGACCCATCGAACACATTCTAGCTTTTTGCCACAACTTATGCAAATTACCGTACATATAGATCTTCAAACCTCTTATTCTTCGATTGAACGTTACGAAAGCAATCTTGCACAAAAAATTATGAAAATGGTGAATATCGTCATGTTATGGTTGATTTTAAGAAAAAAACACTAATTTTTTTCAATAAGGGGTTACATAATAAACAAAATAAGCATTCGGTAGCTCGTATTAAACCCTATCCTATTTTCCTAAAGCTCGCACTGTGTTTTACATGTCAAAGATATTAACAACCCCTTGAGTGCACGTCAATTAAAAAAAAAAAAGCATTTGTAGGGATGGCCACGCGACCAGAAAAGTCTCGGTCTCGCATGATGAGACCGAGGCGAGACGAGTCGCAAGGTCTCGTCTCGTGGCCAGTCCTATTCAGGAGTTATACGTGAAAATCGAGCATTTTCGACATTAAATGTTTTTTGAAATGTAGACATCTTTTTAACGGTGAGTCGTAAGAAAAAAATTGTTATTAGTTTTTTTTTTTTTCTTGCCGATAACAATTTACAAGGTTTGTATGAAATATTTTTCGATAGCATTTACCTTTTATAAATAGTTATATGTTATATGGGAAAAAACTGATATTTTTGACTAATGACGCCGGCATGATCTTGTAACGGACTTTAACGACAGTATTGCCAATACCAAAATAAAAATAATTGAGTTTAAAAATTTTAACTTGGATTCTATTTGGCAGATTGTCCATTTGCTTGAACATTTTTCCTGAAATAAGTTGTAACCCAGGTTTGAACGGCTAGAAATAATTTTTTTTTTCAAATAAAACAAAATCCACGAATCCATTGTTCTTTGAATAGAATATTACAGAAACAGGGAATCATAGTAACCATTATAACTCCAAATCGAGACGGACACTATTAAGGATTTTTGTCTGTTTCGGTCAGGCTAGTATTCAATCGATCAGCAGCGGAAACTTTTTTCAATGTTTACATATCTTACAGAAAATTCTCACAAAAAAAAATTGTCAAAATTTCTGACACGTAATTAAAATTTTGTCAGTATCCATTTCAAACTATAGCTTTTTATGAACTTAGAGGCTATTTGAACTTCTTCGCAAAGGTATGGGACATTATAATTCTCAACATCAAATATGTGAATGTTTGCAACTATTGCTCCATTTAATTCATCTGTACTCATAACCGATTATTGTGAGAAACCCTTTTTATTTTTTCCCAAATTAAATATCTATTTTTCTGCCACAAATCTATATTCATTTGAAAGCCACCAATATTTTGTCACGCTGGAGTTCTGAGTTCGCTTCCCAGCCTCGTCCACCTAAAAACTAAAAAGTTTTTCTCAGGGCTACTACCTCTTGCGAGGAATTGACAAATCCTCCAAGAGTATCACTTGTCACGAATAAGTGCTTCTCGTCTAGCCGTTCGGATTCGGCATAAAATTGTAGGTCCCTTCCATTCCTGTCGACAGGCGCACACAGGAATAGTTGCGAGTTGTTAGTCAGTAGGCCCTGGTTCTTCATGAGCCGTTGTGCTACCCAATTTATTTATTTATTTTTTTTTTATCAACAACCTTTATAGAGATACGAATGGCGTAGATAGATCAGAGTGGTTTCAAACCGAAACAGAAGTTAGGCAAGGATGTGCACTCAGCCCTTATTTATTTGCTCTTTTCATAGAAGACTTGATTGAATATTTACCGGGGGGTATTGAATATGCAGGTATACACATAAAAACCCTCCTTTTCGCAGATGATGTGGTGCTGATGGCATACTCCCCTGAAACCCTTCATCTTATGGTAAATAGACTTTTTGACTATTGCTATCTTTGGAACCTGGTGGTAAATCTGGAGAAATCCAAGATAATGGTCATTAAAAAAGGAGGTGGCAGACCTTGCAGGAAGGAAAAATGTGGTTCTATGGCGGTGAAAGTATTGAACTTGTTAAGGAATACAAATATCTCGGAGTATATCTCACCCAAAATATGAGCATGAACAGGCATCATTTTAAAGAAAAATTATTAAAATCTAAAGCCGCTATCAACCTTACTTGGAAGAACTGTTTAAACAACAACTTCATATTGCACAGCAGTAAATACCGAGTCTTCGAAACAGTAGCTGAATGCGTTCTTTATTATGCTGCTCAAGTGTGGGGAGGTAAAAAGTTTGAGACGGTTGAAAAACTAATAAGATTTTATATAAAGAGAACCTACCGACTACCACCAAATGCACCAGACTATATGGTCATGATCGAAACTGGACTTGCGCCATTGTTTGTCAAGACATTGAAGCTTCAAGTTGACTATAAACTGAAATGTATGCAAATGCCTGACCACCGTCTGGCAAAAAAGCTATGGTTTAAGTGGTACAAAGTCAAAAAGGATAGTTTAAGGATGGGTTCGATCTGGCTAGATATTGCGGAATGGTTTAACGCATTAATCCCAACGAGCCTGATGCCTGGAAGCCTTCTTTGTATGAACTTATCAAGCGGGTGGATGAGCATTACAGGCTGAAATATGAAGAATAAGATTTGAGTTCCCTGCACAGGACAGTTTATAACCGTTTGGACTTCTCTCTAAATCGAAAAAACTACTTCAGAGATGAATGCAAAATAGAGGAAATTTCAATGATGTTTCGACTTCGAGGTGAACTGCTGGAATTGAACTTCATACCACACAGAGATGGCCTACCGATATCTGCGATTTGTGCAATCATTGAGAACGAGAAAACACATTGCATTTTATGGGAAACTGTCCAATTTTGGGAGAAATAAGGAGAAACGTTTTTGAAAACCATTTTTTAAATAAAGAGGAATGTGTCTCGCTACTCAACCAAATGGATTTCACAAAATTGTTTAAGTACTGCAAAATTGCGCTAACATATAGAAAAAGAATTATAAATGGGGATTTTCGGTATGTAAATGTTAGTATTATTAAAATATAATAGGAATACAAGGTACAGTTCAATTATTTTAAAATAAATGTGATAAGACTTAAACAAAATAAATTAAAGAATTCAAGAATTAAGCTTATTTAGAATTTTAAATTTGCATTGTCAATCAGGCAGACGGCAAAAGAATACAAATAAAAATCCTATCTAATCTTAAGAGCAAAACTCTCTATAGTTTCGATATCTGATAGTTACAAACTGCAATGGTTTTATTTTTTTAATTATAATGAGAAGTAGTTTGTCATTATACCCCTACTCCCATATACCAAACTGAAACAAAAGTCCATTATCTACACAAATAAATGCAAATCGAGAAACAATAAATCTAAATATTATTGTTCTTTGTTTGCTTACATATAAACGAGCAGTGAACTTTGAGATACGAGTAAACATTGATTCCTTTCGTAACCTGCATTAATAATAAAAATCCAATGATATCCCTGAAGAGGCATCAAGACGAGTTGTATACAACGAGTAAGAGTATATAAATTTACAACTCTTATTAATATTTCAACATCCATTAAGTATATTGTTGCATTTTAAACCATAAACCACATCAATATCAATTGTTGCAAAGTTGAAACTGATATCAATTAATGAATCAGAAAATTTTCCAGAGCAACAATATATTTTTGAGTCCTGATGGAATGGGCCAGAGAAAATGTAGGAGTATAGTTTGCAAGGAAACAACAAAAAAAAAAAAACTTGTGTTGTAATATTTTCATCATCGATGATGATGGCTTACAAGCTTGTGTCTGCATTTATTTCCTTTCCTTTGGCAAAATTTTATACTTGCCTGTGGGGATGAACGAGGAGGGACTGACTGCCTGTATGCAATGGTAACAATGTGTTTATTGTACATAAGCGTCTGTTGCTACATGCTCCGTAAAAATAACGTTTACGATATTTTTTTTTTTTTTCACTCTCCATATATTCTCCAAGCAACGTTCCCAATCATGGCAAGCAATATGAAATCATGTGGAGGAGTTTTCTACGCTCTCGAGGTTGATGGAAAATGAGAAAAAAAAAACATTTTATTACCATGGCAATTTAAACCTTGATGTGCAACTAGCTGTATGCCAATAACAGCAACAACAAAAATCAGCAACAAAAATAATGTAGGTACTTCATGCAACATATTGCGATTTCTTGATTGCGAACATAATAACGAGCGACTGACGCTGACTCTGAATCTGATGACAGCCGCCCTATGGCCAGACAATTCATCAATATGTATGGGGATAATGGATTTTCATGCAGTTTCGTCCCGCTCCTGTTGCTGGTGCTGCTTCTGCAGATATGTATTTCGAACTTTGTCTCTGTTGCTATATTCTCCTTACGAATGCCTGACGGACGGACGTAGTTAGACGTGCGTTGAACAGTGGGGCAGTCCTAATGGCAAAATCGATTTCAACTTAAAAAGCAATTCCCTTTCAAAGGTATTAATTTCGAGAACCAATCTATCGATTTTCAAGAAATCTCAGGTTCTTAAGAGCGAGGGATTAGGTGTATTTGCTATTTTGTGCGACCAGGACTTAAATTCAAAACTTATTTTTCTTTCACTTTTGTCCTGGGCATATAATCTGTTCTTCGCCAAATTTTATTTTAACAAATCATAATTCAATTTGAATCGTTAACACGATAAACTACACTTTTGTGATTTTAATTTTTATTTTTTACCAATTTCCAACTTATTTTGTTCCACTGTAATTCGTTGTAGTTAAAAGGGTTGGGATTATTATGATATTCGATACATGAACTTCCACGCAAAACAACACTATATGACTCACATTGGGTGGCTAGGCTAGGATATATGTTGTAAGTCTGAGTATGTAGATAATATGTGTGGTGTAAATATTGCTGCAATTAAATTCTTCAACTGCAATATTTGCTGCCAGATGAATTAAAAAAAAGAAAAAAATAAAAAAAAAAAAAACATAGCAAGGAATAAAAGCGAAATAAAATATTGAACTTGAAAAAATACCCGTAGGCGGCAGACAATGGGCACTTAACACTGTGCGGTGGTGCGCCATTACACGAACTGCAACACCACCATTGCTCCGACGACAGTGACGCGACCGACGCCGACGTAGTACTATGGGGTGTAAAATCAATTTTTTATTAAGCCAGGTCGTGGATGTTGTTTTTTATTTTTTTTTTTGTGTTTTTTTTTTGTTTAACAACCAACATGAGTTTGAGACTTATTGAGAGTTATTGACAGTTTGATTGGGATGCATATGTTGTAAATAAAAAATTTAAATGCAAAACAGATTTTTGTGAAATTAAGTTCTTTTTGTTTTTTAGTTATGTACGTACGCTCTTTACTTTTTTACGGTTGAAATAACTTTAAATAAAAGTGTATTGGATTTTAAAATGCGCACTGGTGGTTATTTGAAATTATTTTTTTTTTCCTCAATAAAATATCTCTTAATTTAATTTCTGGTAATCCAATTTCATTTAAAAAGTAATTTAGTTTGACAAATTTTGTTGAAAAATCATACTGATGAAAATTTTCCCGGACGTGATTTGTTGCTAAATTTTGTATAATGCTTTGATAAAGTTTTTTTTCTAAAAGACTTTTAGATTTTTTCTTTTTCTACTAAATTGGTTGGAAAGAGCGTGATATAATGGGGGGATTTTGGAGCTTAAAGCGAATATTTTCTTTTAAATTAGAAATTTACACTTCAAATAGCTTTGACTTGATTATATTTCAATAAAATCTTTAAACAAAATATATTCATAAATAATAAGAACATATCAAAGGGCACGGTAGTGCCCAGCCAAGTTCTGGCACTACACCCTTTTTACAGGATCAAACTCAGGCGATTTTTGACCTCCTTCTAACTTGAGTGCTAATAAAGCCAGAAACTTCAAACTCACAGCATTTGCTAAGCTCACCAAATTTCGATTCTTTAGTATCAGTGGTTCCCCAGATATAAGACTAGAATAATTGCAAAAACCGTAACTGACTGACTCACTGACAGATCATCAAAATTATGGAGCACTTGCCGACTTAGTAGAATCTTGCAATTTCGCACAACGGTAGGCCTTCTGGTGTATACAAAGGAAAAAATTTTCCATTCAGGAAGCGTGGTACCCGCACATTTTCATAGAATTGATATAAATCACTAAGAGCACTTCTGATTGTCGTAGATTGAAAATTGGGTACAGCGTAGGGCTTAAATTTGAGGCAAAGGGAAAATTTTAAAATTTGAGACTTTTCATTCAGGGGGCGTGGTATCCACCCATTTTCATAGAATTGATACAAATTATTTGGAGCACTTCTGACTATCGTGGAACGATGAAATTTGGTACAGCGGTAGGGCCTAAAGTGCAGGAAAAGGGAAAATTTTAAAATTTGAGATTTTACATTCAGGGGGCGTGGCATCCGCCCATTTAAATAAGAATTGATATCAATTATGTGAAGCTCTTCTGACTGTCGTAGAATGATCGAATTTGGTAAAACGGTAGGGCTAGAAGTGCAAGCAAATGCAAAATTTTAAAATTTGAGATTCTGCATTCAGAGGGCGTGGCGTCCAACCATTATCGCAGAATTTATATCAATTATATGGAGCACTTCTGGTTGTCGTAGAATGATGAAATTTGGTAGAGCGGTAGAACTTGAACTGCAAACAACTGCAAATTTTTAAATTTGATATTTAACATTCATGGGGTGTGGTATCCGGCCATTTTTTTCAGAATTGTTATTAATTATATGGATCACTTTGGATTGTTGCAGAATAATAAAATTTGGTAAACTGGTAGATCATGTGGTCAATACTAGGGAGATATTGGAAAATTTTAAATTATCCATCCAGGGACGTGGCACCCGCCCATATTCTCAGAATTGATATCAACTACGTAACGAACTTCTGATTGTCATAGAGTGATTAAAGGAGAATGGGCAAAAATGTATGGGAGCTGGTCTACCCACTCAACAGCAATGTGTTGTATGTCGTTGAAAAGGTAATTTTACTTACTTCATTTCACTGTATGACCATTAAGCTCTAAACTATGGGGTTCGTGAGATATTCGGAATCAAAGCACCGAAAAAGACAATAATGCATTTCGTCATTGGTAGTGTGTCCTCATACCTACATTAATCTGTGATACATCGTTTAAAAGATAATTTTGTGTACTTTATTTTTGTATATAGCCGTGAAGACGTAGATCATAGGGTGCAAGAGATATGTGGGCATACAAATCGGCACATATAACAACAATGCAATTCTTCATTTGGTACTGGTCTACCGACTCAACAGTAATGAGTCATACATCGTTGTAAAGGTTATGGCATTTGCTTCATTTCATTATATGGCAGTTAAGCTCTAAACCATGGGGTTCGTAGTATATTCGGCTCTTAAGCACAAAAAACAGCAATAATGCAATTCTGCATTGGTAACTTATCAACCAAGTCAACAACTATGAGTCATGTGTCGTTGAAAAGGCTGTTGCGTGTACTTCTTTTTATTATATGACAGTTAAAGTGTAAATAATGGGATTCGAGAGATATGTGCCAAAAACGCTGAAAAGTGCAGTAATGCAATTCCGCACTGGTAGCTGGTCTTTCAACTCAACAGAAATCTCTCTTATATGTTTGAAAACGCTATTGCATGTACTTCATTTTGCAATATGCCGTTTAGCTGTAGACCGTGGGGTTCAAGAGGTATTTGGCCATCAAAATAGGCAAATATAACAAAAATGCATTATTGCTGTTTTTTGTGCTCAAGAGCCGAATATCTTACGAAACCCATGGTTTAGAGCTTAACTTCCATATAATGAAATGAAGCAGATGCCATAAGCTTTTCAACGACGTATGACTCATCAATTTTGAGTTGGTAGACCAGTATCCAAATACCTCTTGAACCCCACGGTCTACAGCTAAACGGCATATTGCAAAATGAAGTACATGCAATAGCGTTTTTAAAGATATAAGAGAGAGAAAGACCAGCACTAGTGCGGAATTGCATTGCTGCACTTTTCAGCGTTTTTGGCACATATTTCTCGAATCCCATTATTTACACTTTAACGGTCATATAATAAAAAGAAGTACACGCAACAGCCTTTTCAACGACACATGACTCATAGTTGTTGACTTGGTTGATAAGTTACCAATGCAGAATTGCATTATTGCTATTCTTTGTGCTTAAGAGCCGAATATCTTACGAACCCCATGGTTTAGAGCTTAACTGCCATATAATGAAATGAAGCAAATGCCATAACCTTTTCAACGACGTATGACTCATCACTGTTGAGGTGGTAGACCAGTACCCAATGAAGAATTGCATTGTTGTTATATTTGCCGATTTGTATGCCCACATATCTCTTGCACCCTATGATCTACGTCTTCACGGCTATATACAAAAATAAAGTACACAAAATTATCTTTTCAACGATGTATCACAGATTAATGTAGGTATGAGGACACACTACCAATGAAGAAATGCATTATTGTCTTTTTCGGTGCTTTGATTCCGAATTTCTCACAAACCCCATAGTTAAGAGCTTAATGGTCTTACAATGAAATGAAGTCAGTAAAATTACCTTTTTAACGACATACAGCACATTACTGTTGAGTGGGTAGACCACTTTGCCCATTCTGCTTTGGTAGAGCGATAGGACTTGACATGAAGGCAAAGGGGAAATTAAAACTTTGAGATTTTACATTCAGTGGGCATGGCAACCACCCATTTTCACCGAATTTATATTAAATACATTGAGAGCACTTCCGATTTGTGCAGGGTTAAGAAATTTGGTAAAGTGGTTAGTTTTCAGGCGTGGGTATGCAAAGAAAAAGTTGAAATCATAAACTTTTTCATGCAGGGGCATTTCATCCACCCACTTTTCCTGATAAAAAGAATCTTTGCAAAAATTAGTGAAATCACAACAAAAATATAAATGTTCTATACACAAAAACCTTTGTGTAACAAGTCAGCATTAAAAAGTAGTGAGATCTTAAAGTACGCCAAGTTCTAAGTTTATAAATGTTAAATATCAAATATTCAAAGTAAAGTTATATGGAAGAACCTCAAAATTATCAGAGAAATCTGTTATTTAATGATTATTGACTTAAGTTGAGTTATTTTACTTGGCAAGTTTTATTTTCAAAATTGAGTAATTAGGTAATAAAAAAAACTTGGCAAGTTAACTAACTCAATTTAAGTCACTCATGACAGCATCAACAATTAAGAAGTTTGACAAGGGAAAATACATGGATCTTTTCTGCGTCAAAAGAAAGACAAAATACCACGCTTGTGAATTTAATCTCTTCAACAATAGTACCGTGCCATCATAAGGTATACTAGAGACATCGCCCAACCGAATAGCAGAAACCAATGGATATTCGGAACCCTTCATAATATTTAACTAACTGCTGAATGCAAAACAAAAACTCTTCAAATTGAATTCACTGGATCCGGCATTCTCTTAGTCAAAAACGACTGTATACTGAGAAAAAATCTCATTGCCACTGAATGAAATCATATGTTGATCAGCATCTTTAAATACTCCTAAGTAAGCTTTGGGAACATATCCTCAATTTCCAAACCGAAGGATTTTCACATAGCTCTGGAATCACATCAAGTACCTGTATTTTGTATATCACCTATTTCTTCGATTCAACACAGAAATTAAGGTTCATGTGCCTGAAATGAAGGTACATACTTCCATATTCATTATTGTGAATCGCAGTAAGAAGTCCAATATTTTTAAATTTCCATTGTTATTCATGACGGAATTAGAAACAGCATTGTGCATGCTCGGAATTATTAATTTCATTACATGAACGAAATTGTTGCGGAACGAAGTTCGCCGGGTCAGCTAGTAATATACAATACACATGTGTGCTTCATTATCATGCAAATTAATTTAAAATATTTAAATCAATATAAGAATAATTAAATTTGTTGGCGAGAAATGTATTTATTTTTTTTTTTTTGTTTAAAAATGTTACGATAACACAAAACAAAAGTAACAATTTAACGGTCTCGTGAAAATTTTAGCACCCAATTTTATTGGTGAAACTAAAAATAAATGATGAATACCGTTGCGTACAAATTAAAGAGCACGAAATAGTAAAATAGATAATATGGGTCACAACCAGGGTTGTCAGATTGTGCGATTTATCGCCAAATGTGCGATTTGAAATTTCATTTGGCGACACGAAAATCGGTTTGGCGATGTACCCCAAAAAGGCGATATATTTATTTTTTGGCGATTTTTTAACCTTACATCTTTTTATCGCTATTTGCGCTGAACGCTTCTCAAAACTGAAATTATATCCCTAAATGAAATGAGGTATGTATGTCAAATCAAACATCTTTCAAATCAAAGAAAGGTGGAGCACATTCCAAAATTTTCGATTGCGATATACGTTCGCTCAAAACTGACTTAGAACGGCATGCTGTAAGATCTAGCCATGTTGCAAAGGCTATAAAAAGGATCCCATTGATAAAATACTATGGATACATACATAAGTACATCGAATATATTGAAGAGGACTAAGGGCCAGTTTGTTCACAGTGGGTTAAATTTAGTATGTGACTTTCATAGGCTTTAATTAACTAACGCTTATCAACCAAAATTGGCTGATTAGTGAAATCCATGATTGGCAACTCATACTTTGAATTTTTTAAACAAAATCTGATCAACAAAAACATTTCAGGATTTCCCAGCTCCACTAATCATGGATTGAAGATAATCAGCTGTGAACAAACTGGCCCTAAGGGCCCTAAGGGCCAGTTTGTTCGAAAAATTGCAGATTTTTTTCATTTTAAAATTTGAGTTGAAAATTTTGAAATTTGGCGATTTTTGGCGATTTAAATTTTAATTTTGGCTTTTTCGCTTTTTAAAACCTGACAACCCTGGTCACAACAGCTTTTAGCAAATTGCATCATTCTTATAAGAGTTCTGAAAATATTCTTTTAGTCTTATATTCGGGTAAACAATCTTATTAACTAATATGACTGAAGTCACTTCACAACATAACAATAAGGCTCTCATACAAACTTAGACCAATTGGTCGTTTCTAAATTCATAATTTCAGAAAAAAGTATAAGCTAGTGCGTATACGCCACAGTGAACCGTACGTTATAAATTCATTAATTTGCCTTTCTGTTTTTATTTAGTATTTATCCATAAAATCCATAAAAGTTGATTTCCCATGTCAATATTCAATTTATTACAATTTCAATAACCTTACAAGAAAGATTGAAAACATTAATCGAGACAAATTGAAATTCCAAAATTCAGTGGGTTTGGCACCTAGTATGACTGGCCCAAGCCTAGCCCAACCCTTCTGTTTTAAAGTTTTGCAATACCTTTTAGTGTTTAAAGTTGTTTCAAAAAAATAAATTGTCTCCAAATCTAACAAAATTGTCTGGTCCTCTATAAAAGCTGGCCTCGAGCACTGTTATTGAACTTTTGCCAAAAGATTTGTTTCAATATATTTTTGGTAAGGTATACAGGCATTATCTCATAGGAAGTATTGCGTAGTCTAGTTGGTACCATTATCCGACACCATTCTCATTTCAGAGGTTCCGATGTACCTAAATCTTCTGCCTTTTATAAATTGTTCTTCCCAACTGATATTTTTGTTAACACACACAAATCACACCCACCGTGTTGTAGTATAACGCATAAATAAGCTTATCTAAGAGGTCTTTCACCCAAAAACTTTTCAGATATAAAACATTCTTATAGTTGACTTTATTGTTAAACACACTAATCCACATTATGCCTTTTGCCTTTCCTCCCATGCCAGAGCAAAATAACAGTATTTATAGACGAAAAAGTCTCACATGAAAGCATAATATACAATCTTTCTATAGCGTCACAAACTCTCAAAAACCTTTTGTTGTTACTTACATCACACACACACACACACACACACATCCATAAGTGGTATCCTATATCTTTCGCATCCTACTCATACGGGCAGAGATATTTATTATAGTTCCTTCCTTCGTTATTCATTTTGTGAATAAATTTTCGACTCCTTTCTTCCATGGGTTTTGTTGATAAAATAATATATCTCCTATAACACATACAGATGTACACACATTTGTACAGAAATTGTGTAACGAAAAGTTCTAAAATTGATTTATGACTGGCCTTAATGCGAAGGAGTATAGCATAAAGTATTTTCTCGTGTGCTGGGTTAAGAAATCAAAAACTAACTTTCTATGCGGTATCTCTCTCCTCTCGAAATAGAAAGTCAAAACACCCCATCTCACTCCCCCCTAAAACCCAAAAAAGTAGCCTCCGTTGATCTGAATATTTGATTAAATTATCTCTCCTTCCTATATACCACCTAGGTACATAAAGTTCAATGTGCGGCCCGCTCAAAGGTGAATTAGGAATTCTAAACCTTCCTCGGTAATTGCAGCAAAAATCGAACTTTAATATTCGCAACCATATGTCATCTTCGGGGAATCCAATTGGCTAAAGTTCCCATAACTTCATCCTAGAAGGTAGGGGCTCCAATTTGTGGGGATAAATGTGATTAAAAAGTCGTTCACTTAATTCTGACGGACCGACTATACTTTGGTTGTACGTTCCGGTACTAAGATTGTAGGTGGTAGAAAGGGTAAATGATTTAAGGGTGACCATGGGAAAAGTTATGTTACCATTTTTGGAGAGAATTTACATTTGTGCCGTAAATATTTAAAAGAAAAACACATAAATGATAAATTTTGGAAAGACAATATTTATGCACCTCACCATTTACATAAAAACAATAATTTTGCTCAAACTGTGCTTCCAAGTGCTAACGAAATTAAAAATATTATATTTTCAAGTTTTTTTTCCGAAATCAAACTTTGTTAAATGTGAAGCCGACACCGCCAGATTCTGCTGTGTAAGAAATAATAAAGTTGCGATTTAATTATAGTAACGGCACAAGTTTTTCAAAAGTTGTACTATTTTTTTTTTAAACAAAAGCTGGTCACTCTTTAACATAAATAAAGGAAGAGCACCATGTCATATCATACCTATGAATGTCTGACAAAGTTTTCAAAATGGTGGAGGGAACTGTTCACGTTCATTCGTTTTCCTAAGTAGTGCAGTCACGCAAAGTAAAAGTTTCTTTTGCAATATTAAGTAAAAAAAAACACATTTTTTTTTTGTTTGTATGAATTTTTTATCAAGTTCTGGAAAACATTTCTACAAGAAGGATATGAAATAGAAAATTCAGGATATATGGTAATGTGAATGCAATAGCGTGAGGGTAAAGGTAGGTTTATACATTTTATGATTATGGAAGAAGAAGAAGAAATAACTCAACCAATTTGTGGTACAAGAGTGAAAAGTGAGGCAAAAACGGGAAAGCCCGTTGATTTATGTCTACATATGAAAATTGAAAGACACACTTCAAGAAAAAAAACCCTTCATGTAAATTAATTTTACAATTTATCTGTATAACGTTCGGTAAATTAGGATCTCGTTCTTTATGCACGAAACGTAAAAACGAATGACTTGCAAAGGTGAAACTATAAACGGCTAGGTATGTAGGTATGCTGCAGGAGGATGAATAAGTAATGGGTATATCCTTTGCAAATAAATACAAAAATGTAACTACTTTTTTTTAAAATGCAGATGTATTTTAATGAAGGATACAAAATATTTATATAAATGCTGATGTTTTGTTTTTGTTTTTTTTTTTTTTTTTTTTGTTTGTATTAAAACAATGTCACAGGAAATTAAAGTACGAAACAGATAGATGCAGAGTAGAGCAGATAACTGAGTCATTAAACTGTGTGATGTTCTATCAAAAAGGAAAATAAAACAACATCAAAGTAATACATTTCGTTTATAAATGTACGTAGAACCACCATTGTATTATATAAATAGGAATAACGTAAAATTTTTGTAAAAGTAATCCTTTTGCAGGACAGAATTTCTTTGAAATTTCCAAGAAAACGAGGTTTATTTTTTTTTTCCTGGCACTGACTTTATCTTTGTTCCCCAAAGCAAATGTGTTTATTCTTCAATGGTATACTGTTTTTTTTTTTTATAAAATTCCGGTGCCATCAGCTTTGAAAATGATGTCTGCATTACAAAATATTAAAATAAATAAATAAATTGGGTGGCACAACGGCTCGTGAAGAACCAGGGCATATTGACTAACAACTCGCAACCATTCCTGTGTGCGCCTGTCGACAGGAATGGAAGGGACCTACAATTTTATGCCGAATCCGAACGGCTAGACGAGAAGCACTTATTCGTGACAAGTGATACTCTTGGAGGATTTGTCCTCGCAAGAGGCAGTAGCCCTGAAAAAAGCTTTTTAGTTTTTCGGTGGACGAGGCTGGGAAACGAAACCAGACCTCCAGCGTGACAGTCGAACGCACTAACCATTACGCTACGGGCTACTAAGGTTGTTGATAAGTTGTCCAAATTTCTGTGTCATACCCATTCCATAGAGTTTGTAAGAGCATCTCGGTCAACCGTATCAAATGATGCTTTAAAATCCACGAAAAACATATACAGCTCCTAACCTCTTGCGAGAAAAGAGTCAGCAATACTTTTTAGTACAAAAACATGATCGATGGTAGAATATCCTGATCTGAACCCAGCCTGAAATTCTTTCAAAACATTTTTGTCCGTCATCCACTCTGTTAATCGGTTTTGTAGTATCGCGGTTAAAATTTTGTATGCTGCGTTCAGAAACGTAATTCCCCTGTAGTTTGCAGGATCTATTGTACAGCCTTTCTTATGAATGGGAAATACTAACGCATCCCTAAAACTATCTGGTATTGTTCCATAATTAAACACGTTATTTGTATAAGCAGGTTAGCGTACCTATAAGTTCCGTAGTCCCGTACTTATAAAGTTCAACAGGTATTCCATTGGAACAGCATTTATTTCTTGTTGCGTGAACGGCTCTTTAGTTTCGCTCTTTAGTATGCGAAACAAAGTTTGGTTAAATAAATGCTTAATTGCAAATTCCGCTCAAATTTAAAAGCAATTATTGTAATAACCAGTAAAACTCAAGGAAGTGTTTTTTTTTGTATGAACTGTATCAAATTATACAATATGTACTCGTATAATAGCATTTGGAAATCGAATAAACCTTAAGTTGGGTTATTCCGGAAGCATATTCTACAATTATTATTTCTAATATTATCATTTAAGTAAAGTAAAAAAAGTACGTATACGCCATAGTGTACCGTACGTAGTAAAACAATTATTTTAAAAAAAAAAATTAAGGAATTCAATTGAAAGTTGATAGATTTTGTTTCGCAAACTATTGTAAGAAATCAAATTCACCTAGTTGATATTAATATGAATATGGTAATATTATGCTGGGAGATCTTCCCTGGAATGGTGTGCAAAAATGATACACAGAACGAGCTCGATGTGATTTTTTTGTTTTGCCAAAGGCTATGATATCATGAAAAAATTTGTCTCTAAGAAAATTGTTACGTAATCTAAAAGGACTATTGTTCTTCTTCAAAAGTCAACTCAAATCTGTCCAATCCGTTTATTAGTTTTTGAGAAATCATTAGTTTATTTATTTTGGTCTTCGCCTGATCCTACAATACTGACAGTGATTTATTTTGGAATAAGTAAGATCAGGCGAAAATTAAAAACTTTAAATTAAAAATTTCTCGATAACTTATGAACGGAAACTATTTTGCTCTGACTCTAAGATGATATGATCTTTTAGCATTATTACGACCCTTAGTCCAGGAAAATAGAATTTTGACGGGTACACAATTATTATAATGCTGAAATTTGGCAGAAATGTTCAGATGAATTGAGGCTGTGAGTGCAAAAGTGACGTAACCCACTTTTTGTAATTGGTTTTAAATCGACTAAAACAAGCACATGCTTTAAAATAGTAATGTTATAATTTTTTTGGAAGAATTACATATTTAAGAATCTAAAATTATATTTAAAACATTTTATCTCCCTTAGACAAAAAAATGAGAGACAAAATAAGCCAATTTTTCAAAATGGGGTTATGCCACTTTTGCACTCACTTATATGCGTAAATTTCCAAAAAAAATTCACGGTAGAGATAAACCACCAACTTAATAAACCGCGGCAATCTTAGATTTGGCTGTATATGGGGAACTAATTGCCTTAGAGCCTTATAAGCCGTCAAATGAATAGGATTCGGCTTTTGAAATCAAGTGCATAGTTTGTCATCTTGGTTTTTTCAAATTATTAGCGACCTCGTCGACGATTATCGATTTGACAATTAATGTTCTGAAAATTACGGAAGGACCTCCGGATTTTATGTATTTTAGCTAGATGTATCTAAGAAACTAATTGTCCTAGATTTTTGAGGAATCCACTAAAGGAGAATGCCCAAAAATGTATGGGCGAAAACCCCAGAGTCGAGTAAGAAAAATCATGTATGGTTTGAAAGGCCATTAATATTAGATAACAAATATGGAATTCAAAGGTGTTTTCTCGTGATAGCACTTGCAGTTAGGCTGCACAGCTTTCGCTCCGTCATATTTAACATTGAAGGTTTTGAATGAACAACACATATGCAACGAATTGTTGCGGTGATAACGGAGAGGAGAAAAAGAAAGAATCCGAATGAATAACATCCAACTTGTGTGCGGCTTGTAAAAATGCTAGTTTTCCAAATGCAATTGTAAATTAGAAAAACCTTCATTTGGATGGGCACGATCAAGTGACCTCGATAGTGCAACGTTCTCTGAGGTAGCTTGGTCTAGGTTCGAATACAGTTGACGACAAAACAATTTATAAATTAAAATTGGAACTATAGACTAAGCACCACTAAAAGGAATCTGATGATTGGTGTGGCAGCCGTGAAATTGCGATAATTCCAGCCAAATGTAATACTCGGTGGTAGCCAACACAAGTGGTTGTTGTTCATTCAAAACTTTCAAATATGGAATTATTTTCTTAAAAAGTCCCCGGGACTGGCTATGACGATTTTAATTTATTTTTTCAAACGAAGTGTTTCTTCGTGAAAAAAAAGTAAAAAGTGACAAAGTTTTTGACAACATATACTTATATTCAATGCCTATTAACAATATGAAACTAAATGGTTACAGATTTTCGAAAGAAAAAGCTTCCTGAAGAAAAAGACAAAGTTTCGCAAATAAAATTAGTTGTCTTACCTAAGCATGCCGGACAACAAATGGTGGAAATTTATAACAGTTAACAGGTTAAACATTTGAATACTAATATGAATAAAAAACACACATTAAATTGAGCATTCAATTTTTTTTTAATGATTCAAAAAATGATTTTAAGCTGATAAGAAGGTTTTTGATTTTATTATTTTTTGTTTAAGAGAACTTTTAATATATGAGGTGACTAGAAAAATGTCAATTTTGTATGCAACATTCCTATACAGTTGCCACTTCAAATTCCAAAAGAAAATTTTAGCGTCCGCAACGCTTGTTACTAAGTTTTTTGTCGATACTTTGCATTTATGAAATATTTTTTTTTCGAAGCTTTGTGTTCTATCCTTCGAAACTGTTTTTTTTTTTCGAAACTCTGGCGGCTTAACATCTGTCTAGTAGATTATGTACATAGGTATGTGTTTTTAATAGATGTCGATTTTTTTTTACTGTATCGCTCTTACCAATTTTAAGTACACGGAAAAACGCCTTGCAGCTTTACTACATGTATTGCCCATTCAATTCATACTTGAAATAAATAAATTGGGTGGCGAAACGGCTCGTGAAGAACCAGGGCGTAGTGACTAACAACTCGCAACCATTCCTGTGTGCTCATGTCGACAGGAATGGAAGGGCCCTACAATTTTATACCGAATACGAACGTCTAGACGAGAAACACTTATTCATGACCAGTGCTACTTCTTGGAGGATTTGTTTATTCATCGCAAGAGGCAGTTTGTAGTTTTTAGATGGACCAGGCTAGTAAGTGAACCTAGACCTCAGCGTGACAGTCCAACGCACTAACCATTACGCTTCGGGCTACTACATTCAATCCATAATTTTTTTTTTAATCGACACTAGGTTTTTTTTAGCCTCTTAATATTTTTTACGGTTAGGGGTATATTTTGTCTTATGGACTAATAAATACAATGGACTTATGATAAATACTATTAACGCCCAGGGTTTTAAAATTTGACCAACAAAAACTTGCATTCACTCACTCTTCTAGACTCAAACAATTTGTTTGAAAATTAAAGCAGGTACAAACGAATTTTTAAATTTATTTTTTTTAAATATGCACAGTGATAAAATCAAATATGACCCAGAGTGTGTAAGTGCGTGTCTCATGTATATTCTGCACACCTCCGCAACTATGGCTTTCGAACCATATGAAATTTACCAAAATCGGTTGCACCCTTCTTGAGAAAATGATAAGTACCACAAAATTTATTTAAGGCTATTTTTATATAGAGATTAAAAATATTTATAAAAAGGAATATCTAGTAAAAATGGATTTGGAAATCTTAAATTTAAATAAATAAAGCAAGTAACTATTTATAATTATAATGGATAAACTGGGTAAATACGAAAATGAATAGAAACTCTCAGCGTTGTTTGTTTTTTCATCAAACGTGATATTCTATGAAAACAAAATTTCAGCTAAAAAATAAACACTAAAAATTCAATATTTTATATCCACAAAGTACCGTTGATATTTTCAAAAACCAATAACAAAAATGAAGAAATTAAAAATATAAAATAACTTCTGTTTTAGATGGAGTCAAGGAATATAATTTAATAAAGACAGCGCAGCGTCTAACTGATGAGCCTAATGTTAAAGCTAGGCGAAACGAATTTTGGAATTAGTGACCATAACTCCAAAATTTGTTTCGCCTAGCCTTATTTTAATTGGATTATTTTCACAGAACGTTTGTAAGAATTTCAGTTTGGTGATTGTAGTATTGTACCTGTTAAAGAAGATTGTTTTTATTTGGAGTTTTTAGAAAGTCGACACTGAATAAATATTCAGGATTGATTTTATAATAAAGATCATTCAATGTGTAGTAATCAGTAAAAACGGAAGTATTTTATTTATTTCTAAATATACTACAGTGATCAAGACAGTTGGCACAAGTATACCTCAGTAAAGTAAGAAAAATCCTTTTCTTTCTTCAAATTCAAAGAATAAAAATAGAAGTTCACTATTCAAATGCCTGTTAATATAGAATTCCCCACACATAATTATTTTCCTTTTTAATTTTTAGGAGTTTAATCTATCCAGTGGCGTTAAAAAAAAAAAATTATTTAAAATTTTTAATCGTATTAAGGCTGAATGAATTTTGAAATATATCAGTCTTTAATTGAAAACAGGGCGACTAAGCGGGAGGGGAAAAATCTGAAAAAAATTAGGGGATTTTGTTTCACTATTTACAAACTATTGAGTGTTTTTTTTGTTTTAGGTGCCTAAGGACCAGTCTAATGTACATATGTTTTTGTTTGTTTTTTGTAAATTAAATTAAAGGGGCAATTTTTCAATTGTCTTCGAATACAACAAAAATGTGTTCCTGGTTGCTTTAGTATTATTTATTCCTCTGATAGTTTAACTGATGGTTGAAAAATCGACTCTAATTTAACAAACAAATATGAAAATAATGAACAAAATAAAAAAAAACTTTAAAATTTCTTATTTTTTTACAAAATAAACTGTCTCACAAGCTCATCTATTGTTTATTCCATTCAAATGGAAAATTAACAATCTTTTCTATAAAATTCCATGAATTACTTATTTTTATGGCGATTTTTTTTTTTAAGTTGAAATTGAATTAAATTGAGCCTTAATGCTATTAAACTTCAAACTCTTCATTAAACTGAACAATAAATAAGAATTTAATGATCCTTAAAGTCTTTCAATTATTGTTTTATCAGGTGTTTTACTTAATTCCTCTATAATGACTTTGCTAGCACTTTATATCAAGTGCCATAGCTAAAGATAAAGTAAAAACACTCACATGAGCTTCAATTAATCCAACTAATCTACCACTACTATACCATCCAATTGTTCACAATAGTAATTACCTCTGTGGATTTTATTTTACTGGAAAATTCATTATGCCAGTCAATTTCTTTTACTTTTAGCTAGCATTGTAATTTCCTTCAATTCTCACCTAATGGATCCACTTTGGCGAGTTTTTTCCAACTCTTTTCTTTTTAATTGCATATCCTTACAAAAATCATTCTTCAAGCTCTATTTAAATCCTATTCATAGTGTAAAATTCTACACCTAGAACGATTAGGTTTAACTTTAGATTTCACACTTTGCATCCCTACTCTGTTATGGTGTGCATCATTCAAGAAGTTCGTTTCACAATCCTAAAGGACTTTTTCTTTTCTTTTCTTTTGTTTTTTTTTTTTTTTTTCTTTCTTTTCTACTATTCTATGCACAGACGCAGACAATCAATTTCTCTTTTTTTTTTGTTTCTTATACTGCGATTGAGGTGCTTTTTGATGGTTTTTCGTCTGCATCGAAATTTTTTGTAAATACATGGTACCGACCTTTAACATCTAAAAAAAATCTGCGGACAAAAAATTAACTCACATAGCTTAACTCTTGCCATTTTCCCAAAAGGACACTTACATACACTAGGTACCCAACAAAAGAGAGAGTAAATGTTTGATACCGAATGCAAAAACAAAAAAAGGAAATCAATGACCTCTGCGTTGTCGTCTATAGTCGTTGTCGTCTATAGTCGTCGTCGTAGTCGTGCGTCGCAAGAACATATACACATAACTGGTTGCATGCATTTTCTAACACAGGAAGAGCAAAACAAAAACAACATTCATTGCCAAGAGGAACAGGAAAGTGCAACTCTTAATATTGCTTTTGCCAGGCTACCTTCTCTACAAACACTCAAAGTAGAAAATACTTCAACTGGCACTGCAATGATATTCGCTCAAATTATGCACATGCCATGGTCGAATTTTACAAATCCAACAGAAAAGGCAAATAAATTAACGTTGTGACATAGAAAGTCAAAAAACAAAATTAAAAATCGTTATGTTTTTGAAAATAAAATCGTTATTCTTTTTAAATTTTTCTTTTGTTTTCTTTTTTTTTATTTATTCAAACGAAATGGCACTTAATTATTTTGTATGGCAGGTGCACTGATATCTAACCAAGTACAAATCTGAAATTAAGGTGGTTATTGAAAACAATTGCAATTTTTATGGAAAATGTTTTAATTTAGTCGTACAAGTTATGCATCAAAATCGCACAAATCCGCTCCTGATTTATCCATCCAAGTTTGGTCCGGTCTGATAAGGTTCCCCAGAATAAACTAGCACATACATACTGGAGCATTGTTGGTTTGCCCATGAAAGTTTTATGTTTGTCCATCCGGTGGTGTGCGCCTGTCTGTAGTTTCGTTAGTCAATTTGTTGTTCTTTTGGGGCGGCCTGCTTGGCTGGCTGTTCATCATGTTTTTTTGTTTTTTGTTTGCAACTGCTGCTGCTTGCTTCTTGGCATCGATCCATGTATATAGAGTTAGTAAGTATATCCGTTGCTATAGTAATTGACTACCTGTGACTTATGCTCCAAGACAGTGGAATCTGTGTTGCTTTTTGTCTCGCAATATACAAGATGATTTATATACCTATAAGTTTTTAGATTTTTTGTTCTGGGTTTGAAATTTTAAATTGTAAATAGCAACAGATATACATGAAATTCATTTATTTACGGATGAGTAAATTACTTTGTGTTTTTTTCTTATGAATAAAATTATTTCTTTATGGAAATGAAGTGAAAGTAGATTTTTTTGAAAAATAATATATATGGTTATAAACTTCTAGATCTTATTGTTTCAATTTATGTAAATAAAATGGGCGTTACATTATTGAAATGCTTTTTTGAAATTGAATTTCCTAAGACCCATATTAAATTGTAGTTTAACAAACTCTGCTAAAGACTCACAAAAAAAGGCAGACTTATCATACAGAGATGAATTAAGGATGTTTCGTAACTACTTTTTAAAGATCTAAGTCAGAAATACAATGCAATACCGGGTCCCTGCTCTTGTACAGAGTAATATACATTTCTTTGTACGAAATATAAATATCTTTTTAGGGTGGAGAAGCTCTTACAATATTAATTCAGTACTAAGATTAGAACTAAGGCAATAGGAAATACCAGGTTTGTAAAACCAAAATAGAGTAATTTTATATGATTGTTTGATGATTTGAAGAATAACGAATTTTCAAAAAAAAAAAAAAAAAAAAAAAAAAAAATCAGTAAGGGCTCAACGATTAACGCTTATAATAAGGAAATTTAGTAAATTAAATATAGTAATAAATTACTTTTTTGGCACTGTATGAGTTCTTTTATAGATAAATAATAGAAACTGAATAACTTCTTTAGTAAAATTAATTGCGGTTGAACAAAATACTCAAATACGAAGAAAATTAAATATTAAAATTACTTCTGTTTTTAAGTGAAGTAAATGAATAAAATTCAATTAAAAGTTTAACTGCTCTCGACGGATCTGCACTGCAGCGGAACTACACTTCACTAGAATTCATATGAAATTGCCAGCTCATAAATTCATACAAATAATGTTTTGCCGCCTCGTGAAGTGTCGTTCGGCTGAAGTCGAGTTCGGTCTTGCCTTAAAAGTACAAGTGACATTAGCTCCAGAAATGAATGTGTTTCGCCTAGATATACCAATGGGCTCTTCGATAGTTCCTTATATACAAATCACAGCAAAAGGTACATTGAATTTTATTATTCAAAGGGAGTTTGTTTGTCTCCCTTTTGTCTTGGAAAGTAGTGTCTTGTCTTGGAAGATAGTGTTACTGAAGAGCCCCACTGTCATTTCTGGGAGAAACACCTTCATTTCTGGAGTTTAGGTCACTTGTACTTGATTTAAAATAATCATAATATTTGGTTTTGAATATCCCAAAATTGCAATTGTAATTTTTGAAGGAATTTCCAAAATTTAAATGCTTACTTTTCTGATTTTTTTTTTTTAAATTCAATTCAGTGGATATTTTGGTTGTTAAAAAATTGTAGGCTACTGAAAATACCGGATTATGAAAGGAAGAAAGGAACAATTGCGTTCAATGGTTTTTATTATTAAATATGTTTGTGTAAAATATAAGCTTCCTTATATACACAAAACTCACCCATGCATTTATGAATAAATGGTGAAAATTGTCATTTTTAATATTTTTAGTGTAAACTCGAAAAATAAGCCAAATTTGAGATTTAAACGATAATTTTTGTTTCGAAAAAGATTTTTATCAAAATGGATAGTTTGAAAAAAAAAAAATATGAGATTAAAAGGTTAAAAATTCGACTTGTAAAAATCAAAAAATCAGAGATTTTAAATTTTTTTAGCAAACTGCTCTTTTTTTTTGTGCCAAAAAAAGGCTCAAGGCAAACTCAAATGAAAAAGAGGCTTAGGTGTTTCATATATCGGATCGAAAATGATTTTTTTTTAAATTAGCGGAAATATAAGTACTCATATAAAAATAACCAATGATTTTAGTTTTTTTGCAGTTTTTGTTCATTTTCAGAATGAATTGAACAATTTTCAAACGTGGTTCCACAAGCTATTTTGCTATACCTAATATTTTTACTTGTAGAGGATAATTTTAAATTAAAATTTTTGAAGCAGTTTTTCAGCAACTACATAGTTTGTTCTCGAAAAAAAATCTAAAGTGGAACGAAAAACATATTTTTCGAAACTAATATATGCAATTTTTGAATAAAAAAAAAAATGGGTAATGGGATTAATAGATTTATTTAAAAATAAATCAATAAAAATAGCATTTTCTTGAAGCGTACGTATTTTCTTATTTCACTTGATTTTATTTAAGAACTTTTTAAAGGTTATATAATAAATTTTCGTTTTAAAACATTCTTACAAAACTAGAAGGAATTCAGTGTCTTGAAATTCTTAAATGGTATAATGATATTTTTAGATCTACAATCTACGTATTTTGTAAAGGTTTTTAAAATTCGAGCGATTGATGGTACCAAATTCAGAAATCTGGACGGAAATTTCAAATTTTTGATGTCAAAAAGCTGTGATTGAAATTCTTTTTACTTCCTTGCTCAATGATTTTTTTTAAGTTGATTGATTAAGGAAAATGAGATGTTTTTTTAATCCAAAAACACATTACACAACAATTTAGGAATGTATTATTGCTTCCGTTTGAGTTTTTATTTACATTGCCAATGAAGTAGTGAAGGCACCATGTCGATCGAGAAAATTCTGTGTGGTAAAATTAAGACTTTTAGTATCTGAGTTAGACACAATTTAAACAGTTTTGTCTGTGACTGGGAGAAAGTTCCTTATCTTAAAAAAAAATCTCAATAGTAATAATCATACGAAATTAGAATGATAAGAAGAAGATGAAAAAATTTAAACATTAAAATATTGAAATTACTTCTGTTTTAAGTGGAGTGAATGAATATAATTCAATTAATAGATAAAAGTGACCTCAAATCACTTGTGCTTTTTAATTGAATTAAATTCATTCACTCCACTTAAAACAGAAGTAATTTCAATATTTGTATACATTTAAATTTCTTCATCTTCTTATTATAAAAAACCTGACCAAGGCTAATTATTTTCTGAATGCAAGAATTTTAACAAATTCCCGTAGAATAATAAAATTCACAGTATCTTCTTGCTGTGATTTTTATAAGAGTCGGTAAACATCGACCAAAATTTTTGTCTTAGTAGAGTATAAAAGACTGACTGAAGAGCCCACTGTTTTATACCTGGGCGAAACGCAATTATTCCTGGAGTTGAGGTCACTTGTACTTTTTAATTGAATTAGAATGCTAAGTACCTACACATTAATTCTGTTTTGATAACTGGAAAAATGTTTGTGGTGTGCTAATGACAGTGACTTTCGGTGGATGCATTGTCACTTGGTGGAACTCATGTGGATTTCCATCGTAACAAATCCATTAATTTTTCTCGAAAACGTGTTCTTTTTACGTTGTGCCTTTTATCAAAAAAGCTTAAAAAACATTTAGAAATGCATAACACCCCGACTCCACAGGCCATGAACGATGTCCATAGTCCAATCTACAATCCAATCCACAATCTGGGGTGGAATCGGCTAAGGTGATTTGTGATCAATGATAGTCATTATCAACTAATTCCGTCTGCGTAAGGTGATAGTCACATGTGATAATCACATTTTTGTGACTATTTCGTGTGACAGCTATTCTGCTATCACTTTCATACAAATCAAGTCAAAATATTGTTTGGATAAATTTGTATTGTAAAAAAAAAAATTATATTTGTATTTTAAAAATATTTTTTTTTATTTGACAGGAATTTAGACAAAAAATGATGGCGTCCACAAGAATTTAGTGCATAAAATATTGAGCCCACAGATCCGTAATGAATATTCAAGAGCATTGAATTATCACGGCTTTTTAATTGGAACACATTTTTTTTTTGTTCAGTGAACGGTTGCAAAATTTAACAAAATATTAATTCGCTTAATAATCAAGTAAAAAACAAATTCAATAACTTAAAGCAGAAGAGCGGGTTTCTTAAAATCCGCCAAAGAACACACCGGCAACGTTGTGCTTTAAGCACTTGAAACTGAGTTATTTCCGATTATTTGTTATCGAACAAACTACGAACGCACAGTTTTTATCTATTATTTGCAATTAATTACTAACTTTGTTCAATTTTAACACTGTTGAATATTCATTTTCTTTTTATTACCTAAACTTGGCGAAGCGACGGAGAAAATCTTCAAGTCGATTTGTGAGAAATGTCAAATCTAACTTGTATGTGTACAAATTATGTGTTTTCTCTCAAAGTGATACCAAATTTGCACTAATTTTTTGTGATCACCTTACGCAGATGGAAAATAAAATCTTATCACATGTGACTATCAAAAATGTGATGATCACAAATCACCTTACGCGATTCCACCCCTGATTTGTATGTATATGTCACTGCTCCGGCATGGATTTTTGCGACTCCATGGGATTTTTTTTTAGACATGTTTCATAGTCCGGCCATCGTTCATGGCTGTGGAGTCGGGGTGTAACGAACAAAATAGTTTTTGGTTATTAAAAAAAATTCGATTATTTTTTTTGAAAATTCGAAATTTTTATCTTCATAGTTCCTTGTCTATACAAATTTCTTTTAAATGTTTTTAAAATTAAAAAACATATTTTTTATTTTTATATTTAGCGCGTGCAAAAGGGATTGTGACTACCATTAAGATGATCTACACAGCACGAGCGATTAGGTAGATTGGAGGGGATTTAAAAGGAGATACCGATGCACATTGGTTTTGAACGTCTGTAGATCACAATGGGAGGGGAAAATTGAGCTGGGTAGAGCATTCCACATTCGAGTAGTGCGACTAAAGAAAGAAACTCTGTACTTAACAGTACGTCCGAAATTGGGCTCAAGGGTAAACTGATGGGCATTCCTAGAAGCGCGAGTATTACGGTTGAATTGTATAAGGGGAGGAATGTAACTGGCTATTTCACTAGAGCATTGTTTATGGAAATAACGGTAAAATAACGAAAGACATGAAACATTTCGACGGTGCTCAAGAGATGAGAATGTTTCCGTTATAGTTCTTTCACCTATCATTTTAAGAGCTCTCTTTTCAATTCTTTCCAATAAACTCAAGTGGGTTATTGGAGCACCTGCCCAAATGTGGGAGTTATACTAAAGTTTTGAACGCATAAAGGCTTTGTAGATCACAGCCAGATCAGAAGGGGAGAAAAATTTCTTGCATCAACGGAGAAAACCTAAACACTTAGCAGCATTTTTGGCGATGTCGAATATGTGGTCGTTCCATAAAAGGTGGTCTGTGACACACATACCGAGGACTGAAAGCTTTTCGGTTTCCTCAATGCAAGTGCCACTCATGGATAGTTGCATGGGGGGTGGGTTTCGTTTTAACCACAGTAGACATCATTGAGTTTTTGAAGCATTAAATTCTACACGATTTTTGTTCCCCATTGGACAATGCTGCCGAGACCAGAATTTAATGAGCCTATCATATAATTTTAAAAAACCCCTTTCAACAATTTTTTAAATTATTTAGTTATTTCTTACTTCCATCGCGTCCTTTGTACTTAGACATTAAAAACTAAAATTTTGGGAAATTTTACTTGCATTTTTAAGGTTAAGTAATTGTTAAAAAAAAACCTAACTTAAAAATTGAAATTTCACTTTTGAAAACCTTACCTGTATATTAGGGTGCTTTTTGTACTGGTCATTTTCTTATTTTGAATGACTCACCCCCTTAATTTGTTCTAAATAAATAAAAAAAAACCTGTTCAAATTTAGCTCATTATATTAACTTTAACCCGGCCACCAAGACGTCTGAAGTTTTATATGAGAATTGAGAAATCCCATGTATTTTAATAAATACAACTGTGAAAATTCTTAACTTTGGTAATGATTGATAAAAAAAAAATAATTTTGTAACACATGTACTCACTTCGGTCATGTTTATAAAATTGTGTCAGAACAAAATTTACAACAGCTATTTCCCTACTTAAAGACATTTAAACAAAAATATTCTTGTTTTTTTATATTTAATTTTAATTTTAATAAATGTTGTAAAATTTTGTTTAATAATTTTTTTTAAACATGATAAAAATGACTACATGTATGCCAAAATTCTTTATCAATCATTACCAAAGTTATGAATTTTTAAAATGGGATGTACAAAAATACATGGGATTTGCCATATAAAACTTCACACGTCTTGGAGGCCAGGTTAACGTTAATAAAATGATCTAAAATATAAAAAGACAATGTTGATATATTCGTTTGTATGTACGGTGCGTGCATATATGTTTAGATTGTAAATCTACACTCAGAATTGTTCTACACTAAATATCAACGAAGTAGATATTGATAAAATCCGAGATTTTCTACTTTAAATTCCTCGTTTCTAGATGTCATGTCAATTGTTACGTTTTGTTTTTGTCTTCTCTTGTTTGTAACACCTATAGGTTAATCTAATGCAAATCCATAAATAAACAGTCGAAGTTATTTCTTCCTATAACGCCCCGAAATTGGCAAGTGCCTGTCGTCGTCAGGTTCGATCGGCCGTCAGACGGGGCGTTTTGCATTAACCAAACATCCTGGCAATCAAGTCACACCGTGCAGCAAATATTCAACGTTCAAACCTATCATCAACTGACCTCATTGAGTTGTCCAAACGTATCATTTGCCAAATAAACTATCAACACTCTTACACGCATCAAAATGCCAAATCAATTAATCGAACTATAGCACCAAACCATCGCCATCACCATATCGGCACCGGATGTATTTGAAGCCTTCGAGATCTCACACACATAACATAACATGGGTGGTTGTCTCCTTTGGTCATGCTGATGATGACGTCGTCGTCATCGATTGGATTGATGTCAAAAATAGAGCATAAAATGCCTCTTTGTCTTTCATCGTCGTAGTCGTCTTCGTGCGCCGTAGTTTCTTGTCGTTCGTTTGGATTGATTGAGTTGTGTGCACCCAAAAACAACGAAACTACATAACAATTTCGAACCTAGTCCAATTGATTAAGGAGTAGGAAGGTAGGTAGGTAGGTAGGTACACATAGGTGCCTCTGCCTATCAATAATATCCGAACGTGTTCTGTGTGCAAGAGCGAGGGAAAATTGGAAACCCTGTTCCGCATCTAATGGGTGCGACACACTACATAACAAAATATACAATATCCACTATAAATCGGCTGCTGTCAGATACAAAATTATCTCATAGATATTTTGCTGGCCAGCCACATGACCACTACTTGGAGAAAAGGAATTTATGTTGGTTGCCTGGGTGGCGATGGCGACTGGTTTATATATATCTCTTTTTTATTTGTTTTATTTTGTATATATTGTTTTGTGTGGGCTGAGGCTTGCCTCTTGTTTAATGTTGACATCTTTTGAGGATAGATATAGTTTCATATACACAAAATAAGATTTTCCTTGCGTCAGGAGTTTTTGAATCGTGTGTAATTAGTTTTGGGCTTGAGATATAGAGAGGGAGGAGTAGGTATGTACCTTTTTGTCTGTATATCAATTCGACAATGATGGTTGTGGGTGGAAAGGAAAACATTTTGCATTATAAACAGAAACCTTAACAAATGAACGTTATAGATAGTGTTGTTATTGTTAGATAGTTTTTGTCTTCTCTTCTGTTTGTTATCAGCAACAGAATATATATTTTAGATTCTCTGAATTTCCCAACACAACACAACACCCCCTCTGACATGTTAACTATCTTGTCAACAGGACCAACACAAATTATCTTATGGAAATTGTCATGGAACGAAGATTTATCGTTCTGATAACAAGTTATGTCCGGAAGCAATGGAAGATACATACCTATACCTACACAAGACATTTTGGGTCAGTTCAAAGTCACAAATAGTATACAATTTCATACTAAGAAAACAAAATTGCTATAGCAAAATTAACACAATGAATAAAAGTGGTTGTTGTATAAATAAAACAAAGAGAATCTAAGGAAATACAGGACTTTTGATATAAATAATAAAAGAAATTATATGTACGCAATTATTAAAGTGACGAAAATTTATTCAAAATAACTGAAATTCTGATTTTAGACAAAAAGTCTAGGTACTTCTAAAACAAAAGTTGACAAAATTGAACTAAATAATTGTACTTTGAAGGATCCCCGTTCAAAAACAGGTAAGTAAATTTTGAAGTTATTTCTAGTAAAATAATTGCATACTCTTTCACAATAAGAATGAAACCAGCAGTGGGATAAACAGAGCAGCTAAGGAAAACAATGGCTTACAAACCTGTAGTGATCACATTAAACTGTAGCCATTACATAACACTATAAACACCTCCATTGTGATGAGTATATCATTTATGTAATGCGTACAAATTATGTATGAACCGAGTACATATTTTTTATGTGATGAGTCCATATTATTAATGCAATATAGTTAATGTATAATAGTACATGTTATTGATGTAATAAGTAGGTATATATTTTTATGTAACGAGTAAATATTATTGATGTAATAAGTAATATGTGAAAACATATTATTTATGTAATGAGTAAATATTATCTATATAATGAGCTGGTACAGAATGCATGTAAATAGTACATTTATTCAATATGTAATGAGTACACAATATTAATGTTATGAGTACATATTTAATATGTAACGAGTTCATTATTATTTATGTGATGAGTACATATCATTTATGTAATGAGAAGAATTTATTTAACTAACGAGTATATACACATCATTTTTGCAACGAATACATATTATTGATTTAATAAGTATCTACATATTCTTTATGTAATAAGTACATACTATTTATTTTATGCGTACAAATTATATAAGTAACAAGTGCTTATTATTAATGTCACGAGTAAATTGTATGTATGTATGTAATGATTTCGTATTATTTATGTAACGACTAACGAGTACATAATATTTAAAGGGTGTCCCATAATTCACGCAAAATTTGAATTTTGTCCCATTTAATAGTACAGTGTTGCCAACGAAAAAAAAAATAACAATGTGACAGCTCAGGGTTAGTAAAAATGGAGCACTATATGAATGAACGACGCATTTTTATTGTTGAACAATATTTTAAAAATAATGAAGATTTGTCAGCTACAGTCCGCAATATTCGTACAAAATATTGGCGTCATAGTGATTTTTAAGACCATCAACTGCTAAGAGAATATTTGAAATAGTCAGGGAGACTGGATCGATTAGTGATCTTAAATACTCTGGGTCACAAGTCGTTCAGCAGAAAACATTGAAGCAGTTCAAGAGAGAATTGCTGACAGTCCAAGATCGGAATTCGATGAATTGCACCGTAGTCAAGAATTGGACATTTCGAGAAGCTTTCTACAGCGAATTCTCATGCAAGACTTGAAAATGTATGCTTACAAAGTTCAATTGACTCAAGAACTCAAGACTACTGACCCTGCAGCGCAAAGAGATTTTTCGAGCAAAATCATCTTCAGTGATGAAAAGTTTATTTTAGTGTTGATTGCTTCGTTAATCGTCAAAATTGTCGCATTTGGGGCTTAAGAAACCAACCAGTAACTGTCGAGAAACAAATAAACCCAAAACGCGTCACTGTTTGGTGCAGATTTTGGGCTGGAGGCATTATCGGACCATTCTTCTTCGAAAATGCCGCTGGTCAAGCAGTAACAATAAGTGGTGTTCTTTATCATGATATAACCCAGTTTTAAGTTCCTAAATTACAAATTATAGATGTGATCAGCATGAATTTTGTTTCAACAAGACGGTACCACATACCATACAGCCAGAGAAACAATTTGATTACTGCATAATGGAGGCGGAACAAGACAGCATACTTAAAAGCGCTTATAAAAATGCTGATGCATTTGATAAACAACTAACACATCTCGACCTGTGACGTCAGTGGTCTAAAGCGGTGGAGTGCGTAGTGCACACGATTGCTAAGACTGAGCAAATCTGATATGCGTGGGTTCGAATCCTATGGTGTGCATAGAAAGTTTTTCAAATAAAATTGGATTAAAAGCTCAGCACCACAAAAAGGAGACTGATGAGTGAAAAAGTGGCAAAGCACGAAATAGCTATATCTCCAGCCAAACAATTGGTGGTAGCGCCTTTAAGTTGTTGTTGTTGTTCAAAAATTCAATGAAATTGACGGAATAAAGAATAGTCAAGCCTAATAAGCTGACATTCTAGTACGAAAAGTACAATAATAACAATAATACTGCATAAGTCATTTCCTGATCGTGTAGTCGGACCATTTTGCGATCGGATTTTACCATGCGATTTAACGCCATTGGGCTTCTTTCTTTAGGTTTTTTTTTTTGAAGTCAAATGTCTATGCAACCAAGCCTATGACAACCAATTTAAGTTTAGATTATAATAAATTGAGTTTTTCTATTGTTCATAATGCATAAAAGCTTTACAAATGCGTTTCTTTCACCCAAATCAATAAATTTTGCACCAAATCAATAAGTTTTATGTAAGTTATAAGGATATTATATATAATTCCACTTTCTCACTCTCTATAAAATCCCTAACAGGAGTTGTTGACAAAGTAATCAAGTTCTCGATTCAAAACTGCTAAATTCCAACACTTTACTAAAAATAAATGCATTGATATTTGGTAATGCCTTATCGTCGGTTTGGTATTTTGTGTGGCCAGCCACAAAGGTTTTCGAAACCTTGCATCTATATCTGTAGTTTCTATCATTCGGACTTCTATATATAAATTTAACTGTGTGAATAGTCCTTATATCAATCATCTCTAAAACTGATTGCATGATTCTCTTTTGCCAAAATGAACTAAAAGGATTTATTTATACAAACTAAACTGTTGAACTAGTACACCTATATGGCACTATACTGCTTCATTGAAGCATTTCAATTGGTAATATTGATTGCGGAACTGAAGCGGTGATTTGATTGAGTTCCAGTTGCTTCTATTTGACAGACTCCTAAAATGATCACTATCGACGATACTACGGCACGCTGCTTCGCACCACCATATCAATGCTCGTCGGCCTGTGTGTCATTTTGGGAAAAGAAGATTTTCTATTGGTTTGCTGATTGGGATGCCCTGCCTGGCGCAGGAAATTAATTCGGTTTTTGCATCAAAAGAGAATTACTAAGCGTAAAACCGCATATAATATCGCTTAAGTCCGAAAATAAAGTCGTCTGTGTTTAGTTTTGCAGCACAAAGATGGCAGATAAAGTTTTTGATAGCTATAGATGATGATGGTGACTAGTAACCCAGTTCGTGGTGGGCATCATCAACATTATATTTCATACAGCTTTGGGTCTTTGTGGATTATGGCAACAAGGATAGACATCAGATTTGAGGGTGCTACTAGGCGCAAAAATCTGTGTTGAGGGGAGATTTGACGATAGTAAACGATATAAATCTGAGGCATAAGAAGGTGTCGTTATTGGGGTAGTGTATTAAGATTACCATTTGAAACGGAGACACAAAAACTGTAAAGTTTATCAAAATAAAAACAAGAATGAGACTGTTTTTGAAAACAGTATACATTATAGGGGAGCTTTTTCAATAATATATAGACTCTTTTTTTTTAATTCTAAGTTCATGCTTTTCAGTTAACCTCGATGCACAGTGTTTATTTAAACTTGTTTTTACTTTACAGATAGTCCAGGAAAAATAGTTAAGAAAATCTCCTTACTTCGAAAAAAATCCGACAAAGCTGAATTTTTGGTGGAGCGCTTAATTTTTTTGTCCCAAAAATTTCCTGAAAAGTACCCTTAATTTGAGGTGGAGCTCAAATTTTTAGGGGGTTAAAGGGGGTAAAATGCGTTTTTTTTTTTCTAAATTAATCGAAATCTGTAGCTTCTTTTTTAAAATAGTTGTAGGAACACATTGTAGCTGATGAAATTCTACACAAAAAATGTTAAAACACTTTTTTTCGTACAATTGATAGATTTGCAGAAAAACGGTCGAAAACATTTTGGTGCAATACATTTAGTAAACAAAATGGTATATGGCAGGATATTAATTACATTTTTGGATGGGGAAATTTTTGTTGGGGCTATGTTTGGAAAAATATTTTCTGTTAATGAACCAAGTTTTAAGACTCGTACCGGAAGGAAAATGCCGCCATATTTAAAAATTTGAGTTTTCTTATTTTGTTTAATAACTCCTGTAAAGTTTATTTTTTTTTTTCACAAACTAATCTGAGAACAGCTTGTAGACAGTACAATTATCTACAAAATGACATTTCTTCATCCAAAAATAGATTAAATATACTCCCATATTATATTTTTTTGACTAAATGCACTACACCAAAATGTTTTCGACCGTTTTTATCAATTGGACGATAAAAAGTGTTGTAATATTTCTTGTGAAGAATTTCATAAGCTACAATATGAACCTACAACTTTTTTCAAAAGAACCTACACCTTTCGAGTAACTTAGCAAAAATAGTGCATTTTACCTCCCACCTAAAACTTTTAGCTCCACCCCAAATTAAGGGTACTTTCCAGGATATGTTAAGGACAAAAAAATGGACCTCTACACCAAAATTCAGATTTTGCGGAGTTTTTTCGAAGTGAATACCTTATTTTCCTGGACTAATATTTTGAAAATATTATTGAAAACCGATTTCACATCATAAAAATAAGCCATTGATAGATCTGAGCTGTATTTACATACATGTACATAAGTAAACGTCTTTAAAGATTTTTTTTTTCAAACTTAGTACTTAGTAGGGGTAGGAGTATTCATGCAACGGCGTTAAACCCAGATAATCCTGGTAAACTATATTCTTGTTTAAATAAAATTTTATATAAAATTATCTGGTTTACCAGGTTAATCTGGGTCTTTCGCGTTGTATGAATACCCCTCATGTTTCTTGGATATAATATCACCACACCTTTTTATAATGTTCAAAAATAACGAAACACCACACAATTTTCATATGAAGAATGGATCGCACGAACTTGCTCCTGTAGTTAACTTACGTGGCACTTTTCTTATATCGTAAACGAAAAGTCTCGTCTCGGTCTCGTTAAAATCGAGAATTTTCAGTCTCGTCTCGGTCTCGTATAATTAAGTCTCTAAATATATATTTAACTGAAAAATTGGATTTTTCAATTAATTAAACTCTCTGTAAATTTCGTTCCAAATATGCAGTCTCGTCTCGTCTCGGATGCTTAGAAGGCATATTTCGTGTCGTCTCGTCTCGTCTCATCTCGTCTCGGTCTCGTTATGCGAGACCAAGACTTTTCTAGTCTCGTGACCATATCTATCAAGGAATACCTACAAAAATTTTGTATCACAAACTTTGGAACCGTTGCGAAAAAAATAACATTTTTATTTCAACATTTGTATGCAAGTTACCAGTATATCTGGCTATAGGAACATGATTTTTCAAGTACCTATTCTAGAAAGGAAATTAGTCTATACCAAGTTTCAACAAAATTGCCTAAGTAGTCTTAATATTAGTTTTCAAAGAAGAAATTAATAATTTTTTTTTTGCTAATTTTCAAAAATAGTTTTTCAAATATGTTGGTTAAAAATACTTATTATTTTTTCCAAGCTCCTTTATAAAACATTGAAAAAAAAATAATTATTGGAGGTGGTACATCCATTAACTATTAAAAAAAATATTGCAAAGACTGCTTTCACACAAGGAAACTGAGTTGCTGGTAATTGGGAGTTTGTTGGCGAGAAGGGCGTAAGGGAAAGAAAAAAATCTCCCATCTCACCCTCCTCGCCAACAAACTAGCTAGTTTCTGGCGACTCAGTTTCCTTGTGTAAAAGGGGTCAAATAGTAGAACTATCCTATAATAATTAACTGAGTTATATATTATTATATTTATTTTTGGTAGTAGCCCGTAGCGTAATGGTTAGTGCGTTCGACTGTCACGCTGGAGGTCTGGGATCGCTTCCCAGCCTCGTCCACCTAAAAACTAAAAAAAGGTTTTTTTCAGGGCTACTGCCTCTTACGAGGAGTTGACAAATCCTCCAAGAGTATCACTTGTCAAGCTTCTCGTCTAGCCGTTCGGATTCGGCATAAAATTGTAGATCCCTTCCATTCCTGTCGAAAGGCGCCCACAGAAATGGTTGCGAGTTGTTAGTCACTAGGCCCTGGTTCTTCATGAGCCGTTGTGCCACCCGATTTATTTTTTTTTTTTAAGAAATAAAAAAATTCCTTGGGCATTATTGCCCAAAAACCACTATAAGTTTGAAAAAAATCCATTCAGCTGTTAAGTCTGTGTATCTATGAGGACATACCGAATTACGAGACCCACAATGTCCGTCTTCACTGCCATCTTAATAGCAAGTTCAATCGAAATCCCAAGTTCAGTTTTGTTTAAGAATTCCAACCTTGATGGTAGAACTATTTAAGGAAATAATATTTCACCAAAAATTTCAATCATCAAATCTTCAATTTTTTTACAAAGAATTTAAAATTTTTATTGGCTGATGTTTTTAAAATTATTTTTTTGTATTGCATTTTCATTTTGCGATGCTTATTTACACTTGATACACAAAAAGTACCATCAAATGTGGAAAAATATTGTGTAAGGCTTTTTTCAACTTACATCTTAACCAATTAGCTTCTTGTTTAACTACTGCTTTTTCGGTAAGATTGTTAAATTGAAAGAAGACATGAAAAACATAACCTCGATCTCTATCTGACTGTCTTGCAGCTGATAAATATAATACCTACATAATTGAATTAATATGATTCTATTGGAATTTCGTGTACACATTTTGGCTCATCACTCCATCACCATTGAAATGCCCGCAGGACGCAGTCACCCATTTTGCCTATAGATTTAATCTAAGTCAAGATTGTGCTTACCTAACAATATTTAAAATATTTTCCATCGTAACTCACCTGAAAATAAACAAAAAAAAATATGATTAGTTACAAAATAATTAAATTCATTTAAAAGTGTTAAAAGGAAACTTGTAAGAAATAAATAAGAAAATAAAATTGCAAGTAAAGTAATTAAATGTAGGTAGTAGGTATGACTTGTTAAAATCAACGCAAGCGTAAGAAATACAAAAGTCAGCCATTCTATTCCCAAGATTATAATTATCCATAATTATTGTTGAAAGTGAACCAACAAATTGAGTGGTTGTTTCCCTCTTATATGGATGCCGATAGTAAAAAATAAAACAAATCTCACTGCCACTTGAGATTTGAGAACATATCAATCTGTTGACTAAATGCTATGTGAGTGCTTGTAGTGTAATTTTGTTTTTCTGTTTGTCACTTTAATGGAACGACATTAGACCAAATGCACTTAGTTGTCTAACCATTTACAGACATAACATGAACTCATTTATGTATCGCGACTTGGCAAAGGCAAACGCATACTTAACTTTCGAAATTGATTTTGCACAATTATTTTATTTTAAAGGAAGTTTTAAAAATCCATTCTAGCTATTTTTTTTTTTTTGAATTGTTATTTCGATTTTATTATACATTTGGGTTTGATATCTATAAGGGAATAATGTTTTCATTGTTATTCATGATAAGATTTTTTTTTGCGTTTCATGTAACAATACCCTGTGGGGATTTGTGCGTGATATTGTTTTGTATTTTTATTGCAATGTAAGCCAAATGTGTTCAGCATAATAAATACGAAGTTCTTTTTTATACATGGAATGAATGGAATTGAACATTTTCCATGAAAGAGGATAAACATTTTTATTGCCTTGTCAGATGGAGAATCAGAGGATATACATTTTTTTTGTTCAGAAAAAACTTTCGATTAACAATCTATTGCATTGTAAACATAGGTATTTTTCTTAGTGGTTGAGTCTGAGTGACATGAAGTAAGATGTAATTTTTATTATTATATTATTTTTTTATTCGAATTACTATTTTTCGTCAAACATACATAGGAACGACGAAAATAACCATCAAGTGGTTTCAATCCTGAAATGGCAAGCAATTAAATGGCACTGAAGAAATTAAATTCTTATTAAAATAACACAATTTAGGGTAGTGTTCTTAATTATTGTTCTTCATATTTACACAAAAACATTTACCTACCGAAGATGTAAGTTACAGATTTTATATTTTCAAACAATGCACTTACATTATTTTATGTTTTAAGTTCAAATCAACATGAGAAACTTCCTACGACAAATATGTGGTAGACGTATACTTTATTTTTCTGTGTCACGAACAAATGCTCCTCCCACACAAACAATTTCAACGAACAAATCCTAAGAAGGATTACAGATGCATACAGGGAACATTTTAATTGTATGTCATTGTTGCCTGGTGCAAAGAGTAAGGGATTCCTACCTACAATTGTATTTATTTTGTGTGCATTTATTTTCATTTATTTTTTGAGCAAGACAAATTAAACACACAACTGAGTCGAACGAAATTGCTCATATTATAGTAAAGTGTAAAAAAAGCATTAAATTAGTTCCTTAAACTGGTAAACACTTACAAATATTCTAATGTTTAAGTGAACTAGACTTTTTAAAATTGTATATTAACAAAACAAACATGAATTGTATTCTTTAAATTGCAACAGCTCCCAAAATGATTTTTTTTTTTAATGTGAATTAATGGAAGCAAAATTTTTGAATTCGTTGAAGTGTTTTTTTTTTTTTTTTTTTTTGTAAAAATAATTTTGAAATGTACATACATACAATTTTTAAAACCTTTTCAATAACACAATTTAATAATTCAATTTTTAGTAGTTATAGTTATAGCCTCGTCCACCTAAAAACTGGAAAGTTTTTTTTCAGGGCTACTGCCTCTTGCGTTGAATTGACAAATCCTCCAAGAGTATCACTTGTCACGAAAGTGCTTCTCGTCTAGCCGTTCGGATTCGGCATAAAATTGTAGGTCCCTTCCATTTCTGTCGACAGGCGCACACAGGAATGAATGGTTGCGAGTTGTTAGTCACTAGGCCCTGGTTCTTCACGAGCCGTTGTGCCACCCAATTTATTTTTTTTTTTTTTTTAGTTTAATTATTACTGGTCAGATACAAATATTGCAAAATAAATCAGCTTTATTAAATATCGAATTTTCTTCCTCTGGATTTTGGATACAAATTTGTTTAAAATCATCAGTTAAACCGATATAAATCATAAGCAAGTCGAATACAAACGTACCATAGGAGAGACTGATGTTTCTTTACCTATGTGTATTTTTGTGTAATGTAATTTAAACAAGTATACAATTTTAATCAAAATCGTAGGAATTGTTTTCGAGGAAAAAAAGGATTTCTTCTTACGGCTCTTAATGGTAAGTAGAATTATTTTGATATTGGGATATTTGAGAAATTTTCTTAAAAGGGTTTAAAACCCACAACGAACAAAGTTTTTGAAAATTCGACCAAGTTGTTTTTGAAATACAGGCTGCCCCACAGTCACTGACCAGACGGAAACTATGGGTTCTTTGACTTTAATTTTGCCAAGTTTACACAAGAATAATTAGTTTTTACTAGCCCTTCAATTTTTATTTGCGGTATAGGTACTAATAGGGCAAGTTTTGGATTCGTAAAAATGCAAAATTAAATAAATAAATTTGGTGGCGCAACGGTTCGTGAAGAACCAGTGCGTAGTGACTAACAACTCGCAACCATTCCTGTGTGCAAGTGTCGAAAGGAATGGAGAGGACCTTCAATTTTATGCTGAATCCGAACGGCTGGACGAGAAGCACTTATTCATGACAAGTGTTATTCTTGGAGGATTAGTCAATTCCTCGCAAGAGGCAGTATCCCTGAAAAAAAAACTTTTTAGTTTGTAGTTGGACGAGGCTAGGAAGTGAACCCAGACCTCCAGCGTGACAGTCCATCGCACTAACCATTACGCTACGGGCTACTGCCGTAAAAAATGTAACTCTAGATAATATTTTTCCCACAACGATGATGGAAAACACAAAAAAGGTCGGTCCCGAAATTCTGCCTGTCTGTCTGTACCTCGACCTGCAGCTAGGGCTGGCCACGAGACGAGACTCTGCTAGACTTTTGTAAGTCTCGTCTCGGTCTCGTTCAAATCGAAAATTTTCAGTCTTGTCTTGGTCTCGTGTCGGTCTCGTATAATTCAGTCTCGTCTCCGAAAAATACGATTTTCGGACAAACTGTTGATTATTGAAACGAAATATTTTCGGTTATCGTTTGAATGTGCAGAAGAAAATAAATATTCAACTGAAATTGGATTTTTTAATTTATTAGACTCTCTTTAAATTTCGGTCCAAATATACAGTCTCGTCTCGGTCTCGTCTCGGTTGCTTATTTCTCACTTATTTCTCACTTTTGTGCAAAAGTGACGGTACCTTCATGTCATAGAACCAATATACTGATTACAAGCAAAATGTTCATGCAAGTGATCTTTTATAATTTTTATATACACATTTTAAAAGAAATAATTTTTGGATTTTTAAAAACAAATTGAAATTTTTTTTGAAAATTCAATATCTTTAAAATGGTTCGATGAATGTTTTTTTAATTTTGTCTAAAATTGTATTTTAATAAATTTTTAAAAATGTCTTCAAAATTTTATACATATATCAAAAATTTATTTTTAAGAAAACCGCTCTAAAGTTTTTGTTTTTTGACAGTTTTCGGAGTATGCCTTGTCTTTATTGAGGTGTTGTACACGGAAAGAATTGAAAAATCACCAATTGCAAAATTTTAGGTTGTAATTTACGAAACTCTTTTTTTTTAAATCAAAGCGCTGTTATTAAAAAATAACTGACAATTTTGTAATTTACTACTCAAATCATCGTAAAAAGCTAAATTTAGAATTCGATATTTATTATCAAAAGTTATAATTCGAGCTTGTTGACTTGAAAGTAAATTACAAGTTTTTGAATCGCAATCTACTACTACAGGGGAGTAATTTAATTTTACAACTTATTGATCTTGTTTTGCTAACTTTAAATGGTGATTTTCATTTTTTCAATGCTCAAACCAGCAAAATGTAAGTAGCTACGATATAAATATTGACCCCACACGATCGCAATTTACGAAAATAGGTATTTGCAAAACTATACAGTAAATTACAATTTTTTAAGGCGTAATCTAACACTTCAGGGGAATAATTTAAATATTTATATGGTGATTTGAACCAACCAACAAATAAATAAGTTTTTGAAGTGATTAAGTTTGAACATGGTCCCTTTATATCGTGCGATGGCCTAGGTGGTAGCGTGTTGGATTGATATGCGGAAGGTACCAGAATCGAATCCCAAGTAAGTAAAATAGAATTCTTTTTCAAATGTGAAAAATTGTATACACATTTCAGAATAAAAAGGAAGCGGCTGCAAACACAACACCCGTGTGTGGACAAAAATAACAAAATATAAATACACGCAAATCAACATTGCCGACTACAATTCGCAGATTTGGAAATTTTCATTTGTTTTTATTTTGACTACGAAATAATAATAATAATTCAATTTGTATGCCCGTAATAAAAATAAATAAAAAAAAAAATGCTACCTAGAGTAGGGATCGAACCCACGACTCCAGGTTAGCCATCAAACACTATATCCAAATTGATACAAATCGATATCAATTTTTTCCTGGATCAAATTATTGATACTCAAAAGTGTTGAAATATAATTTTTGAGTGTCAATATCTTCATTTCGCTCATTTTTTAATATTGCAAACTAAAAGTCTTAATTTCGTAATTTCCAATCCAAGGTCCAAAACTGGATTAATTTTTCGTGATTTGTAGCTTATTTTGCTTGATCTGATCTAAGAATTCTTTCCGTGTAGCCATGTTTGCCAGCGGTTTATTGTTTTTCTCATTTTTTCCCTATTTCGAAGATAGCTGCATACTTAGTCCAATCTTGTGATCTTGATTGCAACTGCTATGGCCATCGTCCTGATAGTCTCGAATTTGAGCATTTTTGTTTTCGGCTGGAATACTTCCTTTTGGCAACATTGTTAAATTCTTAAGAAAATGTCTTCAACTGTTTATTATTCTATTATTTGCATACTATTTTTAACTATTTTCTGAGCTGCTAGGTTGTTTTTCAAGGTGTATTTAAATGAATGACACTAAAAAAAAGGTCGATTTTGTGACTACAATTTTTCAAAGAGCCATAAGACTAACAATTTTTGAGGATACGATTCAAAATTCTTCCTGGATTTTAATCCTCATATTACACTTAATAAATTCCATAATTAGATTTGTCATAGTAATAAAAGGTTATGGAGAAATCTTTAAAAGTTTATTGAAGAAAATTTGTATCTAAAAGAATGAACTGAAGTGTATATTCGTATTAATTTATCAAACTAAAATATAAAAAAAAGGAAATTCAAGAAAATTTGAGGAATAACATAAAATAGAATACGAAACTAAGACCTAGTTAGTAAGTTTAAAAAAAGAGCCTGGTTTTAATTTTTCTCAAAGTCCAAAGCTTGTTCAAAAAAAAGTAAGTGTTTTTTTAAAAAAAATGATCTAATACATTGTTCTTACTTCAAAAAGACTCTTGTCTCGTGGTACAGTAGGATAAGGAACCAAGGGGTGGAATCAGCTAAGGTGATAGTTGATTACCAATTGTGGTGATCGTTGTTTTGAAGATAGCTGTCTCTACCACATCTTTAGGCAAACATAGAGACAGCAATCGTCAAAACGACGATCACCACAATTGATAATCGACTATAACCTTAGCCGATTCCACCCCAGGTCAAAATAGTCCGAGATTATTATACTGAGCTCCTAGAACTTATCAGGGAGGCAACCGTAAAAAAACCTTTTTCATCGTGGCTGTAAAATTGAAATAACAATCGGAACATTAAGTCCAAACATTAAGACAAGCTTTTTAGGTTGCTGAGGTTAGAGAACCCATTTTTTGGTTGTATGTACACCTATTCACACGAAAGCTTAAACGGCCTTCAATACGTATCAATAATCAGATAGTATGCTTTTGTTGGTTGTTGAAGCGAGTCTGACCACTTTTTTCTTTACATTGTGTTTGACATGTTAAAAAAAACTTCCTTAAATAAAATGAAAGTTTTAAGGACTCTTAATAATTTATTTCATAAGGTTTTCAAGCGGTCAACTTTCTTCATTAGCCAATAAAATTATGTCCAGCTGCTAGATTCAAGGGGTCAGTCTCAGCTTACTTTTGATACCCTTTTTTTTACAGACATTTCTCATGGTATACTACTAGATCTAAATAAACAATTAAAAACAAGAAGGCATATTGTCTATTTTTTGAACGGTCACGACCACGTTTCATACAAATTTGCCCATTCTTCTTCGGTGAATGAACAAATAAGATTTAAAACATTAATAAACCTAAATTCTTTACAAAGTCTAGACAAAATGGTAGAAATATAACTGAGGATTATTTTTAGATACTTAAATTTTCATTTGAATTGCTAAAACAAGAGAATTTTAAGAAAACAATTTGTTCGTCGCGAATAGCCGCAATTCGTTACGACCAATTCACTGTCTCAAATTTCTCATATTTAAGCAAATAAAAATTCAAATTTTATAATTTTAAAATTAATCTTAAATCGAATTCTACCATTTTGACTAGATTTTGCGTAATATTAAGGTTTGTTAATTTTATAATTCCCATTTGTGCGTTCATTCGTCGGTCGTTGGTCGCTCTCATGTGAATGGTCCTTAAGACCCATCTTAGCGTTTACTCCTTATATCATTTAGGTCCTTAATTTTCAATTTGATTTATTTCAATTAGAAAAAGTGCGTGACAAGAAATATTCTGCTTGTTGTCGAATTTTTCAAAAATATGTAAATTTCTTTTAAGTTCTTAAATGAGTGGTTTTTGTAAACTTTGTTGTTCTCTATCTTATCAGGCACATAGCACAAAGTTGGACTTTGACAAACAAATTTCTAAATGAAAAATAGCTTGTCTAGATTGGCTTTATATACTACTAGAAATTAGAGATAGAGAATCACCAAACAAACACATATTTGGTTAAGTAGTTTTGTTTATAACCTTGATTTTCTTGAACGCAGAAATTTTGTTTT